>VZRQ01001312.1:366151-563354 GCA_013397975.1 Machaerirhynchus nigripectus
TTGGGGGGAAGCTGAGACCAACCCATTCAAAGGTTGTGGTCCCACACCCCCCTGAGGTGGCTGTGAGGGTTTCCCTTTGCTGGTATCCCATGCAGAGGTGACTTGGTCCCCGGAGACCCCCAGGGAGGTGACACCAGCCCCAGCATCCCCCACAGAGGCTCTTACCCCACTGTCCCACACGTCCCCTGTCACCAGAGGCTGCAGCGGCGAGCTGGGCGAGGAAGCAGAGGAGAAGGCAGGTTCCAGGGGAAAGCGGCCGCCCCATGCTGCCCACCCCGGCTCCCTCCTGGAATGCTGCCTGCGTCCAGGGCGAGGGGACAGCCCTTTATGGNTCTCCCCTGTCCCGTGAGACGATGGCCTGATAACATTCACCACGGACTATCTCCCAGCCCTCCCAGGGCCCTCCCAGTGCCCCAGCCCCCGCCGGGGCCATCCCTGCCCCCCACCAGCAAGGCAGGACATCCAGCCTGTCCCTGAGGACCAGGGCACCTCTGGGCCCCAGCTCCCATGGGGGCGGTTTCCTGCAGGACCCCAGGGAGCGGGAGGGAGGGCACAGGGCAAAGGGCCGTTTTTGCAGACAGGCTGAGCTGAGCCAGGCTGGATTTGCCTGGTTTCCCCGAGGACAAACCCAAGGAGGGGGACACTGGGCTGAGGGGTAGGGAGTGGACATCTTGGCTTTGGTGTTAGTGTCCTCTGGTCCCCTGTCCCAGCAGAGTCACACGCTGCCTGTCAGCTCCTGGGACAGCTGGTGCCTCCCATGCCAGCACACCTGCACAGTGGGGTACCTGCTGTGGGCAGGGAACAGCCCCATGTCACCACCATCAGGTTACATCCACCTGTGATTGCACCAGGCCATCTGGAAGGACGCTACAGGAGCACAACCTCTGGGGACTACAGGTGGCCTTGATGGCTTCACCAGCCCCTTGGAAGTGTTGTACCCAGCCCTGATCCCCCACCCTGATCCAGGCAGTTGGGTTTTGGCCAGCTCCTGGCTCCAGCAAAGGGCTGATGTGTTGGTGCCGGTGCCACGGCTGTCACCACTGATGGGACACAGTGATGCAGGGCTCCCTCCTTGCCTGGCACAATGGATTCCTTCATGCCAGACATCAATCCCTTCATCAGCCACTTGTGATGACGTGGAGGCTGCCAGAGCACCCCATGCCCCTGACACATCCTGCACAGCGTGGGTGGGGGACATGGGGACAGAGGGCAGGCAGAAGTGGCTGGAGATGGCAGAGGTCAGTTGGTCAGTGAAGCGCTGGATGCAAGGACATGGTGCCACAGGGTACCTGAGCAGGGTTAGGCTGGAGGCCAAGGTGTGAGGGACTGGAGGAGAAGCATAGGGACTCCTGGTGAAGTTGGAGGGACTGAAGGAATACCTGCTGGATCAGGAGCTGGGAATACCTGTCCTGATCTCACATCTGGCCAAGCACATCTGAGGCTGGGACAGGCAGTGAGGCCGCTTGGATTTCATGCTGCCTGGGAAGTGGCACGGGAAGGCAGGGGGCTGCCTGGGAGATGAGTTACTGCTGGGATCCCCCAGCTGGCGGGAACATGCAGGGCACAAAATGAAACCTGCACGAGCTCCACACACAGTTGCTGACCCAGCTTTTATTACATGACACACAACCCTGCAAGAAACCCTCCTGCACGGCCCCATGACTGCATCCCACTGCACCCTCATCCCACCTGGGATGGTGGAGCCAGCCCCTCTCTGCTCCTGGGGACACGTATCCCCTCTCTGCCCTCACCATGGGCACTGAAGTTGGGGATGGACACCACTGCCTTAAAAAAAAGATTAAGAAAGCATAAAGCTAAAAATACCCACGAGTAGAAATGTTCTGCCTGGGGCAGGCTCCAGCCCTGAGCCCTGCTCCCAGCTGGAGTTAAAATCCAAACCACAAATAAAACCACAATGGTTTTAAACTCAAAACCCCGAAGTCCTTGTGGGTCCCTTCTGTTTCCAGTGCAGGGCCTGGGAGGTGAGGGAGCATCAACAGTGGGCAGCCCACAGAGCCAGGGCTCTCACTTGTCCGCACTTGGCCTCTTGAGCAGGGCACTGTACTTGAGGGGGCCACCATCCGCTGTCAGCACCACCTCCACCAGTGTGAAAATGGTGATCACCTTGAGCAAGGGAGAGAAAGAGAGAAAAGAGGGTTTTCAGGCAACTTGGCATCACACCAAGATTCGCTTAGAGCTGTGCTGGCTTTTGCTGGGGTCCAGGGTGCTCCTGGGGCTGGAGGCAGCACCCTCAAGGGCAACACCGTGGTCTCTGACACCAGCCAGGGAACCCAAACCAAACCAAACCAAACGAGCCCCACAAAACACCCTTATTTATCTCAGCCTGATCAGGCCCCACTCTTGCTCTCCAAACAGTCTGGGAAGGGTTGTGGGCATTTGTGCCCTTCGCTTTGGGTCCCAACCTCCCCTCAAGGCCACGTGTGCCTTCCCTCTCCAGCCGCAGAACCACATCATCCCTTAATGGAGCCTGGCCAAGAGCCAACGTCGAGCTGCGGCGAGAAGGGTTTTCCACATGACGTTGGGCATTTCATTAGCATCCCACAAGGAGGGAACAATCTGCCTGTGCTCCCACAGTGAGCAGACCCAGGAAGAGAGCACAATGGATGAGAGAGATGCAAAGTAATGAAGATCCCAGAAAATCAATCCCTCCTGTTCAGGAATGGCGCTGCTGCTGCCACCTCCCTGCCCTTCTGACCCCAGCTCTTCCTGCAATTGTATGGATTAGAAGTGGAAAGTATTGATCTGCTCTGTCCTTGAGGCACAGTTAAGGGGCTGGCTGGGACACTGGGAAGGGCTGTCCTGGGTTCATGCCTGGGCATTTGGGGACTTTGCTTGCTGGAGCCTGTCCCCAAACCCTGGGCTCGCTGGGACCATGTGCTCAGGGCTGGCCCCAGGAGAAGCAGGCACAGAGCTACCGGCGTAACCTCGTCCAACCCTTCCCAGCTCATCCAGCGCCGGCTGCTTCAGAATAATCATTCAGAACAGGAAAATCTCATTGAGACTTAAATGTACCAAAGTCGCCAGCGAGGAGCAGCCTGCAGGAAAATCCTATCACAAGTGGCTGCCCAGAGAGCTGTGAGCTACTGAGCACCAGCCCCTGCCTGCCCCAGCTGGCTGCAGTGCAAGGGGTGGTGGTCATGGGGCAGCCACCCAAAGGGAGAGTATCAGGATTCTCCCTTGCAATCCTGCCTCATCCCTTTGCTGATCTGCCATGAAACAGCACAATTTCACATCAAATCCCCCGAGTCTTGGATCCACTTCTTACTCCACCCCTCAGTGATGCCCACTGAGACCCTGGTAATACCCTGGAGATCAGAGAGAAGTGGGGGCAACACCTCCCCTCCGTGGCAGGGCCAAACAGCCCAGACTCTGGCACAGCTTCTCACTAACAGCCTTCCCTGATGTTCCCACTGCCTGGCCAGGCTCAGCTAAACCTGGAAGCAGAGGCCAAGCGCAGGGGCCCAGTGGGGAGCTGGGGTGCTTGGTGCTGTGAGGTGTCCAGGTGACATCTACCAGAGTTCAGCATGGCTCACAGGGATCTGGCTCATCCCAGGACTGGAGATTTATAAACTCAGGGATCTGCTGGCTCAGAGGATAGCTCAGAGCCTGATCCCATGGGAGAGCCCCAGTGTTTTCTTAGGAGGTGTGGAGGGTTTGTGGAGCAGTTTCCTCTACCAACTGTTTGCTTAACCAAAATGGGCCCTGCTCATGCTGGGGCATCATTTTTCATCAGCTCCCTGCTAGTGTGTAAGTGATCCCTGCTCCTGTAGGAAAGGAGGAACTGAGGCCACTCCGGGCTGCAACCACAGGGCTTCTCTGAGCCAAGCTGAAAGAGGAAAACTCAGCTTCAAAGGGAGGGAGGCCTGCAGAAATGTCTGCAGAGCTGGATCCAGCTCTGATCACATCCACCCTGGGAAGGGAAGGACTCTCCAGGACACAGATCCCATCAGCTGGGAAGGTCAGCCCACTCTGTGTCAGGATCCCTAGGTGGGCAAGGGTGGGATGTGCTGAGCCTGGATGGAATTGGGGCTCAAGTGCAGAGCCCCTGGAGTGGTGCAGGGAGAGGCTGGGATTCAGCCCTTCAGGCAGGGATCGCAGCAGTCAACACAGCTGGGGTTTTATAGCCACGCCAGACAAAAGCTGGCAAAGAAGCACCACTTAATCAAGCCAGACAAATGCGACTGCTCCCTTTGATTGAGTTACCAAGTTAATAGATGACAGGGACACAAGAGAGAGATTTCTAGATGCTGTTAAACCATTTGACACTGCATCTCAGGAAGCCTGATTTAAAATATTTCTCCTAATTGAGGCTCAACCCTGTTACAGGGATGCAAACCCCAAGAAAAGGCCATGTCAGGGGCAAAGAATGCCAGGATGGGGGGAAGGGTCTAGACAGGAGCTGCCTTAGGCCTGATCTTACTTAACATCTTAATTGATGATCTGGAAGGAAGAAGTAAACAGCATGTTAATTCAGTTCCTGGAGGAAACTGAATTGGGAGGCAGGGCACACAGCAGGCAGGGCAGAGACTGAAGGCTGTGGAGGGGTCAGATTGTGAGGGCAGCGATGGGATAGGACTGGGCTGGATGGCAGAGGCGACTGAGGCTGAAGTTGGACTCACTGGGAAAGGGACACAGAGGGACAGCAGGACCTGACATCCTACGAGGCAAGACCTGCCCTGTCCCTGCAGACATCACAGGATCCACACGTTGCACACAGCTTCCATGCCAGGCCCATGGTGTTGTGAGCCTGTCCCATGCTGTGGGGGTCTTACCTGGGGCACAGATTCCTCCTCCAGCTCCTCTGGTTCCCATAGGAGTGTCAGCTCTGGCTTCTTCCCTGCCTTCTGGAAGCGGAAGTCCACCAAGGGCAGTGCCTGCAGGCAGGGAGAGTGTTGGGAACATGGCCCCCCCAGCTCTCCTCCTCCACCTTGCCTGCGGATGGGGCTGACGCTGCTTTTGCCCAGCATGCTGCCTCTGCAGCTCTTTAACAACTGGGATTCAGCAGCCCATGAGCCTGAGCCTAGCACGTAAATCAGGGGCTGCTGTGATACACCACCAGCCCATATATCACGCTCTATGTCCTGTTTAAAGATGTCATTGCCAGCCATATAACCAGGTTATTAAGAGAGGATGCTGTCACCAACTGCAGGTGCTGGCCCACAGCGCTGCTGTCACAGCCCCAGATAAACCGTCTGATTAAATGAAATGAAAACCAGCCTCACTCCCTTTCCTCACTTCAGATCCATGCTTATCTCTGTTCCCCTGAATCTGGTTTTATTCCCTTTTACCTAGGCTAGATCAACCCCAGCACGTCACAGGGAGAAGCTGGTCCTCAGAGACTGGGCTGATCCAGACCCCCCAGTCCCTTGTGCCTGTCTGGGCTGAGGGATGGAAGGCAAACTCCAGGAAGGTTCCCTCCCCTCTGGCTGGCCCAGCTCGGGCACAGCTCCGCTGGTTGCAGGGCTGGCACAAAAGGGCACCAGGACAGCCACTGCCTGCAGTGATGCCAGGCTGCTGCAGCCCTCTCTGGCAAGGCAGCGCTGGCACTGTCTCACACTGGTGAGGTACTTACATTGCAGTAGATGCGCTTCTGGACTCCAAACTTCAGCACCAGGACATCAAAAGCCTTGCTCAGGACACCCATCACCATGGCTTCTGACTCCAGAGGACCACATTCCTGTCAAGAGACAGGGCTATCACTACACAGCAGATCTCATTCAGCAATCCCCAAGGGGAAACAGTGTCTCCAGGTCCTGGAACCCAGCCGTGGTGGTTGCTGTGTGTTTCCTCTCACTGTCTGCCTTTCCTAAAGCCAAGTGGGCAGACACAGCCCCCTTCCCAGTGGCATCTCGGCCGGGCTTTCCTAGAGAAATCCAGAGATGCCTTGGGGGAAGATAGCCTTGGGTCTTACCCTGACAAAGATGGAGAAGAAGAGGTCAGCGCTAAGCTCCTGCACCCTCTTGGAAGCCATCTTCCGGTCATTGCAATGATCTGCCTGCTTTTGGATGGCCTCTTTCTCCATCTTGAGGGGAGATCTGGCACCTGCAAAGGGGACAAGTGACAATGACATGCCCATGCACTCTCCTGCTTCAGAGCCCTGCCATGGCCCTTGTCCCCCAGTGCCCAGCCCATGCAGGGGAGCAGCACCCACCGAGCGAGGCGGAGAGCAGGCGGTGCACGACGATGTCGGCATAGCGGCGGATGGGAGAGGTGAAGTGAGTGTAGAATGGCACGTTCAGGGCGTAGTGGTGAAAGAGGGTCTCGTCCTCCAGGACGCCGGTGCAGAAGTAGAGAGCCATCTGAAGGGGGGGAGAAACGAGGGAGGTGTGTGAGCAAGGGTGGTGCCATGAGGCTGGAGGAGTCTGGCTCTGCGAGACACAGTGCCAGCAGCCAATGGCCCTTTGACGACGTCCTGTCTGCTGCTGCTCAGTTTGACCTGTGCAGGGATGAGGCAGGCACTGCAGAAACTGAGTACAGAATAAAAGGGGCAAAGCCACTGCAGGGAGCTGCTTGAAAGCTGCCAGCTGTCCCTGCCTGGCCCCGAGGACTGCATCAACTTTCCCATCACCCATGGGTCTAAGCAGCTTCTTGCTTCTGTTCAGGTCCTGGGGCTCATTTGCCATCCTCCCATCTTCCAGGGGAGAGTCCAGCTTGTTCTGTTCCCAACTGAGGTGTTCTCCCACCAAGGGGACTCGCAGAGCGGCTCCCATGCTGGCTCTTTGGTTCTGGGTCTGGCTGCAGGCTTTACACACCCATTGTGCATGCTTGGAGAGCACTGGGGGCTGGGATGAGTGGCTTCCAAGGAGGAAGGGAGAGCTCTGCTGTGATCCCTGCTGCTCCATCCCACTATGACAGCTGGGGAGCCGAGCGGCTGAACTGCCCATCTAAATCAACACCAGGGCAATAGCAGCACCACTGCTCGGCAGCCTCTTCAGCAGGAACCTCTCCTGTGTCGCCCCTGTTATCCCACAGGTTACAGCTTTTATTTTTACATCTGTGAAACACCAGCTCTCGGGGCTGGGAAAACACCGGGGGCCGAGCCCAGGCGGGGAGGGGAGGNTCATTTAAAAATAAGAGCAAGTGATTTAAAAAAAACAGGAGTAGCCAGCTCTGATTACAGAGCCGTCCTGGGATCCTTGGTTTGGGCAGCTGTATCCTCCACTCTCCAGGCCAGTGGCGCAGCCAGCTCCTGCTGAGCAGCAACGCACTGATCCGGGCAAGTAAATAGAGCAGGTTAAAAAAAGCAGCATCAGTCCCAGCCTTATTATGAGACCCAAGAGCTGGTCTAGGAGCTGTAGTGGCTGCCAATTTCCACAACCCAGAATTAAATTGTTTCTGATGGACTCCACAAAGTACGTTCTCCACTCAATTAGCTCGGCTCCCACCGAATGAGGCTGGGCAGGGAGACACGCCGAGCTCTGGAGGCTGCTGCAGGAGGGGGTGAGTGCCCTTGTGCTGACAGACAGCATGAAATCACAGGGGGCTTCCAGGCACTTGTGCCAGGCTTCCAGGCAGAAGGCAGGAAGGTCCCTACAACACCAGGCAGGCAGAAAGCAGAGCACCAGTCAAAATCCCTGCTCTGAGAAGGGCCCATCCCTGCCCTATGCCCAGCAGTGTTTTAAGTTATGCCCCACCTTGTTTGAAGTTAGAAAAGATGCTGAAGGCCCTGTGCTGCTTGCTGTTGTCTGGGGCACTTTGTCTTGATGGATGTGCTGGCCAGTGTGGGGTCCAACACCACACTGGACACCCTTTTGGGCTGCTCATGACCCCCCACTGACATTTGCAGCAGCTTGGGTATCACAACAAAAATACTCCCCTAGGCCATGGTAGGGTGACACCCTGCAGGGAGCCCAGTCTGACACGTATCTCACACCCGTCCTCACCACCGTGACAGCACAACCCGGTGACATCAGCCTGGCAGGAAGCAGATGTTTTCTCATTAACAGATTTGACTCACAAGTGGTCTCAAATCCCCAGGGTTTGCTGCAATACCCAGAGAACTGCGAGGAGCCTGGAAATAAATCAGCCCCAGCCAACCAGGGGCAGCTTTGCTCTCATGGACAGATTGAATCCCCGAGTGACTGATCCCCTGAAAAATGGTGTGTCGCTGCTCCTTCATCTGTTACAAGGCTCCTGCTATGCCAATCCAGGTATTCCCTCAGGCACACGCATTACCAGTTGCTTCCCATCTCCCTCCTCCTCTAAGAGGCTGATGTCTTGACCACCAGCATGCAGTGAAGAAGGAAGACACAGGCTTGGCATGACCAGGGGTTAAACCTGTGGACAGGTTGTTTAGGCTGATTTAGCTGCAGCCTTGTCCCTGAAACATCAGCTTTATTGCTGGGAGCTGGGACGTGTGCAGGGACACAGGTGACTTCTCAGTGCCCCGACCAGACGGGCTCGCTGCACCATCTGTCAGAGCAATGGCCCAGCCCTCGCCACCGGCCTGGGCCCCTCAGTGGCTGTGCTCTGCAGCTGCCAACACTCAAATCTGTCCTCTCCCCCACGAGGGACCATGACATCCAGCAGGATGTCTCTTCCATCTGCTCTCATGCTGGTGGCAGACAGCAAAAAAAAAATACTCCTCGCAGGGAAAGCTCATTCCTCCTGGAAGCTGTTTGTCCCTTTCTGAGGGGGTTTGCCTATAATGGGAGTGTGCCAGGCAGCAGGTTTGCTACATATGAGTGGACTGCACAGCACACCTGAATACACAGGCACCTTTGTCTTCTGATGATGGAATGAGGTTAGATCCTGCCAAAATAACGTCTCGTGGAATATCTCCTTTAAAAGTGCCACTTTTACTGGTGTCTACGCTGCAGAAGACTTCATCCCCAAAACCTTCATACCTCTTTCATGTGATGATCTAACACGTATTCACAGGGCTAAATCTTAATGAGAGCCCCTGTGAGGGAGCAATCCCACTATTTCACCAACCACAGTCTCAGGACACCACAGAGGCAAGACCTCAGGAAGTCAGTGGGCTGCCAAAAGCCCATCTCCTCCTTGGTGCCACTGCAGAACCCAGCTACCTTCTCCTTGCTCATCCATCCTGGCCAGCAGCCAGGCTTGCTCCACGTGCTGCTACTGGAAAACCCCAGGCTTGTGCCACAGTCAGCAGGACCAGAGAGGGACTTGAAGGAATTCATGTCACCAGTGCAACTTCCACCAGAAAAGGAGGATGTGACAGACGGGACCAGAATAACCCAAAGCAGGACACGGGATCTGGGATAACACATCCAGCTCCAGAGGATGCTCCCTGCTCTTTACAAAGCAGCCCCCCTGAGCTGGACACACATGAGGGGGTGATTTACTAAACGGCCTCATACCCTAGTCCCAGTTGCAAACAAGCATTAAGTCCTGGAAGCACAGCAGGACTTCAGGCAACTGCCAATGAGTAAATGAAGCAAATGAGCTAATTAGAAGAGTGACAGTCAAATGAGTGATGTTGGGAAGATGATTCATTCCTGCAGTGGTAAGCAGGCCACAGCAGAGAGATCATTTCAGGAACGTGCTCCTTCTCCCTATGGGGTAGGACTTCCCTCAGAAGAGATTGTGCTGTGCCCAGCTGCAAATGCAGCTGATGCCTCACAAAAACTTTTTTTGATGGTGATAAACACCCAAATAAGTGTCCTGAGCTACAGATGCACCAAACATGACAACTGGCTGGTGTGAGCAGCACAAGCCTCCAGTGCAGAGACTGTCACAGAAAGCCACCTGGGCTGGAAGGAGACTGAAGGGTTTCCAGAACTTTCCTGCTTCCAAGAGCAGGTACCAGACTGTGCTTACGGCCAGTTGCACACCCCTACTCTTAATTCCTTCTTTGAACCAGTTGGGATACCACAATGTGAAGAAATAGCACAAACATGAACCATGGAGCCCACCACCAGCTCCTCATAGGGCTGGGTCCTTGTGAGTCTCCTAACAGCCCTCAGACAACTTCAAGGGTGAAACATCCCAACAGGGACACTGTGGGCAGTGAGGAAAGACTCAGCTTGACCTTGCCATCCAGTGAAGCTTTGTTGCTCAAGGGATACTCCCACGGCCAGCTGCACAGGGCTGGAGGCACTGGAGGAACCTGCTGGCAGCCCTGGAACACCATGTTCAGTGTTCATTCATTCCCTCTGTGTGCAACAACAAGCTTGGTAACGCAGAAAGGGCGAGGATTGAAGATGGAGCCACAGCAGAAAGCTACAAGCAGACATGCCCGGCAGCACAGCGCTGTTCTCACCTGCATGGGCCTGGAGAACATGTAAGTCAGCACTTCTTTCCTTGCTCTGGAATACTGGTCAGCACCAAATGTTTCACTTAAGCTTTTCTGGAGGAGAAAAGACAGAGCATTCAGTGTTGGCATGTTATGGTGGTAAAGGGACCCGGGCAGACCTTACTGGTGCTAACAGCAGCTTGTCAAAGCCAAATTCCCCTTTTTCCTGCAAATCCCCTTGTAAACCAAAAGGTGAACATGAAATTGGGCTTTGCCGTGGTCCCAGCATCCCCAGTAGGACTGCATACATGGTCCTGAGCACTGGCTCTCCTCCTGGGGTCAATGGCAGGGAGCACCCAGGGCATGGGGACTGCTGGCTCTGTCCCCAGTTGTGCAGTGTGAGAGAGAGCCTCTCTCAACCTGTGCCTGGCTCGCATCCAGCTCCTGAGAGCTTCAGCACAGGGACTAATGGGACTCTGGGGAGACATGGATATGGTAGGTCACTGCCTGGGGCTAGCAGTGAGGAAGGGCTGGAGGGTTCAAAGTGCAGGAGAGGAGCTGAGTGAGCAGCCCTGCATCTGCTGACATAGGCTGGGCACAGCCAGCAAGCGGGGAAAGCAGTCCCAGCTGATGGAGGGCGTGCAGGAGGCCAGCGGGGATGGGATTAACAGAGGATTATCCACAGTCCAGTTGCGGTGAGTAAAGAAAATCCTGGAACCTGCGCTGTGCTGTTCAGCTGGAGTTCAACCTCAGGACATGCTCAGCAGAGGAGTGGTTGGATACTTCTTGCACTGGCTGCATCTGACCTTTCCCAGCACTGCTCTCCAGTCCTTCCCAGTCACCCTGCTCCCCACCCTGCCCTCCCTGAGACCTGCAGCAGCCCAGAAGAAACAGCCCCTTGCAGAGCTACTTTCCTTGTGGTATAGAGCATATTCCCTGCCTAGGACCTGCCCAGAGAAGGAAATCTGAGTGTCTCAGTGAGTGCTCCTGGACTGAAACATCCTTCCCATTGCAGGGAGGGCAGCGCAGGGGTCACTTGCAAGGTCCTTCCTACCCTGCTCTGACCTCTGTGCACAACATGGCTGACCAGGACAGGCTGGGCCACCCCTGCCCAGCGCTAACAGGATCTGTAACAGTGAGTGAGGGAGGCGTTTTGTTTTGGCGTGGCATAGTTGTCAGCTTTGCTTGGGCAGAGAGGGACAGGGAATAAAGCACATGCTGCCACAAACACGCCATCACGCAGCTGCCCACCCTCAGCCCCGATGGCCCTGCTAGACCAGTGCACTCACATGCAGGGTCCCCGCGCTGCTGAAGTCAATGTCGAGGCCGACTTGGTTGCAGAAGTCCATGAGGTCTTTCAGCAGCTTGGTTTGGGGCCGGGGGTGGCGGCGGAGGAAGGCCTGCTCGGGGAAGGAGCGGTAGATCTGATGGGCCACGGCCATGTTCGCCAGCAGCATGAACTCCTCCACCAGCCTGTGGCACGAGAAAAACAATCCCAGGCCCCAGTTAGACAGGGGAGGCCCCTGGGAAGCCAAGCCAGTCCACAGTGATGGGAACTAATATGTCACAGGGGGACAGGGGAGCAGCTTGCAGTTGCTGTCATAAGCACAGATTAGCTGTAAGACTGCAGCAAATCCCCCCCAAATTCCCGCTTTCTAGTGGAGGTTTCCCCAGGGACTCAGACTAAGCTGTCCTGCTGGCACAGACAAGCAGAAGTCAATGATCAATTGACAGCTTAAATTAGGAAAAAATAATCTCCCTTTAGGTCATTTTATCTCCTGAAACGCTTGACAAGCAAAACAAACGCCGTGTGAAAGATAGCACAGAAAACAAACACACATCTCTGTCTTCCTGATCCAGAGAAAACAGCATCTCGCTTGCTCCCCCATCCCGAGCTCCACATGTGTGGTCAGGCCCAGCCACCGAGCCCTGCCCCATGCCAGGCTCCCACCCACAGCACAACACAGCACTGTCCCCGGGCAGGACAAGCCACCAGCGCTGCTCCAGTGGGGCTGCCTTTGGCATCTAGGAGATGCAGGGACTCCACAGGCTCCTCCATACAACCTGCAGACTGCTGGGGTACTCCAAGCTGGGGTGAGCCCCTCACTTTCCATCTCTGAATGTACATGCATCGCATGGAAACCTCTGGAGTTACACAGTGCTAAGGAAAGCAGTGCCAGCACTAGGGATCATCTTTGGTGCGTGTACGGGTTGTGCCACCAGCAGTAGGGCTGTGCCACAGGGGACTTGTTTGACTGGGCTTGATAAGCAAGAGATGTGCTTAACCAGGCTTCCTGCTATTTCCTGCATGTATTCCCAGGGCTCCTAACTGGTGCTAATTGCCAAAAAAGATAATAGATTTACAGAAGTAACCTCATCCTCCCAGCAATGCCTGAGTGAGCTGTCACTGATTATGCCAGCTCAGCCTCATCACTCCTGCAGGCAAAGCAGTGATTTTTCAGGGCTGGCTGGAGGACCAGAGCTAGAGCCAGCATTCCTGCACCTCCTGGCCCTGGCCACTGCTGGGGAGACTGGTCAGGTGAGATGTGCAGGGTGCTGCACTCCTGGGGTACTCGTACAGCAGTGATACATTCCCAGCCTAGGAGTACTTGCCAAGAACTTGAAAGAGAAAAGAAATAAAGACAAGCCTGGAAGAGGAATAAGCACCTGACAGTGATAATCAGCAGTAGAAATATTAGTCTTTAATGGGAAGGAGCTCCCTTATTAAGAGCCCTGTGGATTCTCACAGAGGGTTTTGTGCCAGAGGCCAACACTTCAGGCCCCACAGGGAGGGCAGGAGGGACATCCTGGCCCAGGGGCAGTATGGGAGGGACGGGAGCAGCACAGCCTAAATGGGGAATGGGCTGCCCACCCTGTCCCCTGGAACACCTGCCCATGGGGACATGTTACCAGAGGCCAAGGGCTGGGTCGGGGGTGGGCAATGCCCTGTGACCCGAGCGGGATCAGGACACACTCCTGAGGGGCCACTTCCAAGAGGGCTGAGCCAGGCTCTTGCTGTTCCTGTGCAGCTGAACCGACAGATGGCAACCTCGGTCCCTCTACGGCCAGCGGCTCCAGGGGGTGCAGGACAGTGTGGCCCAGGGTGCGGGACAGCACAGCCCGGGGACACTGGGCACCCCGGCCGTGGGACAGCCAGTGGCGGCCAGCGGGTTACGGCATGGCCATGCCCATCTCCTGAGAGCGGGTGACACACCAGTCCCACACCAGCAGCATGTGGGGGAACAGTGGCCTGAGGACAGGTGTGAGGCTGTGCCAGCCCACGCTCACACCTAGGAAGCCCTTTCTGCCCGAGCCAGGTCACAGTGAGGCACGGAAAACAAGGCAGACTGCAAAAGGCAGTGCCTCTCCTTCCCATGGGCTTTGGTGCAAGGAAAGAGGGAGACATTTCCAGCATCAGCCTCAGCTACACAGATGCACACTCGGGCAAAGGTTGGCCATGGAGTCCCTGCATCTCCCTCGAACTGTAGCCTCTATAGAAGGAAACACAAACCCATTTTTAAGGACAAAGCAGTAAACACCTGTGAACAAAAGCTCCTCTTTGTCACAGGCAAAACGTGCTCATTGCATGTCCCAGAGATGAACACTGGAAGCAAATGCTGCAGCAGACCCTGCCGTTCCTGTTCCTGCTGAGCACTGAAGTGTGAAGCCTTCATCTCTTATCTACAGTGACACTTTTGGCTGGATGCAATTTCCACCTGATTATTAAATTCTGCATTTTGTTTTACCATTCTGGGGCTTGGGCTTTTACAATTTCCTGGAGATACCGTCATTCTGGTGTTGTAGGTACTGAATGGAAGCTCATACCTGAGCACTCACCTGACCAGGGATGATTTTATTCTTGAAGTAAAACTAACAGCACATACTACCCACTTTGCTCTGCAAAATCCCATCCTGGGAAGCACCCCGGAGCTTTGCACCCATGACAGGGTGTGCAGGATGTGACCATGGCTATTCAGAATTGAAAAGCTACTCTTGCTCTCTCACCCAAAGGGCAGAGGCAGGCTCTGGGAGACACATCTGCAGTTTGGGCTTTCAAGGAGCAGGTAACATGGATAAGATTGGACACTGTCCTGTATCTGGCGGAAAAAGAAGCCCCAGGATCTGATGGGTTGGTTTGTGTCAGCTCAGGTTAACGAACCAGAGTACCCTGGGAAGGCTGCAATGCCCTGTGGGCTGATGCCAAAACTCCCTGCAGGGACAGAGGGTCCTTCCCAGCTCTGGATCACTGGGGGGTCATAGAGGTGTTCCCCAAATGCACCCCACTGCAGCAGTCCCGCAAGCCTGAAAGGAAAGAAGAGTGTGGGGCTGCTCTGTAACTCCTAGTCAGATTTGTTTTAAACATCAGGAGTTCAGGGAGAGGAAAGCAGCCTCCACAAGGCACAAGTCACAGCTGGGGTAATCCAGAGCATGTGAGAGCTTGCCAGGGTCAGAGAGAACAGGCTGGGGACAGTGAAGGAGCTGGCACCTGTGCCTGGAGTTAAGACACGTCACTTCTTCCAGCAGAGCAATGGGGTCTGGGGCTCAGGACACAAGGAGGGAGACAAGATCAGCATGAAACAGCTTAATGTGGTGACCTCACTGCACCTGAAAGGAAAACCTTATTCCTGAGACTGCATGGGATGTTGGTGACTCAAGAGGATGAGCCAGGGCTAGGACTGCCCATGAAGCTGGCAAGGCTTCAGGTGCTGAGGAGCTGGAGGGCACAGCAAAGCTGCTGCCTTCCTGCCCTCCCCACGTGACCTTTCAGTTGCACTTTTAGCTCACGTTCTCACCAGGGCTTCAACTCAGCAAACATTACACTGTGACTTGGAGAAAAGCAATGGATGCTGGGGCTGCTGGGAGCAGAGGATGGCTGGCAGAGCATGGGCCCAGCCCGGTGCCTGGTGCTGATGTTGCTGGGAGCTGCGCTGAAGCCCTGCTAACTTGTCAGCAGGTCAAACAACAAGAGGTTTTGGGGTTTCTGTGGGTTTTTTTTCTTAAAACAGCCTAGCTTGGAGTCTGGCTCAGTACAGCTGGCAGACGGGAGTACGAAGAAAAATATTTCATGGCTAAAAAAACGGAGACAGAAAGACTGGTCCATCTGAACGCGCGTTGAATGAATCCCATGTGAAATGCATTCTAACGGCATCGCTACAGTTTCCTCTGGATTAGCTGAGCTATCCTTGGCTCCTGGCTCCATAAAATCCCATAAACAATCTGATCTGAACTTTTGCCCTTTCTGTGCTGAGGTGAGGTTTCTTCTGCTGTCCCACAGACAGGGCTAGGGGTCAGCAGGTGTCTGTCCCTCCTGTAGGTGCCTGCAGATTGCAGCTGTCCTGCTAACCACACTGCAGGAAGGAGCGTTTCCAAACCTGTTCCATGCATCATTTAGTATGTGCACATGTGAGGGGGAGGAGAGGGAGCAATGGGATGGCTTTTGAGCTCTGTAACATGTACATGTCCTGTCAACTCTTTCAATACCCAGATTTTGCTTATGGGTTATGTGGATGAAACTCATCCTCAGCCTGTCTTACGCAAGAGGTCAGCTGGAGTGTATGGCTTACACTCACCTCTGAGTTTCAAATGTGACCAAGGCATGCTAGTGCCTAAATCTCCCCAACTTCTGGGGAGATTTCAAGCTCCTGAGATGCTCTTAAATGCAAGTTATGGTGCTTTTCAAAGTATCTTTCATAGTCACACTTCTGTAGGCAGTCACCTATGAAACCACCCAGCTGAACTGCACTGGTGACACCTCGATTACAGCCTCAAATGCAAGCTACTGGGCTGTAACTCCTCTCAGACAGCTCCTTCCCGTGCCAAACATCTATAGGATGTGGGAAGAGGAGCTACACATTCAGACCCTTGACCTGCTTTAGTATCAGCATTATTATTTGCTCCATTAAAGGTTAGGTAGACCCTTCCCAATCCCTGGATAGCAACGTTGAAAAGTTACTGGCGCCCTCAGCAAGTTGTTTGGTTGATGGCAAATAAAAAAATGGTTTCTCATGGCAAATCTCTGCAAAGAAAGGCAGGGTAAGTAAAATGCCTGTTTGGCTGCTTGTCTCCATGGCAATGCAGCTAGGCTGCACAGCAGCCATCGAAGTGCCCACTCTCCCTGATTAACTTGACAAATGACATTAGCTAAGCAGGGTTCACTGAAAGGGAGAGACAAGGAGTACTTTGTGTGCAAGCCAGTAAGTGCAGGAAGGAGGCAGGCAGCTTCCTTAAAGAAAAAGGACACTAAAACACCTGCTGTTCCATCAGGGTAACAGAACCAGGGGCTTCAGAGCAAACGGCAGTGAGATGGGGCTGGACAGATGAGCACAGCTCTTCCCCCACGCCACCTTCTTCACTTCCATTCCCTCCTACAAGATATAACTGATGAGTACATCCAGGTGTTGGAAGAGTTATCACAGCTGAGGTGTGAGAAAGAAACCCAAGACACCACACTGCTCTTCCATGGCAGAGTTCTTTGCTCTTGACAGGCTGGAGAAGTTGGTCTTTTCTTCACGTGTAGTTCATTCTGGAAACCTGCTCCCAAAAGGACAGAGCTGAACTGTTCTGAGCTGGAGTCTGAGCCCCGCTTCCAATGGTGGTCCTTCTGGCTGGGTGAGCTGCCACCAAGTAAATCCCCAGCATCTTTCCAGCAGCTCAGACTAGAGCCAAATGTGACCAACCTCTTCTACAGGGGTTACCAAACTTCTTTCTCCTAACCCCTTACAATATCTCATCTGCTTCTCTCCATCTTGACTCTCCCTCATAGCACTTACTCCCTCCTACAAAAGAAACAAGACTTATGTTGTTCAAATTTCATCCCATCTATGGATGGATTTACCAGCCCAGCTCAGCATGGGTTTGTGCTTCAACCTGCAAAGGCCTCCGGTTTCTCAACCCATATCTGTGTGCCTGACTCAGGTATGTCCAGCTCCATGCTGGGTCCAAGCAGAGTTAGGACAGTACAGCTTTGAAAGCGTCACACGTGAACCAAACAGTGCCACGAGAGGCTGGTGCTGAGAAAGGCAGCCCTGATGTGTCTGTGTGTGTCTGAGAGGGCTCTAAAGATGGATTTATGTCCCCTTGCTAAGGGGCAGTACACTGCCAAGAGCCCTCACTCTCTGCTGGCTTGGAGGGGATTATTGTTACAGCACAATCTCATAACAAACAGGAGATCTACAGCCACCTCCTGTGAATGGGACTCTAAATCCTGCTGCATTCACCCACAAAGTCACCTTCCACAAGAGGCTGCAAATAGTCCTGCTCACATCCAACAGGAGCAGCATCAGCTGAAGGAAAACAGTAAAGAAACAGCACTATGGCTCAACCAACAAACCCTCTCCAAGGTGTTAAGTCCAAAGACGCTGGATGTGGTACAACTTTTTCTTCTTTTCTTTAAATCATGTTTGTTTATTTTTGATTACAGCTCTTCCATGAAGCAGAGGAACTTGAGACGTTTCTATAAAAGCTCTTCTAAAACCAACATTAGCTAATCCCACATCTCCTGAGAGCACAGCCAATGACAGAATCATGCTCTTTGGTGAGTAGCTGGGCCGGCACTTGAAATGGCTCTTTTCCATGCAAAATTATGCAAGAACAGTGTGCTGCTTTCTTGGTGACACTCTGCCTATCCAACAAGCAGGAGCATCTTCATCCATCCACTCTGGAACAACACTGCTGCCTGAAGAGCCATGAAAATCAAATCCCCTATTATCCAAAAAAATTGGATTGCAGTGTTACATATGAGCCTTGTAGTGTTGGTGTGGAACTCCTGTTGCCAACGACAGTTGCCAAAAGACCAAAAGACCTACTTTTTTTTTTGAAAGAAAAAGTAGTAAAAGGCAAGAATGCTGGCGGTTCCTGGCTTGATGAAAGTCATTTGTGCTCCTCTCACAGCTAGCAGTAGCCTTGCACAAAGCATAGCTGAATAATGGAATTACTCCACTTTCTGAGATTGCTCAATTAGTTCTTGGTTAAAACTGCTAACATTGAAACTTGATGAGAATAGCAGCTCTGAGGCAGTTTTAGATTCATTTCTTACTAAGCTAGAATGGCTTTTCCCTATAATGAACTCCCTTTCCAGGGTATAAAGAATGCCCTTTATATTAGCTATGGTGCCTTCCCAGTAATAGATGCCTACAACACAAATGCATGGGAGGGTTCTCTGAATACAAATGTCACTTACGGACCACTCTCACACCTTGAGGCTGGAAATGCCACAAGACTGCTCTCTTTGCTTTATCCAAATTATCCGTGGTACAGTGGAAAACTGTTTTAAGCTCTCAATACTGATGCTGGGCTCCTGAAGGCATTTGGCATGATTAGGAATTAATTGCTCAAAGCCTGAGGTACTGGTTTGCACACAGGGATTTAGACCACTAGAAAAACCTCAGCCATTTGCCTGAGTTCCTTTGAAATTATCAATGCCACTTTGCAGCCCTGTTAAATGAAATTGCTGACTACATCTGGCAGCACAAAGTCAGGCCAGACGTCACAGCGCTGGACGGCACAAGTGGCCACAGAGCCTTTGGCATCTCTTGGCTCTCAGCTGTGTGGGTGGAAAATGCACCCTGCCTGGCCTGAAGCTCCTCACCCTCACCTGTGGCACATATGGAAAGGATAAAATCAACACCTGCCCGTCCTACCATCCTCTGTTCTGTCTTGATTCAAATGGCATCACTGGACTGAAGTGTTGGTGTGGCAGAGGACGCAGTCACTGCAGGGCTGTGCCTCTTCATTAAAGGTTAATATGACTGCAGTCTGCTCCTTTTCATGCAAATTGGTGACAACCTTCAGACTCCTGGCACAGTGCTGAAGTGCCCCTCCGTGCCAAAAACAGTCTTCAGCTGCTGTGGGCCAGGGATGAAAGCTTAGACCGGCACCCATATGCTGGGCCACACAGGATGTGGAGGCACAACTTCAGCAGGGTTCCTCAGTCTCAGCTCCAGTGTTCTCCACAATTTTCTCAGGACTATCACATTTTGGAGCCCAGGGCAGAGGACTTTACCCTCAGCATCACATACAGAGGGAGATCTCCATCCAGGAATGGCCTTCCTATCTCAAGAAATCCCTTTTTTAATGGACCCCAAAGAAGCCCATGGAGTGCTGCTCGCTCAGTGTGGGCACACAGCCTCATACACACCCCCTTCTAGGAATGCCTCGAGTCCCCAGGCACTGCCACAGCGACCTCCCACTCGTGCTGGGTGTCAGCACCAAAGTGGCTGCAATGTTAAACCCCCCCCCCTGAACGCACAACCCCTTCACCTTTTTGGGGAAGACAATGGGAAAGAGGTTGCAATCCTTGACTCTCCAGGAGCTGTGCAGTTGGGAATCCCAGCCCTGCTTCCCACAGATCCATGTCAGATCCAGTTTGTCTTTCCGGGGAGCCACCAGCTCACCAAGATCTCGTCTCTCAGAGGCAGCTATGATGGCAAGGGCTCTGCTCCCACTCTGCAAAGCCACAAGGAAGGGATAAGGATAGATCACTAATGCACAGTGCTGTGCTCAACTAACAGGTCTCAGGAGAGCCATGACCACCTGGGCTGGCAAGCCCTACATTTGGGAATGCATTAGGATGCTCCCAAGCAAGGGTGCTGCCCAACCACCTGGGGCCAAAGCAGGGATCTGAGACCTGAGTTTTCTGCAGCCCATGGGAATTCCTGGTGGGTGAATGAGCTCAGAGCCAGGCTGGGGCTGGGATGGGGCAGAGGAGAGGAGAGATACCTCACAGCCAGCACCCACAGCCAGACTGGCAGTCCACATTCCTGAGACATGCAGTCTGATACGCCACTGGCTCCGAAATCACAGCTTATGACAAGACACATAATATTAATGTCATCCAGAGTCTGGCTAAGAGGAGAATGGAAAGAATTCCTGAATGAATGCAGACAGCCCCTCTGCTGACGGCAAAGTCTCCAGCCCCACACAGCCAGCATTAGGCCAGCACTGTTACCAGACTGCCTTTCCCACTGGAAGGAGGAAGCAGGAATGAAAGGCACTTTTCCTTACCATTAAAAGTTTATGCAAGGGATTTATGGGTCAGAAAAATTAGCAAACTCGTTGCTGAGTGCTCCATACAGCAGTGTGTGTTAGGTGGCTGCTGACCAGAAATGCCAGGACCCATTAGGTGGAAGCAAAGGGCAGCACGATGGAAAGTTAAAGATGCTTTTTGCCGATTTAATTAATTAGCCAGGTCTTTTCTCCATCCCCTGCAGCCTTCATTAATGTAATGTTGAAGTGAAGAAATATTAACAATTCAGACAACACATTAATATTAACACAACACCTGCAAAATGCAAATATAAGTCCATTAGGTAAACATGATCTTAAGCCATTGAGGCAGAAATAATATTCCGACATTTCCTAGCACAAGTATCCTGCAGAGATATTGTCCATCACTTATGCCCCATTATAAGCCATGGCCCCTGGTACATGGGGGGCTCCTCATCTGTTACTAGTCCCTGAAAGGATGAGAAAAACTTACATTTGCATTAAGGCATTTGCCCGTCCCATATGGAAAGTGTCTTACTAAAGCCATGTCACGAACCAGAAAGATCAAAAGGGATTTTTAAAAGGATTTTATCTCTGTGCTAGCAAGGGATGGAGATAAAACATGAACCTGATAGCTTGTAAATATTAACCTACACTTGGGAATGCTCCAGAACATCAGCTTTCTGTTCGGGTGGTTTCATCTGAGGCAAGTTTTCATTAAGGGAGAAACAAACAGTTAATCACCCGGAGAACTGGTAGTGCCACAGGGGGTCACAGACTGCTAGAACCAACCTTCCTCTTCCACATTCCCCATCAGCTAATGTTCTCCCAGACATTCCTGCTGAGGAGACTTTCACACCCTGTGTGTGTTACACCCTTCAGCCCTTGGATTTGCTTTTTCCCAGTTTACCTGGCATTAAAGAGTTGATTATTTCCAAAGCAGGACGCAAGCTGATGGACAAGGGGCAAATAAAGCATACTGGATGAACGTTGCAGACTAAAAGCACACTCTGAGATGGTCAATGACTGCGAGAGCATACGTCTACCAACCAGGATGTGACCCAGGGACAAACAAGAAGGAGTCTGCAGAAACTCATGAAGAGATGTACAGTAAAAGATAACAAAAAAAGGTTTAAAATACCAAAATACGGAAAGTTATCTACATAATCTGGCAGCCAAAGGCAGCGATGGCATGACAACTCAACATACAACCCTGATGTTCATGAAGTGAAAGTCAGGCAGTGACTTGCTAAGTAATGCCCTCTTTTTCTGCAAGTCTCTGGTCCAAGCAATGCAGGACAACTTCAAAGTTGGATTAGGTTGGCCTTTTCCAGTTGAGTTCTAGCAATCTCCAAGTTCAACTTTCTCACAGCCTCTCTGGGTGCCTGTTCCAGATCTTAACCATGCTCACAAGTGTTGTTTGGGCTCATAGGAAGAGACCTCCAGGAGAAGCAATCACCCAGACTGGCCAGCCTTCAGCAAGGGCCTTGCCAGAGGAGGACCGCTCAGGAGAAACTGGCTGCAGATCAAGGGAATCAGAACAACCACTGAGACCACTGGTTCTGAGAAGATCCGTGTCAGAAAAACACGCTACACTTAGCAAGTTCCCAAGGTCCCCAGCAGACAACACCCAAAGGCAGCTGCTCCCTGGCCATGGGATGCTCTGCTGGGGGTGCTGCTTTCCAGGCAGGGCCATGGATCAGGGCTCACAGCCCTGCCCAGCTTTGGTTCAGCCTCAGATTTGCAGTTGTAGCACTGAGTGTGGGCAGGTTAAGGGGAACAGTTGTATCAATACAGAGCCAGGGATCCAGCTGGCTCTGGCTGTATTATTCTTGGTCTGAAATGATTGCAAAGCACAGCACATGAACCTTCTGGTTACCAGGACTTTCAAAGACATGGAAACCTGAGGGGGAGGGGAGCAAGGTACGGGGGACACCGACAGCAGATCGGGGTTAAAACAACCAATAGAAGTTGGCAGGGAGATGAAAGGAAAATGGGCAACACAGAATTTGGGGGTGACGTTTTCTGAATACGCTACTGAAATACTCTGGATAACTTCTGCTTTCAAGCAGCCTCTTGGCAGATTAAAATGTCCCAGAAGGTTTTATATCCAGCTCCTACAATCTTAAACTAAATATTAGGTGAGAAAAACATGCTTCTAAGGAAAAGTCAAACATAGCCCTGAGTGAAAAACAATGATCAGGAGAATGAATGTATTGGGTTTGTTGAATATACAACCAACATCAGTTTTCTTGCCCAAAAAATAAAGCCAAGGGAATAAAATGCAGAGATGAGCAGAATGGAAAAGCTGCAGGAAATTCAGGCAGTCTCCCCCCACCCCACATATTTCCCCAGGCAGGACTCTTACCCTGCCTGGCCTCAGCTGGCAGGCTTGGAGCTTTGCCTTGAATTCCTAAGAGAGCCTTACCCCCTCTGCAGCAGGACAGGCTCAAGGTACGATGGGTCTTTTTCATCTGTAACTTCTCTCCCTTGATTTTTATGTGCATCGATTGAAAAGCTGTTTGATTTACTGATGCAGGGGCTGTGAAGAGTCTGGTTTGGTCTAAGGACAGCCTGAGGTTAAAGGCAGCAATGCAATTTCACCACCCTGTCCGTTACAAGGGAATGCTCAGATCTGGATTTATAGTCACGTTCCAGCGAGCCCACACATCACGGCAGGCTGAAATTAGCATCATTTACGCAATGGGATTGAGGAAAAACGGATAAACATCCCACTGGAGCTGGACACCCCACGGAGAAAGCTGAGCGGTGTGGGAGTGGGTCCTGAACGGCACCCTGGAGGGTGTGTGGCTGTGGTGACGGAGAGCTGTTTGTCTCCAGATGGAGCTATTCCAGCCAGATGGCAGATGAGGATAGATGAGGCAGTTTCAATGAGACCGTAACAGGTGAGGATGAGTGGCATGGGACCTATCACTGTGAGGAGGGAGAATCGTATCCTTCAAGTCCAGAGATGAATATGATGACTCTCCAAAGCTGGATTAGTAACAAAGAACTTTGTTTCATATCCCCTGCTACAGTAGTTCCTCTACTGAGATTGTACGGAAGTGAGAACAAGCTCTCTTGATGCCAAGGTCTGCAAAACCTCACACGCTGCTGGGTGAACTTAGCAAATATCTCCATCCCTGATTGTCACAGTCAGAACCTGGTTACTCCAGCTAGTTCCTCCACTGACTTTTATGGATCCCTCAGCTGCATCTAAGAACAAAGAAACCAAAGCTAAATCTGTGATGATATCCTGAAACCACTCCTTTGGGCCAGGGTTTTACTAGATGAAGGGAGCTTGGTTAAAATTAAGACCAAGGTGTGATGAAGAAGAACTCTTGCAATGTTACCTTCCAACTCTTCCAGAGTTCAGCAGCACAGATCAACCTCCTGAAAAAACCTACCATCACCAGCAAGCAGACACACAGATCAGTCAGCACATCTGTGCTGCTGAAACTGATGGATCTCAGCACCGGATCATGGTAAGATTTGCGACACTGTCATCTTGCAAAGCCTTGGCAGTGCCTTTTAATCCTTGGAAAAGGCGCAATTCAGGCATCAGTTCTCGACTTTGAATTTGAATGCTGCAAAGCCAAAACAACAACGTCTCTTGGAGCACAGGGCATATCCTAAGATGCCCTGGAGCTTTCTTGTCCTACAGACATTGAGTAGTAATCTCCAAATGACAAAACAGAAATAAAACCATATATCCTCATGCTTTGGTGAGCCTCCAATCCAAGCCTGACAGATACCTGGCTCTGGGTGCCGCATCTCTCAGACTGCTTAACCCTTGAATAAACAGGGGAAATGTACATTTAGAAGAAGCCGGGTTTTATCTCTTTCCCCCTTCAAATCTACTTTAAAGCTCTTTCAATGAGCCCTACTAACTCTTGGGCAAAAATCCTTTTTCCCCTTTGAGAGAAGTGTTCCCTGTCTGTCACCAGCAGGCGTGGTGTTGTGTAAAGCAACCTATGAGAAAAAAAACCCCAAATTCTTCAGTGACCCCAGGCCTGGAGCCAGGTATTGACCTGCTGGTTCTTCCTGTTTCTTCCCTCATAATTTCCTGTAACTCGAAGAATAGAGAGGACATTGCCTGTTCACCTGATCCCTTAGTCAGTCATCCCAAAGCCTTGAAGTATCTCTTGAATGTTCTTAGACTTCTTGTTGCAGCATCATTGCTGCCTACCTGAAATATCTGAGGGCCATACGAGGGTGGGAAGTTTTCACTTTTTTATCCTGGCCCCAGGGAGGCAGGAGACTTCCCTAAGGAGTGGGTCCGATCTATGTATTGGGCCTTCAGCTCTCCACCAAGGGTTACTCAGTAACATCCAAGTAAAAGCTTTGAGAGCTTCCTCCAACTGATCAACCTGTTAAATCTGGACAGCTGAGAAGGACAGTGAAGCTCCACCAGATGCCCTTCACTGACCAGTTTCTGCAGGGGACAAACCCACTTAGAACCACCGCCTGCAGCAGCAACGTGACTGCGCCAAGAGGTGTTAAGAGAAAGTGGACACACAATAGTTAAAACAGACAATCCAAGTACCTGGAAAAGGGCAGGGATTACAAGAAGCTGGTAACCCACCACAGGGGATACAACAGCTTCTGTTACTGCCCACATTTCATGGGCTCACTTACTGCTGTCTGGACATGACAGACACCAGCAGCTTCTGTGAGTGCTTCTGGGAGCATGTCCCTCCACAGCAAGAGAGGCACCAACCCCATTTCAGCCTGGGCTTGCTCCGTATCACGCCAAGACAGATCCCATATGGAAAGGAAACAGTTTGGGAGTGATGCATGGATGGGCTGAACGTCAAAGCATGGGAAATACAGCTTAGGGTACGTGCAATCCAGGCACATTATTATACCCTTTTTGAAACTCATTCTCCCATTGTTATTTAACATCCTGCAGGTTTCAGCCAGAGACTCCCATCCGCGCCCCAAACTGGCCTGGGTATGGCTTGGGAAGAAGAAAAGGAGCTTGAAATGAACTGTGGAAAGATTTAAGTGCTCTAACTGCTGCTTTCCAATACAATTTTCCACTTGGGGCAGGGGAAGGGAAGGAGGAAAGCCTGACAGTAGTTTAGAGCCAGTCACAATTGTGACAGGTTCTTCTTTTCCATTTCCAACCAGCTCACAGGCAGAAGGAGCACTTTAACTTCCATTAATTATCACAGTCTTGTTCCAGCCCAGGGTTTCAGAGCAGCAGTGGCAAACTCTTAGGACCTGTTAGGAGCAGGTCCTGCCTCAAATTGTGCTAAACTGCTCAGTGCAGTAAAATTCTGTAATTCATGGAACCAAGAGCTACTGCAACTCTTCCTAGAGTACCTCAGTTTGCAGCTAAGGGCATCTCCTGTAGGCAGCACCAGTTCTGTCAGAGAAGAGGATCACACAAACAATTTCTTGCACTCCAGACTCTGAGAACAGGTTAACAGCCATTTAACAGATGGATCTCTTGCACACCCAAGCTGTACGCACAGAAAAAAAGGAGATTAACAGGGGAGTACATCACTTCTGTCTCCTCCCCGGCTCCCAAAGACTCCTGCTGTAACTCTACCATCACGTGAAGTTTATTGCACGTATCAGTACTGATCACTGGATGTGCAGCTTCAAAGTGTGCACATGGGGAGATGCAGACAGCTCAAACACACAGCCCTCACAAAACTGGGGCAAAACTATTACAAAATATTGCTATGTGGTTTCTCCCACTTTTTGGCTTCATTACAAACTATCAGTGAATATTATTTTAAAATAGCTGTAACTGAGATGTGCCTGTGCAGAGACTAAGATGCTCTAGCTCAGCATTTCAGCCCATGCTGCCCCATGTCCCTTCCTGCTCCTCTGCCAACAGGGCTGATCCACCCTCAGCCTGGTCTTCCCCGCTGAGACCCAGACCCAGTCCTTGCTTCCACCCACTTACAGCATCCAGCAGCAGGTACCATGCCTTCATGCTCAGTGATGACAAGATGTGTCATTCTCCCTTCCCCAGTTGACACCAGACCTTTCCAGACCTGCCCCCTCTGATACTCATGGCTTGCAAACCACCCACAGGTATTTCTGGCACTGAGTAATGAAAGGAGGGAGATGCTACTGCTGCTCAATGCAGCCAGGCCTGCTTCCCAGGGACCCCACAGTCACCCCAGCAGATGCTGGTGAGCTGTCTTGGGATTCAGGTGCTTCATGGCCCTGAGTGGAAAACCAGCCCAGCCACAAGCATTGTTTCCCTGCCTGCACCACCTGGAACAGCTAATGGCTCCAGCTGTGGCAAATTTACCACTCTGGAGCAGGTGAGGAGCAAGGCAGTGTGCCTGTGTCTGCATGGACACAGCCAAAAGGAGGAAGGAGGACTGTGAACTCAAATTTAGAGTGACTGGGACATAATGTGTGGGGATGCTGAGGTTCACACAGCAGTTCCACATTCAGCTCTGAGTCACACAGGAACCAGCCTGGGGAGCAATTACTGGTGTACAAATGGTCTTGAGCTGCAACAAAAGAATGGCAAGGAGTTTTTCATCAAAACCCCTTGAAATCTTTATCTTGCCCAATTAGGCTTGGGAGGGTACTTCCTTCTTAGACAAGTGAAGCCTCAGCAGAGCATCTGGGGTGCTGGAGAGAAGTGTCCAGTGACATGAATCAGGGGTAAGGAGCAGCCACTGCAGCACAGCAGCAATGACAGCCCTGAAAATATCACCCCCTTCCCATGCCAGCACTTGGGACTGCAGGAACTACACTCCATTAGGAACAAGCTGTTCCCCTAATTCAGTCCTCCTGACTCCTCTGTTAAAAGATTTTCCTGAAACTGTGTAGGGCTTTGACTAGCCAAATGCACTTTGACATCTGACTTCAGCGCTCTAGCTGCCAATGCATCACCCCCTGCAAGCCCAGCCTGGGCTACTGAGAGCCACAAGGCAAGAGGAAATCCCTGCACCACAGCCTGCTCCCAAATCAGGTCTGCAGCACTAATGAGCTCCCCACATTTCAGCCCTCCTCCCTGCATCCTCACACGCAGATGAGCTTTTTATTCTAGAAACACCATACACTACTCTAGGACTGAAAGGGAATTACATTACAGCAAGCACACACCCAGTTGTTCATTTTGTATGTGCTGACGTCTCGTTTTGACTCTACTTTCTACATTTAAGGTGTTCATGGGAACCTTGATGCATTTCAGAGTGAATGTGCACAGATAGAAGAGAGATGCACGAGTCTAAAACCTGGCTCCCAGATTTCATATCAAGTGCTGGATTTGTTTATATCCATATGATACAATCTCCATAAAAGCAATCAACCACCACCAAAAGGAGATGTTTCAGTATCTGCACAGCCTTCTCACACTAGGCATTAGGTTTGCTTTTATGATGCAGAATAATATAATGGATTTCTTCCGCAAGTTCCCAAATGTTGTTATTAAGTGTTGCTTCTCTAATAAAATATGCAATATACAGCAGTACATGATGTGGCATTTACACAAGTCTTTTCTCCATATAGGACTTGCTGGCTTTTAAACAAATCTGTCCCTTCTATACACTACAGAAGCACAAGATGAGTAATTATGTTCTCTGCTTAATAATGTTTTTGCACTGGCCAATTTAACAGCTAATCTCCACAAACCTCTGAGATAGTCCCCCAGCAGCTACATTTGCATGTTGTAATCAAGTCTTGCTATTAAATCATACTTTGCAACAATAGCTGAGCTGTCAACGACAAGCAGCGGCTCTCGGCTCTTGCACAGGCACCATGCAGGCGAAAGCCCTGGACAAACATGCACAAAGCCTCACTGCCCTGCCAGCTAGGAGAGCATCCCTTTGCACTTTTGGGAGCTTGGAAATGGCTACACCCACGACGGATCTCAGGACAAGCATCCTTTGTCTCGCTCTGCTCTCTGGTCAGTCAGCTTGCAAGCTGTTGTCTCCAGGCCTGCCTGCTGCTCTCTGCAGTGATGCAAAGCCAGACTGGTTTGGCTGTGGTGCTCTGTCGTACTTCTCTGATTGCTTTTTATGGTGTCCTTAAAAACTGAGCACACTGGATGCAACAGAGAGATCCCTTTGTGGCAAAGGTCCTGCCTTGGCTGTGTGGGCAGAACAGCTTGTGGAGCCATGCTGTGATCAGACCACTGCATCCTTCAGGGTTAACCACACTCCTTGAAAATGCCCTGCCCGATTTTCCAGTTTCTTTGCTGTCCTTGTTGATCACAGTGCAGCAAGAAGATGTGGCTGAGAGAGAAGGCAGACCAGCACCAGCTCAGTTAAGTGTCCCTGTCAGTGTCATCACAGTTTGGCTGTGGAGCCCTGAATAGCTGGTGTGACACACAGCATTAAACAGATGTTTGATCTTCCACCACTGGCTTCAACCAGGGACTGATCCCCTGCTCTGCACTTCCCATTTGCCCTCCCAAAACCTCATCCCCAAAGAGACCCACATAAACTCTGGCTTAGCTCAGCACCATATTCCTGCTCCTGTACATTCACTGAAGCAATGTGTCCCTTCTCCTCTGCTTTCCCACAACCTCGGTTTTCTCTCAGTGACTGTAAATATCTGAGCAACCCGAGTGCATCTGTCAAAGAACAGCACCAAGAGGCAATTCCTATGAATTCCCTGCAGCAAACATCACTGCACTTGTCCAGGCTGTTACTGGTGGCAAAAACTCTTGCTCTGAAACTGATTCTGACTCTCTATAAAATGCTGCAAACGTGCAATAAATAGCAGAGCCCTTTTGAATCCTGCCTTTTGAGTAGCCTTACCAGAGGCAGAGTTTCAACACAGCAATGTGGATCAGCCCCAGCCCGGCCACATCAATGATGTCTTTGTGTCCTAATGATTCTTCCTATGCATTAGCACAACATTTATTTCTACCTTGCCCTGTGCTTCCCATTTATCCAGAAATCTGACAAGGTCTCCTTCCTTTGAACATGGAAACACAGGGAAAGGAGAATTTCTTGCTGGAATTGGCTCACTCTGTGAAAGTAGACAGATCAATCTAGATTCAATCTGTCTCACTAACTGTTGGAGGCTGGAACATGACCTGGGGCTGGCCCGGCTGGGAGTGAGCGTGTGAGCATGGGCAGCCTGCTCCCAGCTTCTCCTGCTTTATGCTGCAAACAAGTGACACCAGACTTCTTTGTGCACGGTGGACCCTGTCTGCTCCCCTGTTACCTGGACACTTGTGCCCAGCCACATGTTGCCAGGTGGTGCCTGTCTGTCAGCAAGATTGCAAATGAGCACTGAGCTTAAATAAAGCATGAAAAACACATTAGTGGTAACATGACTTCTCCTCACCTCACTTTAGGTCCTATTTTACCACAAAGTCCTTCCCAGGAGTACTTCCAGGGGGGCTAAGCCAGTGTGGTCTTTCTTGAAAGCCAAGACAACTGCATGTGTAGCTGATCACTAAATTGATTATGTTGAGATGAGCAGGGTTTGCATCAACTCTTACTACATCAGACTGTTTAACCTGGACTGTGTCAGCAAAATGAGATTATGCCAGAGATGCAAAATGTACAAGAGGTCTGCCAGGGCTGGTTTTCACCAGGGGGATGGTGTGATGAGCAGTCGAGATGTCAGTCTCTGCTCAGTGGAGATGGAAAGAAATATCTGCAGGCAGCCCAGAGGCAGGCAAGAGCTCTGCTGTAGAAAGCAGGAGTAAGCAGTGGTCTGATCAGTGAGAGATGGTCAGGAACAGTTAATAACTGCTGTGTTCAAGTGTCAGAGTTACCGGAGGAGCTGGAGGGCAGAGAGCAAGGAAAGGAGATGGGGAAGTGGGGGATCCCATGCTGCTCAGCTCACCAGGCCTGTGTCCAAAGTCGTGTGGCCCTGCAGAAGCAACAAAGCCAGACAAGACCCGAGCCAAGCCTGTACTAGCCAAATGCCATGTGCAGGTAATTGTGCCCACAGCAGCAGAGCTTTGCAGTAACTGAGAGTTGAGTGGCAATGATCAAAGTTCACTCTTCCCTGTTCCCTTTTGTTTGATGATGGCAAAGTGCTTTACAAATGCTAATAAAAAAGTCCCTGAGGATTCCTGCTCTTTTTTGCTCTACGGATGGTGGTGGAGCAGAAACAGATTACGTGACTTGCCAGAGACCATGCAAGGAACAGCCTCTCAGTTGGGAGCTGACCACGGAGCTCCTACTCTACGTGTGGTGAGCTGGTGAGGGGTCCAGTGGGATCATCAGAGAACAGGACATTCCCAGAGGCAGAAAAAGCCTGCAGAACATCTTGGCCAATAACGAGGCTGCTCATTTAAGAGTGCTGCATTTCAGATTAGACAGGTGAAGGACACAAAATTTAAGATGTTCAAAGCTGATCTGAGGAATTTCGAACCATCTTCCATTAAAATTAATGGAAACATTAATGCAAAGTACACTCAGATCCTCAAGCAGGTTCTTTCCAAGCAAGATCTTTCCATTAACTTGAAAGGAAGTTGTGCCCAAATCCTCTTACATCGCTGGGAACATCTGAGACAGGCAAAGTCAGGTTACAAATCCATTAGGCTACAGATTGACTAATGCATGGCCAATTGAAATAGGTGAAAGTGCTAAGCTGTAAGAGGAAGCCCACTCGGGGTGACCTTGAGTGAGGAGCTGAGAACACAAAACATGCGTGTGACTTGGAGTTCCTTTTTTTGATGGAGACGTAGGGAGGTGTGGAGGGAGTGGAGTCCATTGCCAGACTGATTTAGCTGCTCTGAACTGTGGAAAAGAAATGTTGAAAAAGCAGCAGGACCAAGAACAATGGAACCTTAGTTGCTCAGGAGAGGGTAAGAACAGATAGTTCCACTCTCACCCCCTAATTTGTGAGGACGTCATTTCAATAAGGTCCAAGGAATACCCAGCTCAGCAGAGTACATGGAGAGAGGAGTGGTGTCAGTGCAAAGCTGGTCTTCTACATTAACACAGCGTAATGTGTCAGGAATTTAAGATTGGGAAGATTATTTCACCAGCTGATACCCTGTGCCTAGAGGCCTTGAGGTAGCTACTACTCTGTTAAAAAAGACTTGCAGGGTCTAAAACACATTCCAGAAGTGCATTTGTCCTTGAAAGAGAAATCCCTGTTCTTCTCTTGGCACAATTTCCCAGTTAATCTCTCCTGCCTTTCAAACGCGTGCTTTATTTCTAATCTGAACACTTCAGCTTTCAGCCATCAGCTCTTTATGAGAGAGCAATCCCAACTGGCTGACAATCCAGCTGGTTACTCCAGCTCACACTGCCCATGCCCTGGGGAACCAAGGTACTTAGTGCTGCACAGACCGTAGAGGTCCTGCCCATGGCAAACTGAAACCCTCGCTCCCTCTGGGCAGACAGATGTCGAGCAGGAATGGCAGGTTTACCCCAAGCAGAGCATCCCTCATCACAGCCACCTCCAAGTATTCAGGATTCCCTCCATCACCTTTGGTCTTACCTCACTGTCTGTCCCTGCAAGCAACTCTCCACCCTTAGTTTGTACCCAAACCACCTCCTGACAAAGCAAAAGAAGGCGGCACATCCTCTCACCCACTGTTACAGCACTCCCTGCTTGTAACATCCCAGGGTGTTACATCCCAAAACCTGCTACTGGCAGAGAAGGCACTCTGCACTATGCCTATACATTCAAGGACACAGAGACTAAGCCAAAACAAGGACTCCTTTTCCCTATTTGTTAAGAAAAAGGTATGCCCAGAAATCCTGCTGGAAGAGGGATAGCTAGGGGGTCTGGTGATTTTTCTAGCCAGATTCCCAGCCCAGAAGAAGGCCTTCCTTGACACAAAATCAATTCAGCAGCTTGGGTTCGTGATGAAATTGAGAGGTACTTCTTGTGGAGGGATGATTATTCATTCTTTCTCACGTCAGATCTGTCCTCTCCCGTGGTTGTAAGGGCTAATCACAGACTCATCTAATTCAGGGCTGCTAAGAAACCCACATCCACAGGTTAGCAATTCTAGTCCAGATATAGCTCACTGCCTTGGGCATTAGTCAGACACATATAGGCCAGGGAAATGGTGCTGAAATGCTGCTGGGGGCTTTCAAACATATTGTTAAACAAATGGATACATAAACAGATCTCCGGGATGACACATGGAGACAGCATCTCTGACTCACTTACAACTGCAGCTGATTTTCTCACCTACCTGACTGCCACCAAATACCCACACACCTAACGCTGACAACAAGGAAGTTTTACAGCTTCTTCTCAAGTGAACACTGAAGGAAGTAAGATGACAAACCCCTTTGATTCAGTCTAGGGAGAGAAGAAAAGGCCCGCACTCACTGGGATTTAAGAGCCCAGTCCTTCCTGCCTCTTGTGGGTGGGAGCACACACTGACTGCTCTGGAACCCTGCTGAGGATTTAAAGAGAGCTACTGGTCACTGTGGGATACTGTGTAACTCACCAAAGAAAGCTTGGAAGGGATAAGGTTATGTTCAAATCCCATCTGCCTGCTCAAGGAGAAGGTGGGTTTCCTTAATCACCTTTTCCATTTGCGTCCCTCTCATTGCACTGACACTCCAAGGATTTGGCAGTTACTATTTCTACAGCCCTGATGGACTGGAAACCTATTATTAACCAGCAGGGTGGCAGGAGAAGGCAGGTCTGTGTCAAGAAAAGCAGCTACATAATACCTGGGCAGAGCGTTTTGCAAGAGTCCTTTTTCCCCACCTAGGAATGGCCATAGGGGCCCCTCTGGAAGGAAAGAACAACTCTCTGCTCCTCAGAGTCTCAAGTGACAAAGGCTGTTTTGCAGCTTCTGTCCCGACAGCCTTTGGAGGTGCAAGACAGAAAACCCAGCTCATGCCTTAGGCAGGAAGGATTACATATCTTTTGAAGTTTTAAAGGTCAACCTCCAGACTTATTCTCCTGGACAATTTACCCTTCACTGAACCAAATGCCAAAACCAGGAGGACTGGTTTATCTCCATGTACAGTGACAGAGTAATTCACCAGCCTTGCTTGGCCAACTCCAACGCTTACCCTTTGGAAAGTGAAGGGTGCACTTGGCAGGTGAAGGGAAAATACTCAGGTAAAGTTTAGTATCAACAGTGAAACAAAAAACAAGACATGGTATCAAAAGAAAAACTGCAATGTGCTATCTTCTCTCTTTTTTTCCCCCCGGTAATTGCATTAATTTTATTTTGTTCTGAAATCTAAACAAAGCATTTCACAAGTTTCAGGTGAATAACTGCTGCAAGAAAGCTTCTGTACAAGCCTGTGATGTCAAGGGGCATGTACATGGATCTCCCCCATGAAATTCTAGTCTACCAGATAAGACAAACAGGAGAAGATGCCACTTTCAGAAACTTCCCTAGCCTTGCAGGTTGGAGTGGGGCAGAGCACGATCACTAACTGGGAAATCAGATGCCATCAGGGGAGCTCCTTCACACCAACACAAGCAGTGCTGCTCTGCTGGGATGTGTGCCATGGAACAACCATGTAATGAGGCAGGTCAGGCACTCAGGGACTGTGTGAGCTCTGCAGCAGCTCCTTGTGCAAACAACCCACTCTGCAAGCCTCAGTTTCTCAAAAGGAACAAAACACCTTACGGTAAACCTGCCAGCTCACTGCAGAACAACCAGGTCCATGCTAAAGTCCAACACATGAGCTGTACACCTGGGAAGTATCTCTGAAAACAAATCAGCAGCTGTGTCAGCTGCTTCACATATTTTCTTCCTAGCACTGCCAGTCAACAGCTCTTCTAGCAAAAAAGAATAAACTCTGAACAATTCTGCTTTGCTCTTTTGCAGAAAAACAAACCCTCCCAAACCTCCACCCAAACTCTGTTTACACCAAACCTGCTGCAGTCCTGAATGGGAGCAATAAATGGAGTGAGCTAATGTGTTAGTGACAAATAACCCGTTCAAACAATTCCAGCATAATTATAGGTTGGCTCTCTTGATGTAACATTGGGTACATCACTGCAGATATTACATTCGCCTTATGAAAAGATTGCACGGAGGAGCTCGGTTGGTAACCCAAACAGCATTATGTATCATGAGCCTGTCAGCATCGGGAGTGCATGCACCCTGGCATTTGAAGTCCTGGTGTTTTAAGTGATAATCCAATGTACCAGACATCATTGATCTCTATATAAAAGGGGGCACCACTTTTCCCTTCAACTGGAGCTATTTTTCACTTCTCATTCTGAAGAGTTGTGTGGTGCTGCCCGCAAGTGGCTACACTGCACAGCAGCTCGATCTGCAGCACTCCGGGTCCCCAGAGAGAAAAAGTGATCAATACTCCAACGCTGCTTTTGTAAGAGGTCTCTAAGTGCTTCCACGCGAGATGCTGCTCCTCTGGGCTTTGAAATTACTCTGAACAGAACATGAAAGCCCCCACTGCAAATTCATAATCCTGACACAAACTGCAGCTGCAGCACAGAATTCAAATTAAATTCATTGGCGAGCTGCAAGCTGGTCTCTCGGCAAAGGCAGAATCTGGGATGTGGGGAAGGGACCTCAAAACCAGACCAAAATCTGGACACTGAGGGAGCAGGAAAACCATATTAGAGAAGTACCAGCTGGGGACAAGGAAGTGTCATGCTTGACAAGGATTCACACCTCCCTGGTGGCTCTCTGATGGCAGAGACTCTGAGCACTGCATCTTCTGTGAAAGGTGGCAGTAATCAGAGAGTCTTAGGATGGAAGACAAAGGCATTTGAAGGGTCAGACTTTCTGTGGGTAGGTGGGCAGACCCTAGGAGGTCTTCAGAGAAGTGTCTGGATAGTGATGCTGAGTGCAGAGAACAGATTGCATTTTCTATTTTTTGGATACAGCCAAAAGACAGTGGATTTCTCACAATTAATTTCTTCCAGGGGGATCTCAAATTGGCTTTGGCTCTCCTTGCACACAGGCTGGAAGAAGTCTTTCATGCTGATCTGTAACCTTTATGGATCTCATCCTTCCTGCTGCCTGGCAGCCCACAGGAGCCGGACCAGTCACGCCAGGCAGGCAGGCTGGCTTCAGAGTGGGCAGCCAGCGCTTCCTCAGCACAGCCCATATCACATTCCTGGAGTGGGGACTGGTGAGTGCATGTTGTAAGACAGGATTCATGAGCCATGGTGGATGTGAATGAACTTGATGTTCTTTTACTGCCTGGCTGGGTTTTGCAATTTGATCCTGCACAGGATCAGAGAAATCCAGCCTGTGTCAAGAGGCAGTGACAGAAAGCCAGTCCCACTGTCAACACCTGATGCATGCCGTGTCATCGCCTGGTGGGACGTCTGGCAGGGTTGTCCCCTCCTGGATGTCACTGCTCTAGGGCCATCTGAAGGTTGACAGTATGCTCCTGTTTCAAGTGTCATCCAGCACCCACCACTGTCTGTCCTGTGTCACAGCACAGAGCTGTCCCCTCACAGGACATCGTCCCACAGAGCTCAGAGAGCCAGCCTGGGGCTCTGTCCATTACACTGACTGACCTCCATTAGGGAGAATTTAAGCAACATGGCTTAAAAATGAGAAAGCAGACTGCTTGCTTCTGTCAGGTCAAGCCACTTCCTCTGGGGCCAGGAAGGACTGACAGGCTGGGAAGGACTGGCAGCCCAGGGGATGAAAATGCCTAGGTCTGAGCAGGAGGAAGAGGAGAAGTGATGTCCCTGGTCTCACCCCTATGACCACAGAGGCAGTGACAGCCCCGCTCCTCCATACAGCTCCAAGTTGCCACTGGGACTATCAAGTGCCACTGGATACCTATCTATTATAGCAGGGGTTGGAAGGGCAGGGTGAGCAGCTGGCTGCTCAGCATCTCTCTTGCTCTCAATCCAAGGCTACCAAGACTTCTAAGGTTCTGCTCAGTCCAGTCCACCCAAAGTGCTCATCACCCAGGGTGCAAGAGTGGAGCGGGCAAGTGCTGTGCCCATGAATTTTCCTGCAGGCAGGCAAGTAACAGAAAACTGACAGGAGCAGCAACATTTCCTTGGAAGGGTTTTATCATTTTAAAGGGAACAAATTCCAATTGATTGCCCTTGTAAGAGACTGCATGGTACTTGCACTTCTAGCCTAAGCAATCGAAATTTTAATTGCTCTGGTAATTACACTTTCAGCAATGCTGCAGTCCTTTGTTCTCCAAGTGGGAGACCAATATCCGCTGTTCTCCGGTGGCCCCGTCTGGCTGCAGCTTGGAACAGCATTTGCCACCTGGAGGGGAAGGGACATTCTTTCAGTGATCACTGTGATCAGTGACACCAAGCCTTGACACGCACAGCCTGGCTCACACAGATCGCTGGGGCACTGGGCACACTCCCAGGTCAGAATGGGTTTCTGCTTCCTCCTGTTCAAGCTGCTGCTCAAGAGCTTCACACACCTGCACTCCTGCCATGTCTTTCCCTGGAGTAGGTCTCAGGTCTGATGCTTTGCTGAGGGCACTGGGCTCTGGGGTGCACATTTACAGTCTTTCCCATGCATGAGCTTGCTGTCACCAGTATTTCTTTTCTGGGCTATAAATGGTTCCAAAATACAGCGCAGACACCAAGATTATGTGGCTTTAGCTTCTGGCTACATCTTTAGGAGGCAGAAGAGCTGTTCCCCTGAGTCCTGATGGGTACTGTCAAAGCCAGACTACACTTGGGAGAACACAAGCCCTACAAGTTACCCTGGAAAATTACTGTAAGGAAAAACTATCGTGACAATTATCATGTTACTGTATGGACATGAGATTAACCCTATGACAGGCTCAGTGTTTGAGAAGAACAGTCTCTGCTCTTCTGAACAGAACTCTGCTCTGCTCCTCAGACCAGAGGAGCCACGTCTGGTGCTTCCCAACACTACTCAAATTTAAAGTTCTTGTTGCCAACAAAGCCGCAGCACATACGAGCTCCTCCAGAATCACCCAGGGTACAACCAGAACCAAGCACACGTTTGGCTCAAGGGCATTTTACCTGCAAGAATGCGTCAGCCGTAGCACAGACCTTCACGCTTCAGTTCACCAGCCAAGGACTGTCAGAAGTGCTGGGTGGCACACACAGCGTTTAGGGGAATAAGCTTGTGTGCAAACTTAGCAAGGCTCTCCCTCGGAAATGGGATCCTGCTCTCCCCAAGTTGATCAAGCAAGCTATAAAATACAAAGTAGAGGGGCCTGCATGGAGGTGTAATTGCTGTTTGGGTCTGTCAGGCACACGCAAAGTCTGGGTTTACTTACAATTACACTCATCCTGCCCGCACTGTGTTTTTCCAAGCTGTGATCCTGGCTGGCATGGCCCAGGGTGGCTCAGCTCCCATGCTTGTCAGGAATGCAGGACACAGCCACACATCTCTCCAGCAACAGCTGCTAACATGACACAGCTACTTTGTCACACACACTGGGCCTCTCACTAAAAAAGCAGGGTTTCCAAGCAGAATTGCTACTGGCCTTAGCACTAAAACAAAATAGCTCCACTCGTGTCCCTGGAGTTTCCTCAAACAATGGCAGAAAACACCCACTGGAGCCTGGGGAGAGGACGGTCTGCGGCAGAAAAACCACAGCTGCTGATTTTTGAGATATACACCACACAATTAGCAACACTGGTCTATAAACGTCCTTAACAAAGCCCAGCAGGTCTGGGGGGTTTCTTTTCCTCGCTGTCCATTGTGTGCTACTGCCTTTAAAACCCTCAAAAACAAACGCTCTTCCCTTGTTGATTTTATGCTTTGGCACTGAACTGCACGTTGCCCTGTAGGCTTGGTGGTGCTGGAGGTACCAACTCTGCTCATACAAGGCTCTGGGGCTGGGATACTTGGGATGGGACCATGTACCACATGCTAATCACCCACCAACACGCAGGAAGGAGTCTGCCACAAATGATCTCCCTTCTTGTTTAAATACTAACATTTCTCAGCTAAGACAGTAGTCTGTGCGTTTGCAGATGTCCCTTTTCCTTGCTGGGGCTGCTCTTGTTGGTATTTCTGAGCAGATCTAATTACTGACTGTTCTGTTCATTGACAATTTCATATACTCTCCTTTTTTAGATTAACTTGAATAACTGGCAAGAAGCAGAACTACATGGGTGGAGTAACAGGCCATGGATTTATGACATGCTGGTATTCAGGGCGAACACAGAAATATCCTGAACTCTGCTGCTGCTGTCAATTTGATAATGAGAATGTGATTTGAAATAAAAACATCTTGGGTGCCAATTCACTACAGCAGTTAGTAAAAATAGACAGAATACCTAGAAATAGAGGACTCTGTGCTCCAAACACAGCCAAAGCTTGAATATCGTATAGTATCTTACAAAAACAGAGCATGTGGCTGCACTGGGGCTATGGTACCACAAAGGCCACTCAGTGAACCCATGCATGAGCTTTAGCAGAGAGAATGGTGCTGTGTGGGTCTAGCTAAGCTCAGGTGAGGGCTCTCCTTTCAATTGCTCTGCAGCCTTTGGGTGCTTTCCCCCAGGCTGTGCTCCCAGAGTCACGCCAGCACCAACAGTGCAGGGTGTGAGTTGCAAACACCCCCAGGCAAAGTCTGGGTGAGCTCTGTCAGAGTTTGAGGTACCCAAGAGCAGGCCTTTTAGACAAATAAAAGCAGCTTTTAAAAGCTAGAGAAAAAAAAGGGGCTGCAGGGCCTCGTGCATTTTTAAAGAATCTGGCCTTTACAGGAGCTGTTCCCAGTTTCAGGTCAAGCCTGAGGCCTTCTTTAATCTACTTTTAAGTGGTACAAGCAGTTGTGATCCCTTTGCCAGAAGGCAGGGCAGTCTCCTTTCATTGCACCTTCCCGTGTTTGCTCCGTGTAATCTTCCACAGGACTTACTTGTTGCTGTCCCGGTACTGATAGATATAACAGCCCTGAGGCATCCCACTCTCCTGGTCCAAGGTAAACGAGAGCTTCATCTGCACAGATGAGAAGGGGCGTGGGACAATGAAAGAGAGAGAGAGGAAAAAAAAAAGCAACATTTTAGGCTCTGGGTCATTACAGTAACTTCAAGAGAGGCTTGTGGGAGAAAGCTTAACTCACCAAGGCTGACACGCAAACACCATGGCCTGGAACATACTGTGGGGTTCCAAACCTCAGGGAAAAGTCACATGCGTTGCAGAAACCTCTTGCTTTTTCCACCCTTTGTTACTATAAAGTGTTCGTGGTTCCTCTGAAATGCACGGGTCGTAACAGCTCACCCCTCCAAACCCACCCACACACACCACCCTTCACCAAAGCGATTGCGGTTCCCCTCAGACACTAAAGAAATGAGTTTCTCCATCGGCAGCTGTAGTTCCCACGAGTCTTTCTCTGAAAACTTTCCCGGCTCCATCTCGTTCCTCCAGTGCATTAGAACAGAGGAGAAACCACAGAGGGAAAGGTGACAGATTTTTCCTTCTGTGCAGAGTTATTAAAGAGCTGTTAGAAGGGTTTGCAGTTTGGATCCGCCTCCGGCAGCAGGCTACGATGGGACCTGGAAGCTGCTTTCGTTGCAGCTCCAAGAAGGCATTCAGCAAGGGTTTTCGGATTTCAAACATAGCTCGTTTTATTTAAGAGGGAAAAATTAATCCTCTTTCAACAAGCAACAGAATGGTTCTGTAGGGAGACTTTTTCGCTGAAAATGTCTTCAGTGATTTTATACGCTGAACTGCCTAGAAAACAGCATGGAACTGAGTTCTGCAATAGCCCTGCACATCCAAGCAGCCCCTCATTACGCTGGGGAAGGCTGCTGGCCCCTCGGTCAGCGTCCCACCAGCTCTCACAGCCATGAGGTGCAGCCCCTGGGCTCAGCAAGAGCTGCAGACCCTGACCAGGAGCCAGTGGGCTGGGTAAGAGGGGCAGCATCCTTTAGAGGAGTAGCTGCTAGTCTTCATGCACTTTTTTGGGGTCAGAGATTACTATCAGCAGGGCTGTTGCCAGTGCTGGATTCTGCAGGACTCTTGAAATGGTCTGGAAAGATCACCGCAAGGGCTAAAAGTCAAAGGAGGTTTGTTATGATGAGCCTGACCTTTTTGAACATGGAAAGGAGGAGAGAGCAGTGTTCAGCTACTGTATTTGATCACAGACTCCTCTCCTCTGGGCTCCAAGAAAATTGCTAACTCAAATTAACGACTTATTCAGGAAAGAACACAGAATTAAAACATCTTTCTCCTGCAGGCTGTAAAGAAACCCTGTGTGCTGAATCACTAGATGATGCACTGATTTTCCCTTCCCTAAAGAGTAGCAAAGTCACACACTGTGACCCAACTAAAACTGCAAGCCATGAAACCACTGAAAAATTCACCATCTTGAATATTGAGCTAAGAATGAAGTACTAAACTGAGGCCAAATTCAGCTGAGCTCCCTTGACTTCTACACCCCTACCAGTGTAAGCCATTCTCAAACACAAGCTCACGCAACACCACATGACACCAATGTCCGCAGTACACATATCACAGTTCATACCACTGTCAGGACAGTGAACTCTTAACACTCTCCACAGCTCCCCTTCCTGCAAGCCCTGACCTTGTACCAGCTTAGTAGATAACTCAGATCCACTCTGGAGACCGGTGTCCATGGCAGGACTAGCAGGGCTGGCTGAGGATGCTTCCTCTGGCCAAGATCCATGAAGCCTGGCTGTGGATCCAGCCTCTCCGGACGCTATGATGGCACATGGCAGCTACCCCATGGGAGCAGGAGGTCAGCAAGAAACAAAGGAACCTCTCCAAGGAAGACAAGTGATCACCTTGCTGGCCATATGTGCTCCATAAGCAGAGTCCTTCCACATGAGCTGCCCTGGTTTGGGGAACTGAAGAAGGAACTAGGAACTGCTTAAAGCAATTTTTTCTGGGCCAGGTTTTCCAAAGCTTTCCTGTAGAATATCAGGAAGCACTTCTGAGGCCAAAGGGACAGCAGTTATCTCAGACACAGATCCACCAGATCCTTTTCTTTGTGGAAAAGGCACTGCACCACAGAATCAGTGGAGATGAAGCACAAAAGAAAAGTGCAAAATTTGACAAAATCGTGGCTTGGCAACTTTCAACAATAATTTTGATCAGGGCAAACTCAGGAGTGCCTGAACCTCTTGTTTGCAGCTCTCAGCTGCGTGGGCTTTGGGGTTGCACTAACTGAGCATCTCTGGTTATAGCTCACCTGGGCTCTGGGTCCCCAGCACAGCTCAAGGGTGGAGCCACCTCTGTGCAAGGACACAAGTCCAGCGGGGAGGGAAGAAAAGAAGGAAGGAAGGCAAAAGGCTGGGAAGGAAAACAGCCTTGTTTGGACAGGTTGCCAGGGAAAGCCTTGGGGCAGTCAGGTATGGGAAGGTGACCTTTCCACTATCTGGAGGGATGAGGTCCCACGGAACCTGCCTACCCAAAAAGGAAAGATCACAGTTCCCAAAGATAACGGTTTTCAACTTTCTGTTATTTTAATCCTTCTTTGTCTGCTCATGGTATTCCAGACAAATAAAACACACCCTGCTTGGCAGGCTCAGCCATCTCTGCATCATCCACCAGTGCCAGCAAGGCCTGGATAAGGGGGACTATACACGGCTTGACCATCTGGGTCAATGCTGTCAGGCAAGAGGATGTTGCCATCACCCACACTGACAAGAGGACCACACTCAGAGAAAGGTCAGGATCAGGCTGTCACACAGAGAAATGTGTAACTAAAGGTCTGTCCCAGCAACCAAAGCTTGAGGCAGCTGTGCTGTCACTGATTCACAACCCAGGCTCTTCTGCAGATCTGCCCTGCTGATGCACTGTCATGGTCAGCCAGGAGGTGGAAGAGGGGACCTGTGCTCATCACCAGGAGTCCTTGCACACCCCTAATGAACAGTCAAGCTCTGACTGTGCAGCCACCGGCACCGATCCACCTGCCTTTGCTTGTTTGGTGGCATTTGGCCTCTGTAGGGAGCACTAAACCCTCAGGCAAAACTCATCACGGGTGGAAAGAGAGCAGGTAAGGCAGCTAGGGAAGGACTCTCTGTCCAGGAAGCACTCTGGGAATGCAGACACTGTAAGCTTCCTACTAAGCTTAACAAGGCTGCCCATACCCACTCGACATTCTTGCAGTTGGGTCCCCTCTGCCGCTGGAGCCTCAGGAGAGCTCCGCTGACCAGACTCTGTCATCTCTGCACAGCCCTGCTCAGTGCAAAGGCACTCATGTTTCCCAGCACCTCAGTGCTTTGGAAGGTCAGCACAGATTTTTCCTCTCATGCTGAAGCATGAAGTGCCTGCTGCCACAGACTTTCAAGAACAGAACTCAAGTGGCCTTTCCCAGCTGTCTGCATCCCTACAGCGCTGCTTCTCTCTGGTCCTATCTTCTCCAGCAGATGCCCTTTCCTTTTGCCTTCATTCACTACACACAAAATCTCTGGTTACTTCTGAATTACAGAAGGCTGCAAGGCAAGACTGGGACAGATGTCAGAAGCTGATCAACTACTTAATCATTCTTCTATCTGACCTCTGCTGCAGCAATGTCATGAGACATCCTGCATACATCCTCCTGCATACACAAAGCCCTACAAAACAAGCAGCCTTTTGCAATCACCCCTCTGGCACAGCTTTAACTCTTCACCAATTTGACAACATTGCTCCAACAACACATTGCTGCTTTGAAGCTCCTTTTTGTGTGTCAGTGTTCCTTGTCAGAAGGAGCTTGCTGTAAAGCCAGCAAACAAACTAAAACCACAACACAGGAAAAGGCACTGCTTCCCAAAATACTGCATTTTATGCCTGCAAGGGCAATGGGGGACCAAAGTTTCTTAGAGAAAAACAAGTGCAGGGTGACCCCCATCACAAGGGAGGTTCATCAGGTCAAGGGATCTTCACCATTAAACATATGAAATAATTTCATTTTACAAGACACTGCTGGGCTTCCCTGGGAGAGGAGGGGGAGAGGATATTTCCCAGTGCCGAACTGTGGTGTGATTTGGCTTGCACTGCCCCCTTCGGTTGTGTAGCCCTGGAGCTCACATGCTAATAAAGATCCCTTTCCACTTCAATGGCTCTGCACATAAAGAAGCGTTTGGCATGGTGTGTGCATGAACTCAATGGGAACGGGAGCTGGAATGCAGCCATGCAGCGAACAGAGTGCTGCCTACCAGGAGAGCCCCATCAATAATTGAGACATCAGAGGCACAGGGAGGTGCGTGAATAAGAGCTGTCAAAAGGAGTAATTTGGATCTCTTTGGATACAGTGATGGATAGGCTCGCTCATCACCAGACAAAACTGCAATACACCCGAACAGAAGAGGAGCAGAGCACTGAAATTCAAAGGGGCTGGGGCAGGTTGTTTGATGGGCAGGATGCTGTTGACTCCATGGATGGGAGTATCTCATTTAAGGCACCAAGCAGGTGTGAGCACACTATCCTGTGACTGGTCAATGGAGCAAGAGAATGTACTCACAGTACACAGAGAAGCACCCACAGATCCTTGGTGAGGTTTGGTGGCACATACTGCAAGCTCAAGGTGAAGGTAATGCCACCTCCTTGAGGAAAGCTACATCAAGAACAGTCATCTCCTGAGTCCACAGCACTGAGGGCTGTGTACACATATCGCTTGTTTGTACAATTAGTCCACTCTTTGGATTAGTAACATACTCCTGCTCTCTATTCCTACATCCTTAAATCCAGCAGAGGATGTAGCTGCCTGACAGCAGGATGCTGCTTATTCCCCCATCTGCCAGACACTGACACTCTTCATCTGCACCCAAAGCTCCCACCCCACCCTCAGAAGAGGTGAGCAGACACTAAACCAGTGCACAGACATGAGACACCAGAGAAGCAGAAGCAGCAGCTGCCCCTCAGTGCACTGACAGCCCTGTGCTGCCCGAGCCCTGGGGGAACCCCATGTCCTGCACAGGCCTTGGTGGGGGTGTTGGGGAAGCTCCCTACATCTTGGAACTTCTCCCACCAAGGCTAAAAGCCAGATTTTCAGAAAGAGAGAACAGTGCTTCACATTGTCATGGACCTCCAGACTTTCCTGGGCCTCAGTGCAGCCAGCAGCCATCCTCATTTTAAAGAATGTTTTAGACCTGCAGCAGTTAGGGGTTCGGTCATGTGATAAAGCCTGGTAGCTTCAACAAGGAGAGCGCATGAGGAGCTCTTCTGGCTGCTGAAAAGCTGCCAGTCCCTATATTGACCTGACGGGGCAAATTCTGCATGTCCCTTGAGTAAATGGCTTGGCTGGGATCCTTCATTCCCAGCCTTGGCTCTGAGCAGCAAACCTTCGTCATGAGATGAAAAGTTTTCTCTACACATGCACTGTGTCAGAGAGGTATAATCGGTTCAGCTGAGGAACCGGGTCACAGATTTGAGCTGTCCCAGTTGTAGGGCAATGTAAGGGCAGCCTCGGCTGGAACCGGTCAAGGTAATTCCACTCATGTGGGGGGTATTCAAGCAGAAAGAGTTCACCCAGGGCAAGGAGGTGAGGCAGAATACGAACCTCCGAGACAAAAAACAGGGAACTGGATCTAAAGATCACACTGAAAACAGTCTCCTGAAAGGCAGGGCTTCTTTTTCACCCTGGGCACTTGTTCACTTTTAAGCCCATTTTCATAGAAGTCCAAAAAGACTGGTATCTGCTCCCTGTTGAAATAAAGGCTCCCCTCTCCAGCAAGCTCTAGAAAGCTTTTTAAGAATAAACTTAGTCATCAAGCAGGTTTTTATGCCCCGCCCAAACTTTGGTTTTGACCTGAAAAAGAAATAGTCCTGAAGTCCTGACACTCACTTTTAAAACCACAAAAAACGAGCCCTGCTCCAGTAACGTAATCACAGAGTTTTCTGGCACCTCATCCCTTAAAAATACATCCATCTGCCTCCACACAGGCCATCAAACTCAATCTTGTTCACAATGGATTTCCCAATTCCTGCGTGCTGGAAGGACTGCAGCAGTGCTGGCTGGATGAGCCCTTACAGAAGCACAGGCTGCAAACCTCACAGCTGTGTTTTCACTTAAAGAAACTGCTCTGGAGACCAAAGCACTTCTTCCATGAGCTTTTCTATTTGTGCTGCAGCTCAAAATTGCTGGAGAAAGACCCTGGGTAGTGGATGAAGAACATGTGGTAAGGACAGGATGGGGGTAATAAAGGACAAACCAAAAGTCCTACAGTGGAAAAAAGAGGAAAGACAAGGTAACTTGCTACCAGCTCAACGAGTCACCTCTTACATTGGGTTGGAGCAGTCCCTTCCTTTTGGCTTTGCAGACAGCAAATGTTTGGCCAGTCTCAGCACCTGATTATGGGACTGCTGTTGCTACTGGTTGGAAGCCATGAATTGCTCCTAAACTGGTACAATCACACCTACTGCCTCTTCAGCGAGGCTTCTTCTCCCCATCCCCAAGAGCACAATTTCCAGGTGAAGGCTTAAATTCTCTAGGAGGCTCCTGAAGCTGTCCCTGCTGCCCCACGCCCTCAGCACATTAGCCAGCAAACTGCCTCTGTTAACTGGCTACAAGATCCATGCATGTGGCTAAGGACAATGTCAAATCAAACATCAATCCAGCCTAGGAGAAGGAGCTGCAACTCATCTGGGGTATTACTCCGGTCTGAATCCCTTTGCTTACTTTTATTTTAAAATCCTATCATTTACTTAGCTGCTGCCTGCATTATGCAGCTGCATAAAACATGGGAAAAGCCAGTGAATTCCTGACATGGAAGATGGAAGAGAGAAGACAGCTCTTCTCCCTTAAATTATTCTGGAAACCCAAAGGTTCCCAGCCAAGGACCCAAAGCCACAATAAGCTATTAATTATCCCACAGGCTGCAACAGCTCTTGCTCTCCAAACATCAGCCCTGGGATGCAGTGAGGGGGTCTCCCTGTCACAGAAGTGAAGTCACCAGCACGTAATCGCTGGCACAAAAGAGGGCTGCCCTGCTGATGGCTGGTGGCCCCCAAAACCTCTGCTATGGGTGGTCGGGCAGCACAGCAAAACCAGGAAGAAGTGTGGCTGGATCCTTTGCAAAGACAGGCAGATGCTGTCACCAAAATGGCAAACTGGCATCACACCCTTGGCTTTTATTTCACAGCTGCAAGTCAAAGCTGAAGAGCCCTTCTGGAAAGACAGGGCACGAGACAACTTTCACCACTTGGCAAAAATATAAACTGTAAATGAGTTTATTTTTAAGCATTCACACTTGCCTGCATCGGAGGTTTCAGACGCAATCCACAAAGAAATGGATCCAGATTTATTTAGAAAGAAGAGCCGAATACTTCCGTTCATTTTATGAAGTGGATGAGCTCATTCTCTAGATGCACGATTAGGAAACCACAAAACTAAAATACAGATTATACAACTGCAAAGAGTTTAAATTTGTGGATTAAAAATACCTTCTTCAGAAGCTAACAAATTATGACACTGCACTGCATGCCCTAGACCACTAGGGAACTGTCAATGAAGTTAGAAGTATTTTCTACACATACACCAACTTGAAAATAGAAGCAAAACATCCCTAGGAAATGCCACATAAAAAACTGTGACACTAACAAGACACATGCCAAGTTTCACTGCTTGGCTGTTTCATTTTCTGTTACTCAGAGCTCGTTTCCCAGACGCCCTTTAAAGCACTCCCAGCTCTTGTGTGTCTCCCAGTCCGATCCATGCTCTGACAAAAGACAGTTTCACTCATTCTGCCCTGTGCAGTAACAAAACCCTCACAAGCTGGGCTTTGCCAGCCTCAATAGAGACAAGAGATTTTGGGCTGCAGAAAAGTCTTGCATTTTGAAAACTGATGATGACTACAGGCTTAGCAGGAAACAGTTCACAGGGGAGCAATTTCATCCTGTCCAGCCACAATGGTCTCTTCCTTACCTGAGAGATATGGAAATTCACTTGGGAAATCAGGAATTTGGGAGAGGAAGATGATCAAGACTCTAGTAAGAAGGTAGATTGCAATCAGGAATTTGAAACAACCCAGAGATTCCTGGGGGGGTAAGACTGCCCCTTCTCAAACAATTAAGAGTTGATGTGGAATAAGTGAAGTTTCCCTGCACATGAAGAAGCTGGTGGCTGGAGGGCAGCACCCAGATCTCATGTACTTATCAGAGGGTTAAAATTCCCTAGGAGAGATCAGAGTCCAACAGCCAGAGGCCAGGGAGCAGCACAGGGACCTCTAACAGGTGTGAACAGGAGCAGGCAAGACCAGGGTCTCCCGCATGAGAAGAGAGATGGGAAATGAAGCTGCTGACACTACAGTTCCAAAGCCCACAGGCACCTGCAGTTGGTGCAGAGCGTGGAGAAGGAGAGAATGACACCAGCAGCACCCACTGACACCCAGGACTGACACAGATCCTGGGCCTCAGAATCCCTGGCTCATCCACCAGGGGCTGGCAGAGCAGCAAATAAATCTACTGCTCTGAAAATCCTGAAGCAAATAGACCAACCAAGTGAGTTAAAGTAACCACATGAAAAAAAGGAAATATTTCTCACCATTAACAAGGAGAGGAACTTCGGGGGTACAGCTGACATAAAATTCACCCTAAGCTGACCAATGCCAGCAAGCCAAAGAAAGGGCATTTTTGAGCAGCCAGGGCACCTGCAGCCCATCAGTCAGTCACAGCCAGTACCTGAGGGGTCTGTGGGACCAATACCAGCTTTGTCATAGGTTGGGTGGTATGAAGTCCATATGTATGCCACCTTGATCTGACAGAGAACAACAAAGCCTGATGAGAAAGGGATCCCTAAGGCATTTCTGTCCCAAAATGGTATGTGAGAGCTTGAAAGAAAAGCAATTGGTGTGTTCCATGTTTGCTTTAGTTGAAAAGTGACACAACCAAGTAGAAACCCTCTCCAAACTTGCTGCTTGGTATGCTGTTTTTAGAGGGTACTACAAGGTAACAGGTTATTATCCCCAACTGCTATTATTTCAGACACCTGACAGCCATGCCTGAAAACAGGTCTTAACTTACTGACCCCAGGTTTAAGCAGCCTGAAGTTTAACTTCATGCTTGGCCCTGCTATTTTGTGAGAGCCCATGGTCAGTAGAGAACAGCGTTGCAGAAGTCAGCAGCTCCCGAAGAGAGGTCAGATCCAGCCCCCGATGGATGCACAGCTCTGCTAAGGCACAGAGCACCACAAGGGAAACATGGTGGTGCCCCACAGGCAGTTTCTTTAAGGAAGAACAGATCAAGAACACCAGCAACATTGGATGAAAAGCAAGGGGACAAACAGCGCTTTCAAAGCACCACACAGTCTCTGAGAACTGCCCCAGCCTCAGACCAACAACAGAGCAGATGGCAGTGGTGACCTGGAGGAGGATGTGCTGTCTTCAAATGGCTCAAGTCACAGGGAAAGGCAAGGTAAGAGCTGTGGGTGCAGATGTGTCTGGGGATGTGGCAGGAGGAAGAAAGGTTTGGTGTCTTTTACTCCACCTGACTATAGCAGAACTTTCCCTCACCCCATGAGCCCTGGAGGATGCTGATACACATTTTACAAATCAGCCTATTTTGTGTCTTCCCTATGACTATTTTGTGCCTTCCTGTAATGTGCCCAGTCTTTGTCCTTGCTACTGGGAGGATACAAGGAAACGAGGGCAGATCAAACACGGCAAATCCTATTTTCTTAAGTTTGTTAATGTAAACTGCTTCCCCTGCTAAGCCACTAATGGAGCTGTGAGAATCCAGGAGCACAGATTAATTCAGCGCCCAGGTACTGCTCATGCCTGGAGGGATTTCCGTAGAGTCGCACTGGAAGACGGATGAAAGCTTGTAATACCCTCCATACAAGAGATAAACCCATTAAAATATGAACAGCCCCTGTGCTGACACGATAAGAGCTCTCTGCCAGGTAACAAGAGAGATCACAACAGTATTTCTAGGTTTAGTTATATCTGCAACCCATTCATCTGGGACTACGAAGAGCCGAATACCCTGATCACACCATGTTGATCTCAGTTTGACAGACACGCCATTCTCCCCCATCCTTTGGGGTGCTGCTGTGAAATACCTGGCAGTCCTGAAGTCCAGGCCTAGTGCTGACTCAAGCTTTGCTTAGTCTCTGGGGAGAACCTGGACCTTCTTGCAGTATGTTACAACCTGCCAGGACTGCAGGCAGCTGCACTGTGTCCTTGGCCAAACCTTTTACCCCGACACTGTTACAGCATGGGGATGGATGTTACAGGATGTATCTCCTGCCATACACACTCAGCCCACCGCCTGATGCAGAGCATCTTCTCCGAATGCTGCATGCCACAGAACACCATGTCTCACCATGGCAGTGCTGACTCCCTCTTCCCTGGGCACAGGTCGGCCGTGTACCATGACCTCCTTTCCCTGACTTCACCAAAATCCCGTGGCATGCCCAAGCACAGTTGCTCAGTGCATGAGTAGGAGATCCAAAGCTTTCCAAGGACATCCCTGTCCATTCCCATGGCAGCAAGAGCTGCTGCTGTTAGCACAACTGCCAGGCTCCCCTGGGAAGGGACTGGTTGTGGCGCAGTTGAATTCTTCTGGCAGCAACCTGCTCTTGCTCACATTTTCCTAGCGACTCCAGGCTTCTCTGTCACAGGAAAAGAAGGAAGCAGGAGTGGACAATGGCCAGGAGACTTGGCCCAGCGAGCACAGACACCCTGGCAGTGGGACAGGCACCCTGCCCTCCAGCTAACCCAGGCCCACCTGTCCTCTGGCTCCAACAAGGCTGCGTTTCAGCAGAGAAGCAATTTCTGCAGGTAGGCACTTCAGAAAGGGTTCTGGCTAGGTTCATATTGAAAAGGTGTAAATTCTATAGCATTTTTGTAGGGCCAAATTGATGTCAGAGCCTGTGACGCTGCTGTGGATCCCTGGGTTGGAGCGTGGAGGGTAGGATCAGGGAATCCTCCAGCGCTAATGCACAGCAGGCTGTTACAACTCTCTGTTCCGCACTCTGACTAAACATATGTAAGGGGCTCGACATGGTTTATGTTCAGTAGCTGTGGTTTGCAAGCAGTATAGCATTTCTTTAAAATGAAGATACATAATATTTTAAAACTATTTTTAAAACCAGCCACAAATCTGCAATCTTTTACGTCATCAAACCCAAAACATAGCACACAGTCAGAGAAGATCAGCAAGCTCATGTGTGAGAACTTGGCTGCAGGGATCTCATGTGTGCATGTGCACACTCACACGCAGAGGGAAACTCAAAACTGTAATTCAGGTACAATCTATGTTAAGGTTTCAGAGACATCCAGGATACATCTCCCTGTTTAGAGCTGTGGGTACCAGCACACTGTATGTGGAGCAGGAGAACCTAAGAGCTGAACCAAAGCACGAGGTTGTTGTCTAACAATCTGCCTCAGCAAGCGTAAGGTTTCCTGCCCCTGGGATTTCAGCATACAAGCAACCTGATCGTGTATCATCCTAAAATCTCATCACAGCCTTCCCTTGCCAGGACTGCTCCCATCCACTCCTAAAGCAAGTCACAACACAACTGAATCTCAAATTCCCATTTTTAACATACCCCTCCACAAAGCAGCATCGGCTGGAGCAGGGAAATCTTACAAAAATCTTTAGAAATTATCCTTAAAAGAAATTCTGCAAAGCCCCGCTCCCTAGAAATGCCTGACTGCTGTGGAGCACAGCAGCTCTTGCAGAGCTCTCTGGGTTTTGCAGCAGTGTTGCATAAATCAGGCTTTCCAGTTTCCTAGCTTGATAGACTTGGGTCTTTGTTGGGTTAATTTTGTCCAGTCAGCCCTGGAATAGGAGTTGTCCATACCAAAGCAGTAAGTTTTAAAGGCAGAAACCAACACCATATTTTACAGAGACAGTCAAGTTCTTAAAATTACTTATTTATTCCAACAATATTAAAAGGAGACACACTGCTTTCTCAGTCATTTTTCCATTCGTAGTATTTTTATATTTTTTTTAAACCCATGAGCCTAATCCCTGATTTCTCTATGAAAAAGCTGGAAGGAAAAGATCACAGGGAAGAAGGATCAGCCTGCTAGAGCATCCACTGTGCTCGCTCTCCCTTTGGAGAGGATGTAGGGCTTACGGTTGAGATTATATTTTTAAATACTTTCTCAAAGTAAATAAATAAATAAAAATATCTTCAGGCATCGGTATTAGCTTGTGAAGGAGACCCAGACAATGCACGGGAGGCTAGAAAGGAGCCAGTAAATTCTAAGGGTGTCAAACAGGAGAGGGGATTAAGCCTGGTGATTAAATTAGGCGACGCATGAATACATTCCAATGCACAACATCACTCAAGCACTGGACAAAACATATGGCAACAATGGAGAGCGCTGCCCACGAGGTCACCTTTAATATGATTAGCCATGGACGCCTGAAAGGAGATCTCCCAAGTACCAGCGTGGTAACCCTGCTTTGTGCAGCCTGGAGGAGCTCCCTGTGAAAGCCTTTGAGGCTCCCTGAACCCGCACAAACGGCTGCTGTGTGTTCAGGGATGTGCCCAAGTCCATTGAAAGCAGGGTACACACAAGAAAAAGAGCCTTGAGGCCGGGCGAGCATGCCGAGAGTGGTTTTTGTTCCTCACTCACAGGGCAGCGGTGGGAGCTGTCCCCAGGGTGTCCTGCCTGACAGCTGGGTCACCGCACGGGCTCTCCTGTTCCGCTTGGACTTTTCAACTCTGCCGTCCCGCATTCACCGGCACGGCTCCTCTCTTTGAAGGGGGAGAAAGCGCCTCATCCATCACTGACACGAAGGCAGTTAATTCACTTCTTTACAACTGGAAAGGCTTTTGCTGTGAGCAGGAGGGAGTGCAGGAAGAGTAATGAAATCCAAAAGGGAGCCAAATGATGCTTTCCTCTGCTAGATGCCAGCGCTGGCAGTGCTTGCTGCTGGCACCGTCTGTGGTGGGTGAAAGGAGACTCTTTTGTGGTATGCCATTAGCTACTTCCAAGGCCCCAGTTCATGTTTACCACAGCCACTGTGTTACTTCACTTGGTATTTTTTTCCAGTCCTGTTGATCGTACTGCAGAACTGACCAAGTCCGCTTGGAAGCCTTGCTCACAGAAAGCAGAAACAAATTGCTTTTTGAAAAGACTATTTTTTTTTCTTCTGTAAACCAAACCTCATTTTGCTTTCCACAAACCCAACCTAAAGTTGAAATCCACACTTAGAACTGAAGAGCAAAGGCCCCTGCTAGGCTCTGCCCACACTGGTGGGCCCAGCCTTGTCACTTGCCCATGGAAATGCCACAAGCCATGGGAGCATCCAGCTGTGCTGCCCAGACTGCACCAGAGGGCATCTCACACCCCGGCATTGCTCTGCAGCCCCAGCAAGTAAAACCCCATCACAACTGTAGCCAGCAGGTTGTCACAGGATCACAGATTATTCTGAGTTGGAAGGGACCCACAAGGATCACTGAGTCCAACTCTTCAGTGAATGGCCCATAGGAAGATCGAACACACATTATTAGCACCATGCTCTGACCAACTCTGCTGTCAACTGTAAGGGGAAGAAACACTCCATGACATCAAAGATAATCTCATGTGAGTCACCCTGCATGACGACCTTGCTGTAATTAGGTGAGCCCTTCAGACTGCTGAACTCTACCCCAGAGGACCTTGGCACACTCAGCCGAGTTCCCTGCAAGGTTTCTGCAGGCTTTTAGCATTTCAGATTCCAGGCAATGACTAACTGGGGACACGTGAGGGACAGGCCCAACAGCAACTTCTTTCCCACACTTTGTATCTGCATGGCTGGGGGTGAAAGTCACAGAGACAACCCCAGGAGGAACTTGCTCTGGCTACACAGGTCGCAGCAGCTACAAAGGCTCAGCAGCAACAAACACAGCATAGGACCGCTACCAGCTGAACTCCTGCTACTGCCAGGAAAAGGAAGGGATCATCTCCTAAAGCCCTTTCCAGTTTTACATTTCCAGCATGCCATAACTGCAGAGCCTTGACACAGCGCACGCCAGGCACTGCACTGTCACAGCTGACGTTCAGTAAGCTGGGAGATTCCTACCCTCTCATACCATAGAGTCACTTTGGATCCTTCTAATAGATCTCTCAGACTCTCATGGAATCTGCCAAGACTGAAGATCGAGCCAGTTTCTAATGAGACAAGGCAGACCGTGCAGCTGCACACTAGTTCTAAAAAACTTGGGGGCAACAGGTACATGAAAGAAGGTTTGGGGTTTTTTTTATTTCAGACAAACAAAAAAAAACCTTCTCCAAACCATTCCCTCTTTCACAATGAAAATTAATGAGGGTTGGGGGAAAAGCCTGTGGTAGTACCCATTTCTTGGCCATTCAAGCTCTTTGCAGTAAATCTTCCTCCTCTGAACTGTGTTTTGTACCCATCATTGTGCTACCACTATGACCAAGGCTACTTGTGGCAAAACCACTGATCCTCAGTGCTGGGTCTAAAGTAAGCTACAGACAGTTTTCCTGAAGGGATGACGTCCAGGTGATGTTACTTTGCCCAACTGCTCGGGGTTGGGGCAAGTCCTCTGTCCCCTGCAGACGTCAGCTGCAGGCAGCAGCTGTGAACTCTAAAGAAAGAGGGTCATCCAGGTCACTCCTGAGGAGTATCCATTTCTCCCTACAAGGTGGGCACACAAGGACAGGTTTGACACACCTCTGTCTGCTGGATTTCTTCATCCCAAGAAGAATGTACAACATCTTGTTGGTCCTGGCATGTGGAGACCAACCGGCTTCTGTGCTGGGCCTGGCCTGTGGAAACTCCATTTAGACACCATATTTTTATCTGGCATCTCCCAGTGCTCATTGTCTGCTCTAGTCCTTATCTTAGAACTCCTGGGATTCTGAGCAATAGCATCCCTCCAGCATGGAGAACCTCAGAGAGTTCAATATTCTCTTATACCCTTTTAAGGAAAGACACACCTGTTTGCTACCTCAGCTAGTTGCAACAGCACCATGGTCATGGTCCTTAAACTGATTTCAAGGAACCTGTATAAATGCCTGAGAATCTGAAAAGAGATGACCACACTGCAAAAGGATTTCAAGGTTGGCCCCCTGGGTAAACGATATTTGTCAGCAGCTTCCCCTGGAACAGTGTTATGGATCCACCAATACACCTTTTACTCCTACCTAAACATGAGAAACCAGTAACTCCCCAGCTCATTTAACCACCTAAATGTTGCCCACTGTCTTATTTAAAAAAAACCAACAACAACTAAACAGCAAGGCAATGCAAGCACAGCATTCACTTTCAGTAATCTTTGAAAATAATAAAAAACAGAGAGCTGAAGTGAGAATTCAAAACCTCAAAGTAATTTCAACCATACATACACGAGAAGGGAAAAGTTTATACATGATGCAACAGAAAAAATGACTCACTTTCTGAAATGCCAAAGCCTGTTTTAGTTCATTTTGTCTTCTATACCTGCTAAACAAATCAGTGACTGAGAAATCATTTAATAAATTGCATTTTTTAAAATCCCATTTTAGCTATCTAAGCATTTTATTTCCCAGATTTGTGGGTCAGGTTCTACTCTAAAATGCTAATCAGAAATAAAGTGCTAGCTGGATCAAGGGGTTTGTTCCTCAGAAAAGCAAGGATAGTCTTGAGATTAAAACACAGACCTTGAAATTGAGGCGAAACGACAACCCTAAAGTTAATGCAAAACCTCCTGCTGACTCATGGGACTATGAATTTTCCAGCATTGCCATGAGACACCCAATAAGCGACAGCTCTGCAGCTCCCCAGTTCTGCAGGATCAGACAGATCAAACCCATGACAGGGCAGGTTTACTTCAACTGTCAAGGAAGGCACAAATTAAATTTTGTTGTATTCAAGCTAGGCTGGTTTTTTACAAAAAAAAACCAAGCAAGAGTGACTGCCTGATTAGTTTGTATTTCTGTGACAGAAACAAGTTTTTCAAGCCCAGGTAAAGGAATTACCCACAAAAACCCCTCCACAGTGATTTTGCATGATTGGTTTCTTCCAGATGTCTCAAGTCCCTCATGCCACTTGAGTCCAACAAACTCTTGAGGCTACTTTCTTGCTGCTTCTTGCTTAAGTTTTCAAATGACCACAAATTTAATGGCAGCCCATCACAGATGGGCAATGGACTGTGGCCAGCTTGGTTGGTAACTAACCAGCAGAAATGCAAGATATCAGCTATCAGATGAGATCCAAAATAGAAATATGCTTCCTTCAGAGGGCAAAGTTTAGTAGTGCTGGCAGGTTTAAGGTGTTGATAATGCAATAAGTTGTGAATACACATCTTTGGGGAGAGATGGGTGTTTGTGCCTCAAGATGGAAGCAGGAAGTGACAGGCAATGTGTCTCCCCCAAGTAAATGCTGAGCTGCACAAAGAAGAAGCATGCTCAGGGAGGAGGTCTACCTCAAATACCAACTATGGAAACAAGTGCAACGTGGACCAACAACCTTATCTGAGATGTCATGCCTCATGCTCCCATTTTATGCAATTCCATATTCAGGGGAAATCCATACTCTGAATTATGTTTGTTTGCTTAGAGAACTTCCCTGTTGCCACATGAAGATACAGAAAAGGGCAAGATACATGATCCAGACTACTCAAGGCAGATTCAAAGCCACTTGCTTTCAAAATAAACCCAAGAGGTTGCTCAACAAAATATACTCCAAATGAATCACTGCAAACTTTAACAGGACATATAATTTCAGAAGAAGTGAGCTTGGACTTGCAATGTTTAAAGATAAACCCGAAAGTGGACTTCAGGAGGCACTCATTTCCTCAGATGGGGCAAGATCAGCTCTGTCCTCAGCTCAGCTGCTGGGATCTTGGCTAAGGCTCCTGTACTCTCATTTCAGAGGGCTATGAAAACCACAGGTGCTTTCTGAGCTTCTTTGTACCTCAGCATCTGTATGCTATGGATGACAAAAGATAAAATATCCCAGGACTCAGAAGGAGAGATCCTGCCCAGAAACACCTGATAAAATGAGTTGTGGCCATGAATTTTTTTCCCTTCTCACTTTGGAATTGAAATGAGAAATCACAGGACCCTAATGTCAGAATCTTTCATCTCCTTCCAAACGTTGTCTTTTGTCATTATACAATTAGCCTTTCTTCCATATACTGTTGGGTGAAACTGAAATGGCTCTGACAAAGAGCTGCTACATCTTCACCTATGGCAGATTGATCACATTTGCAGTTACATCAGTCAACACCCAGTGACTCCATCTAAAGAGGATGATGGATTAGCCATGCAGTCAACTATAATTAATACCTGAAAAAAAAACCCTTGTCAAGTCTTTGTTCAAATACGTGATAAACAGAATCTGGAACAACAAGAGACTTTCTGATGACGTCTGTTCATCACCAGGGAAGAAAAACACCATCAAGTGGAGGGCAAGACTCTCAGAGCAAGGATTGTTTCCCCAGCAGAAAATGTAAAATAAGAACTTCCTCCCAGCACTCACCCCACATGCACCTCTACACAAACACATCTGGGTTTTCTGGGTTTTATCTGTCTTGCTATCAGAGACACTGAAGAACCAGTTTGTTTCTGCTTCATTAAGAACCAGTTTTTCCATCCTGAACCTTTTTCAATACAGCCAGCAGAAGCAACTACTCTCCCTACCAACCTCAGAAATACCAGTGAGCAGCTTGCTTAGCTGGATCAAGCACTGAATCCTCTGTTTACCTGAACTATCAGCGTCACATTTGGGATACATTCCACCACACTAATCCAACACAGATGCCCTCTCTTTCCCCTAGACATGCTATGTGGCATTGCCTGAGGTCCCTATGAGCAGATGACACCAGGCTGTCTATCACAAAGCAAGGGCAAGACCCATTTGCAAGCAGCTAATCCAGGGAACCAAGAGATGTGTACTTCATGTGTGAATTTGGAGTGCTTGCAAACACCTTCAGCCTTGCTTGCAGGTCAGCATGCAATGACTGCCAGCTCACCCCCCCTTCTACAGTGGCTGATCACCAACTGGATTCAACCAACAGAAAAAGCCAAGCAATTTGGAAGGTCTAATGATGTACTGCCCACTGCAACCCTGTCCCAGGCAAGCAGGAGAGACTTCCATGGGATAGCAGCCCACTGGCTCAGTCCTGGCACACATAGGCAAAGCCCAAGAACTGAAAAGAATAGGGAGACAGGCTACTTGGGAAACACACCAATTGCTTCTGCACTGCAGAGATGTGCTGGCCACAGTTCAGCCCTCCTTGTTTCTCTGCTCTGAACTGTGAGATGTACCTGCTGGGGAACCAGGATAAAAACCCCTGTCCTTAACTGGGCCAGCAATACACAGCAGAAACAAAGACTCACCAGTTCTTATTCAATAGCTCTCAGTAATAAACATGAGATGAAGAGAATGGTCAGCATTGGCCCAAGGCACTGGATTTGGCCTGGGAATCAGATAAAGTCCTGCCAGGTCTGCCACCAACACACTCTGTGAGCTTGGGCAACTGCTTCACCTCTTCATACCACCCCCATCATCTGGAAGAATGGAGCCGGCCTTCTGGAAGGATGGAGCCAGCCTTATGTATATCTCCTGCTTTGAGGCAGGTGAAAGAACAACTAACACTTCTGCTGTGTCAAACAGCATCTCAAAATTACAGCAAAAGACCTGTTTTTTACAGAGAAGTTTCTCAGCTTGCATGTCTGTGGTAGATTTATTAAAACTCAAGGGTTAAGCTGTGTTTGTTTAGAAGAAAACCACTCGTACATCACTGGAGGACTTGAATATCTGAGCTAGTGGCTGGAATACTTACTCCAGGAAGAATAAAGTCATAACCCACTCTTGCATTACTGATGGTAAATTACTGCCAGAGCACCACTGTGTGGGGAGCTCCTTCCTGGCTGTGTTTGCCCAGACATCTGGCTGCAGTGGCTCCCAGCACAATGCTCCATAGCTGAGCCCTGTGCTCCAGTGTCCGACTCCCCCCTCCTGCCGGAGCCAGCTCGGCCACTTCACCACCTGCTCCTGCTGGGACACAGCTGCTCGGCTCTAAAAGAACGATCGGGGAACGGCGGGACATGTGCAGGGACATCAATCCTACTCACACCCCTGGGAAGACTTCATTAAAATCCCAGGGCAGAAGACTAGATTTAGAGAGCTTTCCACTCAGAATCCTAATTTAATCAAAATGTTTTAAAACCTCCTGGAAATGCAAACATCTCCATGCAAGCAGAGATATGCTCAGCCAACACATATCCCCTCCACAGCACAACCCCACAACACCTCCATCCCACGTGGATCCTCAGTGTGTGTACAAACTTCCCAACCTAAGCCATAGCTGCTCCTGACCACAGTGGTGATGTCTCATATTTTCCTGCCAAGCACCATGTTCCTCTGTGGTATTGCAGGAAAGATGTGCTGAAAATCCTCCCTACTTTGGGGACACACCTTTGCACACACATTTTGGGTACCCCTGCAGGGAAGAGCAGCATTCCCCAGGAGGAAGCTGCAGTCTCATGCTCATTTTGATGTATTAACTGGGGCTATGCAAAAGACATAAAATCCCCAAAGGAAATTAATCTCCAAGTACATCCAACATTCCCCCAGCTGCCTTATGTATCACACAGTATAAGCAACTGTCCATAATGATCGTATAGCACCTGCTGTCCCCATTCTGGGTTTGTGATGTCTCTTTAACCAGACATCAAAGAGAAGGAGCAGACAATGGTGGAATTGTGATGGGAAGTGAACAGTGAAAGCTCCTTGTCAGTCTGAGTTTCCATTTATCTCACAGCCTGTACATACTGCCCACTCTGCCTCTGCTGTCATGTTCATGCACTGTTGCTGTATCAGCCTCTTTAGGGAGGTATCACAGCAGTTTTCAGGCTTTTATAGATGGACCTTTTGGATTTTCTCTTGCACCAAAGCCAAGTGCCCAGCCAGGTACCTACACCTCAACCTACCCTGATAGAACCAAACTCAGGATGAATTTGGTACTAACATCACACGCCATGCAATGAACACCACAACTTTCTTTTTGAGACTGACCAAGAGATGCAGCCCTGCTGCAGTCAGGGGCTGGACCAAAGCCATTTACTCCTCCTTTGAATAGTCCATGCACTCAGTGTGCAGGGTTAGCACATACAGCAGCCTTGGATAGAAAACCTAAGGATCACTCAAGAAAGTAGTCAAGCTAAGACGACCTTTCTGCCCCAACAGCATTTTAAGACATAAATTCAGATTATGTTATTAGAGGAAACACCTCAAACTGAGGTCTGTGCAACATTATAGCCCTTTGCTGTCCCATCTAAACACTTCTCTCAACCCTAAGTCTTCCATTTGTATACCAATTAACTGTATTTTGCACACGATGACTGTTTAACCAGGGCAGAAATATTTATTACTTTCATGTAGCAAGAATAAAAGGCCTGAATGCTTACTATACTGATATGAGGCAGGAAAAATGACAAAACAATTTCCCGTAATTATTTCCAGCAGTTGCTCATATTGGAAAATTTTAATAACCAGAGTAATTAATTTGTGGTTCTTGAGATCTACAATTAAACAGCATTAGCAAGGACAACTGCCTAAAAATACATGTTTCTGTCCTATCCCATTAGCCACAACCAAATATGAAATTTCCCAACATACAGTGTCACATCCTGCACATGCAGTGTCCTTCCTCCTCCTCTCTTTCCATGTGTGAGTGGCTTGAATCAACTTTTCAAAGTCATTTGCATCAAGTAGGCAGACTTGGTTCTGAGGGCTTAAAAAACTATACAGAGCTGGTTACTAAATCCTGTACATCATATACCTGGGTGGTTTGGAGCTGGCATTCTGCACACATCCTGGTGTTTGGGACCTTTGTGCTTGTTTCCCTGTGTTTTCTGAAGCTCTATTAAGTGTCGTATTACTTTAGCAGTACCACCAGTCTTAAATAAACAAAGCTCTTCTCAAAGATTACTGATTTCCTTATCCCCAGCAGCCATGGGACAAGACCATAGGTCTCCAGTGTGCTATAGAGCTACAACAATACAATTTTCACTACCTCTAAGTTATTCAAAACAATACAGACCCACAGGGACCAGCAACCCTTGCTCACACGACAAGACAGTGGCATGATACACAGGCTGGGAGCAAGCAGAAGTGAGACCATTTCACTACCAATTCAACCCTTACATTTGTGTAACATTCTCATCTTTGTCATTTCTGTCCTCTTTTCCTTTCCCTTTTCACACACACCTGCAAAGCTGAATGTCTGTTTTGCAGAAAACAAGGAGAGAAGCTGTTCTAGCAAACGATTCAGTGCCATTAACTGGTACAATGCAAATGCACTTTGGGTTGTTCTCACAAGGAACTTTGGTCAATGCTGATGTTTTGAGCACCCAGGTGTAAGTGTGCCAGCAAAGGTAGAATCACCAGCACAACAAAAGGAAATGCTCGGCTCACAGACAGTTGTCATAGAGACAGATCAGCATCCTGGGGTATTCTCATTTTAAACAGGCACAGAAATCCTTTTTAACCTGTCTTCCCGTAGGCATCTGTCCTCGTGATTCATTTCTAAACTGCTGAGGCCAAAAAGAGAACCATTTATCAGCACGTCTCCTCTAGGCAGGCTGGAGCTAAGGAGCTTTTCTGCAAACTTAATGGTTTTTGTTGAAAGCAAGTTTCTATCTGATTCTCTGGCTAGTGTTTCTAAAAGCTGTGGGCTGGGGAAGTGATCCAGCTTCAAAGTAACCTGGCCAGGAAAAAAAAAGGAAAGCTGTGGGTTGTGCTCACTTTGCTTTTTAAACCAGGTCAGATCTCTGCTCCAGTTTATAGACTGAGTGCACCAGGAGCTGTGAGAGGACAGCACAGGCGTGGCATTTCATGGTCCTGTGGAGGAAGGAGGTGTTGGAGGGAAGACAATACTGAAAATACCTGAACTTTTTTTCTTAGTCACATACAAGACTTCTTGCCTTTGCACCTAAAAGCTGCAGCTCTGAATGAGAAGCAAACGAAATACATTAATCTCTGTCTGTGTGGACAAAGTTTCATAAGCTCCTTAGCTGTTGAAGATGCAAAGTTTTTAAACCTTTAAAACTCAGCTCAGCTGCTTTTTGGAACTAGGAAGCTGGCAGGCAGTACAGGAAACCATATTCTAGGGAAAAAGCCCCAGAAGGGGCCTATGGGGACAGCTGGATCCCCACAGAATGACAGATGTGTGGCTCTGGTTGCAAACAAGGTCCGCAGACTTAAAGTCCAATGCAGCAGGAGATTCCCAGAGAGATTCCCAGAGCTCTGCAGAGGCATGAAAGGAACTGAGGAGTGGGGGGAAAGAGTGGGTCACAGGTATGTAGGTTGCCACAGCAAGGATTAAACTAAAGCAGGAATTCAAAATTACACAGCCCCAAGAGACACACATATACTGACACTGAACCCACAAATCCTAAGCTTTCCAGACTGTGCGCTATATCTCTGTATTGTCTCAAGGTCTTCTGTGTGACCCAGATACGTAATTCCTAAGTTATTAAAATATATATATGTATATTCTTCATCCGTTGAGCTATGGAGATTCCTGCTTCTAAAAGTGCTGCTAAAAGATAAAACTATGGGCAAACAGATGCTGCTCTCCCATTAGGTCATAAAAATTCAGCAGGAACATTCAAACAGGAAACATTCTCCTCACCACAGCAGGGCCAGCCTGACACTGCTGCATCCTACTGGAGCCATCCTGTGTCAGGTCCAAGGAGCTCCCTGGCCAACCAGTACTTCTGCTGTTATGCAGACATGCCCATGAATGGCTTCATCTGAGAAATGTTCTTGGTTTTGGGGAGTAAATCCTAAACCGTATGGATACTATGGGACAGATCAGTATCAATCCAAAGAGAAAACTGAGGCAGACAGGGAGAGCACCAGCCCAAGGCCACCACAGCCAGTGGCAAAGGAGGGATGGGAGATTCTTTCCCCCAGGATTTTCTTAATACCAACAGGACGCACAGGAACACTTCACACTGAAAACTGGCAGGGTGGAAGCAAGCAAAAGAAGTCCTCACTATTTAATCAGGAGTTACCCCGTGGTAGAACTCCCAAACATAACACAATGTATAGGAAGAGGGCTCACATCCCTTGGAAAAAAAAGCACAGGAGTCATCTGTGCCCAGCCACCCCCTCCCTTAAGACTGTGAGATGATCATTTCCTTCACTCACATATTTATTTGGAATCCGATAATTCATTGCCCCAAGCTTCCTGCTGGAGTTTGTCTTCCATTGTTCAGGATTTACATTACTCAACAGGAAATCAGTGAGAGGTCCAGTGATTAGAAAGGTGTGTTTCCCATTTGGACCCACCCTTGCTTGCTCACTTGGGGCTGGAAGTGGGACAGGGCACACAACTGTGCCCATGGGAACTCAGGGAACTGGGGAAGCAAAAGCAGAGGGATTTGTCGCCTTCTATTAAAAGACACAGATTGCTTCGTCCAGCCATATGCCACTGGCCATGCCCACAAACCTGTCCTTCACACACTGTTCATACTCAAGCTTTGCAGCAACCACTTTCTCCATGGGCTGGGGAGGGTGTAGTTTTATCAAAATAAAGCTATCAGGGCAGTACTTCACTCTAGTAAGTGTGGTGAAAGTGTCCCTTGATCTAAAATATGCTTCCTCCTCAAAGACCATTACTTTGACATTCTTGCCAGGGGAGAGAGATTCTGCACAGTGTAAAGTGCCACTTGTGAGATATAACTCAGTTTATCATGATGGCTGGGAACTAGGCTGAGCAGGAATCAGCTGTCTCTGGTGCCCTTAGCTGTGGCTTTTAATCCCAATCTCACAAATGATGCTCCAATATGTTCTCTTTAATGGCTCCTCTGTAGGAGCACAGAGCAAAACAAAACACAGCTAATCTTTTATGGGCTATCACTGGAACAGGATGCTTCCCTGGCCAAATCCTCCCATTGAAAATATCACAGCTGGTTTAAAACATATTTCCCCTGAGGTTAGTTTGATAACAGGTAATTCAACTCAGGGGCACAGAGCAAGCACTCAGCACTACACTGTAACAGTGACTTGTGGAAGGCAGCTGGTGACCTTTCTGGGCCACAGCTCCCAGTCACCATGGACTCTTTTTCCAACCCAGATACTTCCAAGGCTTCCCAGTCAGCTGATCTCATGCAAAAGCTGGGATTTTTATGTTTCTCTAGCATTCAGGGTGTGCTTGGGAACAAAGGCTCAGTTTATTAGCCATTGTATGCTAAACCTCAAATAGGGAAGTCTCTGTTCCAAAAGAGGTTTAAGAAAACTTCGAAGTGGAAGTTTGATTTCCAAAAATTATTTTAATACAATTTTAAAATTACTTTAGGGGGACCTTAAGCAAATGTCCTTGCTCGAGACTCAATTATGTGTGCTGAACCAGTCCTCCAAGACCTCTTATAACAGATGTAGGCAAGATATCCTCAGATACCACACTGTCTACAGCAGAAGGTTTATCCTAAAATAAAAACTCCTCTGCTGAAACTCAAGATACAAATTTGTCATTCTGTCCATCTTAGACATGGGGGAAGGCACATTGTCTCCTCTTCACAGCAGCCTCACCAGAATAAGCCACGTGCTGTGTTGGGGAAGGTCAGAGATTACAGACACTTCTTGCTCCTGTTGCTCTGCAATGATTTCTCTAAAATTAGACTTTCCTGCAACTGGAGACAACGCTACAATGCTGAGTGAAATGGAAGGGTTACAACATATGTCTTATATACAATAGTCCTGTTTACACCACTCCATACATAACTTCTTTCTCAGCAATATCCTTATGTTGACTCACACTCATTTTGCAAAATGAAACAATAGAGCTTCCTTATATTAAGAGATTATTGTGTCTCCTGCTCAGGAAGACCACTGAGTTCTGCAAATTACTGGAACCTCCTATCCACAAAAACTATCAGAAGCCACCTCAGAGCAGCTTAACATCATATGCAAAAGTATTTTTTGCTGTGATAGCCTAAAATATCTGGATCTCCTTGTAAAATAGAAATGACACATACCACTACTGATACAAGATTATTTAAATCACCCCAGACAGAAAATCTCACAAGCATTTTTCCTCTGAAACACACCCAACACTTGCAAGTATTAGTTTAGATAACATTTAGCCATTTTCCCAGCACAGAGAACTACTATGAAAGCTGTGGAAAACAAGAATATTGCAAGCACAGAAAGAAATGTGGAGGATGAGCCTTTCCCAGTGAAATGTGCACTAATATCTGAACTGCATGATAATGAACGACACTGTCATGATTTGTTTCACTGTATGAATTACTTACCCAGTCCAACAGGGTTTTAGGATTTTGAAAAATGTTGGAAAATGGATCACTCCTTAAAAAACAGGGATTTTTTTCTTTTCATCCTACTTAGTGCTTAGGATACATAACTTGATGCTGCTCTTAAGAAGACACTGGCATTCAAACCTGCCTTTCTGTTCCAGCCTTGATTTCACCCTTCGAGCTTTTAGACTGGCCAGGAAACTCTTAGGGAGTACAAGGTGAAGTTGCTTTGGTGAAGCCTGAAGGGGCTGGACTTACTCACCTGGTCTAAGTGCAGGGCACCCTCGGTGAAGCGCTGCTTGCGCAGGTGCTGCGCGACTCGATGCAGGTTCAGCACAGCCTCCTGGATCTCGGCTATCGAGTGCTGAGGTGAGACAGGGGGGAGCTCTTCAGGTGACAGCACCTTCCCAGAGCTGTCAATCATGCTCTGTGCATGGTCGTAGCTGAGCTTCACGCAGGAGCAGATGACCGTCCGCCCAAACCACTCATCAAGGATCTGCAGAATTGCAAAGTGCAAATTGATCTGAGGACTCATTCTTCCAGTGCACAAAAGCTTGGGAAGTTGTACAAACACTGGGAGGAATGACACCAGACTTCCCCACTCCCTATGATCTCTGAGTGAAGATCTTGTCCTACTGAGACCTTCAGGCCTTTTGCCAATTCAGATTCTCTAGCATCTAGTAACGTGCATATGCATGTAACAGATAACAATATATTGTGCATATACAGAGGCGACTGCTTGCATCTCCCTCCTCTACCTAACTTGCCTCCTTCACAGAGCTCAAAGAACATCAGATCATCTGGGAGTTGAAACCAGTCTGTTGAGTCACACGTTATCAGGTGCAGGAGTGACAACAGGCAGATACACACATGCCAGAGAGGTTCTCCTGCCTAAAACACAGCAGAATAACTTAAAGTGTGGCCACCAGGGCACGAGGGGCTGGCCTTAAAATTCTGTTTTCAGGAGTACTGCAGGAACCCCAATGTCTGACTAGCACCTGTGAAAGTGCCTAAGTAGGACTTTGGTGGGTTTGGAGGAGAGATGGACAGTCACTGACCCCTTACTTCTCTGATCACGTCTATGGTTCTAGGTCCAAACTCAAGTCACGAACCTTTCTGGGCTTCCAAACTACTTTTGAATTGAGAGGAAAATATTCAATTAATTGCTTATAAAACTGTTTTATTTTAAACCAGAAGCCACTCCCACTTTAAACTCCCTAGCAGAATACCGGTGTAGAAGTAGCAATTCAGAATTATTTCCTAAAGCAGACAGAAAAACCTATTTTCAGCTGAGATATATAAGAGAATCCAACAGCTCATCAAGCCCGTGACAAAGCACTGAAGGACATGGGCAGAAGGCTCTTCACAGAAGTCGAGCATTGGCATGAGGGCTCTGGAGACAGACGCAGTTTGTGATAAACCATTCAAAGCACAAGTGCTCAGAGAATGATTGGAGAATTGTAATTCTGCCTCAGCTGCAAGTGCCACCTTACCCCTTCATCAGCCCAACAGGACACGGTAAATTCTCCAAGTGACAGTGTCCAGGGAGAAGAGCGAGCTCTCTGTGACAGCCTCATCAAGGACACTGCTTCAGAGACAAACCTTCTTCTTAATAGGAAGGGACTGATTCCCAAAATACCTTTGCTGCCTCCCTCCCTAATGCATCACAGAACATAAGTGCTGTATAACTCAGCAACTCAGAGCTCCGAAAGTCACAGGACTTTTAAGCTTATTTCTAATTCGAAAGTGCTTTAATAGCAGAGATGCAGCACGTGGCATCTTACAATGCAAACTGCTCTGACCATCAGCTCATGGATATTCTGTGCATGTCTCTTCCTCTGTGCTGTGGAGAAAGAAAGGAAGAGAAAGCCACAAAGCTGGACAGAGATGCTGCGACAGTGCTGGCAGCACCTGCTCTGTGCTCTGCTGCATCCATTCAATACTGTTCAGCTTCTTGTGGTGATGCCTGTCTGGTAGGTCAGTAGCCCCTGCTTTGAAAACCCCATCAGAGGAATGGGCAAGCTCCCATGGGCTGGCCCATGTACCATGGCTGAGGGATGGGCAAGGCACCATGGAGGAGCAACATTTGGGGGCTGTGAGCTGGGATGTGGAGATTACAATGAGCAGCCCTCAAGATCAGTCTGCAAGGTCTCCTCCATCACAGCAAGCCTGGTGCACCCAGAGTCCACACAGAGCACCAGCATCTACAGGATTCCTAAAGTTATGATAAGGCTTCCCCAGTTTCTTTTGAGAAAAGAAAGCCAGGCTTCCCTTGGCTTCTTTTGAGAAAAACCCATAGTCCTGAGCAACACCCTGTCCTGTCAGTGCTCTCACAGCTCCCTACCAACAGCTGAGGTTCAAGGGCTGTGTTGGGGTCTTTGACTCACCTCCCTTTCACCCAGCAGAGCGTAGGGGAGCATGTGATCCTATTTGCACTGAGATACAGGTACAGTAACACCTAGAAATACCAGCTTTTAGAAGAATGCCCTCCTGGGCAAAAGCCCTACAGCCACTTTTCCTCTTGGAAAGAGTAAATTCTTCTCCAGCCTTCACCTGACATTCACATCAAGTGACCTCGACTAAGACCGTAACCTTGTAGGAGAAACCAGTTTGCTGAGATGGCCACAGGCAGTCTGCTCTCCCAGGGACAGCATGGCCATGGCCCAGACCACTCCAGAGGTCTGCTCCCTGAGCTGAATGCTACAGCTCCTCTATTTTCTCACTGGTCAGACGGGGTTGGATTGAGTACTGTTTGAAACACAATGAATGTATTGCATGGGACAAGAGACAAGATGTAACTAAAGGCTTATTTTAATTAAGACTTGACTTCTAGCTGTTCAAAGATGACTCAGATCAATAAAAGGTCTACCTAGTAGCTACTCTTAGAAGGCCTCATGAGTAAGCATGCTGTTGCTATAGGAATGGGAACACTTTTCACAGCAGACAAATACAACCCACCTCAGTGCCAGAGCAGGGACTCACTGCAGAAATACAGAATCAGGACTGCAACCCTATTTTGCTAGGGTTTTGCTAGGGTAAAGATAGATTCAGCATCCTTTAGCAGCTGGGACAATAATAAGGAAGTAAAGTGAATTTTTGTGAAAAATTACCAAATTGGCACAAGAAATACTGTCTACAGAAAGAGTTATGTATGAGCACAACAGTGGTTAAAAAAAAATCTGGGTACAAAAAGTGTATTTTGCACAGACCAGAGACTGCTCTGGTACTGCCAGTCTTCAGCCCTCCTTGATTAGTGAGGGGACCCTGTGATAACCAAAGGGGAGATTTTAGGGTAACAAAGAGTGTGAGAGAGGAATAGGGAGAGAAATGAAGACCTGGGGAGTGCTGGCAGGCAGATGAAGGCAGCTCACTGCACCAACAGACAGCCTCCACAAGTGCTCCCTGGAAATAACACATGCAGAGGATGGAGCCGTGCCTTTGCTGAAGGGCTATCATGCTTTATTTGGATTGATGTAATTTGCAGCTCTGAAGAGGCATTAAACAGTCTGTTTACCACAGAGGCCACCGAGGGACGCTGCCGCATCCGCTGCATTGCACAACTGCCTGGGAGCACGAGGCAGGGCTGGAGCTGGGGGGCACGTCTCATCCCACCCAAAGCATTAGCTCTGAATTGCTGCTGGAGGTAAGGCATTAAATGGCTGGGTAACCTGGCAAGGAGCAGGACATTCTCCATTCCTGAGATTCATACAAATATTCCTCCTTTCCCAACCAGGTTGAGAGATTATTCCAGTTGGAAATTCCAGAGTATATCATCAGCAAGACAAGACACAGGGATAATCCTACATCCTCCATTATTGTTCACCTTTGCTATCCACCTGGCTGTTAAGGGATGGCATTTTTATCACTACAAGAGTAGGGTCTGGCCACCAAGGGAGTACTAATTAGCAGGATGACTGCTGCTGCCTGAGGTACCTTGCCTTCCGGAGTCAACTTCCAAATCACAGAGAACGTCAGTCTGTCTCGCATGGGATTGAGACTGCAGAGCTCCTCACAGAGCAGCCTGGGAAGCATTGGGATGACCTGGAAGAGAAGAGAGCTTTGGTGAGACACAAGCCTTTAGTGCAGTCAAACTTCCCTGACCAGTCGGTAAAGAAAAAATGCGTTAAGCTGCCAGCATCACGTTCACTGTGGCAGGAGTGGCTACGTCACAGCTCTGGGATGCATCACCCATGCCAGAGCTGTATCACACGGCAGACAGTGTGCTGGCATGGAATGAGGAAGTTAACCAAATCCTCTGAAATGAGAGGATTTCAGACATGGCTAAGGCTACCTACACTCCCATCAACCCCATCCCTCAATGAGACCAGTGGCAGTTGTCAGTCTCCAAGCTGGGATCATTCCCAGCGCTCCTCTCCGAAGAATGGAGTAAGCATCCTGGAGTAATCTGCATCCTTGGTTATGCAAACACTTACTCTGCAACTTTTAAGGTCACAAAGTTTGCTCTGTTTTCCACTTCTTTCCCACTGCCGCTTTGGCACTGGGAAGAATGAGGAAGGCTGGGCACATCAGGAAATTTAATGTTGAAGAAACATGGTCCTGGCAGTCAAGAGATGAAGAGGTTGGATTTGGGACCTGCGTTTCTTGCTTTGCCACTGAATACCATGTAACCAAGACGTAAATGCAAGTCTGCTCTCTGCAAAGCATAAATGAAACTTCTCCCATGCATCACAGGAGCTGTGCTTGGCTTCAACAAAGACTGAACCATGCTCTACAGGACAGACAGGAGTGTGTAGATGCAGGTGAGATAAACAAAAGTACCTGTTTTATGACTATTGACCACACTGTTTGCAAATGGAGAACAATTTTTACTTTATTATACTCAAAACTTGAACACAATGTCAGCCAACATAAATTTCTGGCATGATTTTTTAACCCATGTCCTAGTTCCTTACAGCTAAATCAGTATTTCTGCTGCTGAACACTGAATTACCAAATCACAAATTACTCACCTGACTACACCAACAAAGCTAAAGCTTTTGAGCATATTCATGCTAGAGCAAACCTGAGTAGCTCCAAGTGTTTCCACCATCCCTGAGTTATTTCCTAAGTGAAGTCTGCAGTAAAGATAATCTTTAGCAGCTGCTTAATGAAGCAAAACTCATTATTTGAGTTTCCCTTCTGACTTCCCTTCTCATTATTTACCTTTGTGAAGAAGCAATAACTGCCCTCAAAGAACCACCACATTATTCCTCTAGTTTATTTTGAGTGGCAACATGGGATGGTGCTTTTCAGAAAAACAGAGAGAAATGCTCTACTTGTTTGCCATAAAGTAATTTAGCTATTTAATTTAGTTTCCGTTTTGACTGCTCTGTGTGCCAGCCTGTAAATATAGGACCAGCAGGAAGCTGACTGGCATACAAATCCCAGTTCTTCCAAACTCTGACATCCATTTAATGATTTCACAGATAACTTCTTTTACCTGGAGGCAGGAGAACCACTGTTCTTCAAAACAGTAAGAGAAAACAGTCTCAGGTGCCCATTTTCTCCTCAAGTGCACACACTTTACACTTACCTTTTGCTTTGAAGGAAAGACTCTTAAAATATTTAATCACATTTGTGGTTTGGCACCAGACAATGGCTATAAATCCCTTCTAACTGCAGTGCACAGTAGTGCCAAAAGGTTAACTGTATGGTCTGGGGCTGTCAGGGAGTCACACCATGAATCAGCAGCCCTGGATCGCCTGGAAGGTCACACGGGCACAGCTTATGATAAGCTGTTTCCCGCAACACAAGGGCCGCCAACTCTGTTATTCCAGTTGCAAACAGAATGTTAACAATACTGCTACATTCATAACTCACTGACCCAGTACGTGAGCTTGGCCATGCTGCCTGGAAGGACCCACACCACAGGGGTATAAATTTAGTGTAAGTGATGCCAACCCATACCAGAAAGGAGAGAAAATAGCTTTATAGACTCTCGGAAATCCCTGCCTGCCTAAGATCACCCATGACCACCGTGAGACCCTGAAGTTCAGGTCACAGTGAACAAAGTGCTAGTAATTTAATAAAAGCTCCCATGCCCTTTCCCACCCAAATGAAAAGCTGCTTTTCTCTCTCTCCCCAGCTCTGATTGATCATCTGATAATGGTCTGTACTTCCTGAATATTTGTGTTCCTTAGCACGCCCTCTTTCCATTCACATCTCCTGCAGCAATACCAGTTTGCTAGCAAATTGCCTACATGGAACACAAAAGCCCATGCTTGTTTTAAGTGTGCTTGAGCAGGATTAATATCCGATTCAAGAGGCTATAATTCAATGGAAGGGCTTTCAATGATGTGAAACACAAGCAAAGCTTTAACTCAGATCATAATTACAGCACTAAACACTCACCAAGCAATTAGCTGTAACAAACCTACTGTTAGGGAAGCACCAGCCTGTGTTACCTTTTTTTCACAGGAGAGAAACTTTAGGCGAAGTAACTTAACCTAAGCTATGGAGGAAGTCTCATGGGAGAATGAGAATGCAATCAACCTTTTCCTGGGCTCAGCAAACACATACATAACATAACATGACCTTGCACTGAAGGTATTTCAATTTATTCTACCTTACTGAATTAAAAGAAACCTGTTTCCAACACCACAACAGTCTTGGCTGACTGCCTCCTGCTTTAACATCATGATTCCTCTTCTACCTCCACATGGAGAATAAACCAACTGTCACAAGGCACAGAAGTTATAAATACACATTTCCTTTTTCCTTAACATGTTACGGTCACAGCCTGAAAGGATTCCCAGTAATTGCAAGCCCAGCATTTAACACACAAAGATGTCACAATTGTGTCACACTCAGAGAGCAAGATGTTCCAGGACTAATCCCAAGGGCTGCCCAGAGGAACTTTGGCAACAGGATTATCTCCATCTCTTTCTGACAGAGACACAGGATGAGAGGAGATTTCCCTAAGCACGTCTTTAATGTCCAGATTTGCAAAATATCAGAGCTGTGTAGAATTGCCTTGAATAATCCAGAGGTTGCCCAGCACCTTTTAAATGCTTTGCCCTTCCCGTGACTGTCTGCCAAGAGCCAGCAGTGTCTGCCAGCTGTCCTGTGGAGTGCCAGGGCACGCAGGAATCCAGAGAGTTGAAACACTGCCGAAGGATAGCACCTCCAGTGGGAAGTGGTTTCCTTGGCAAATTGCTACGGATGTGCCTATGTTGGGGATCACATCATTCAGCTTGATTTTACTGCAGATGGAAATAAAATCACCTGGGCATATTCAGGGATCATAAACTTGGAATAAGGGGTTTATAAATGTAGCTGAACCTAGAAATGCAGTTGAAGAGGCCCAGCAGGGCTAGGCTAAAAAGTTTTACAATGTTAAAAAGGAGCTACACCCCCCAGGAAATCCTTTCTAATGAATGTGTCACAGAAACCAGGGCTTGGGTGGTGAGAGCTTGTCTGGTTTTAATCCCCCTCTATCAGTCAGGCTAATAAAAGACATCATCTCTCCCCACATGTCTAGCAGTGCCCCAGAAATCCTGGAAAGGGCACTTCTTTGAGTGAAAGGCTGATATCCACAATGCTGGCAGCTGCGGGTCTCCATTTCAAATCAAACCACAGACAGAGGATTTCTCTCTCCCTGTTTTCAAGTCCTAAATGCAAAATCCTCAGCATTGCCCTCAAAACTCAGTTGTCCAGCACTGCCCAACAGCCTGCTCCATGCTACTGGTTCTCCCTGCAGGCAGCCACACATCCCAGAAAGCCAAAGCAATGGCACCACTGGAAAATGGAAGTGAGAGAGGGCACTGCTGGGGCTGGGGAGGGGGGGTCCTACACACCATCATGCTGGCATTATGAAACAGATAGACCTGTGACCACGGCTGGTCACACTGCTTAGCAGCTGGCTCCTCTGCACAGGAAGATCTAAATCTCTGCTTGTGAGAGCTCTTGGGTTTGTTTTGTTTTGCCTCTTCAACTAATAAAGTGCTTCCAGAAAGCAAATATGAGTTTCCAGTCTCGGACTTATTCCTAGGGAGCTGGGCAATGGGAGGGAGTACATGCATGTTGGGATGATAAAAGTTCTTGGTCCCTATAAAATCAGAAACATCTGTTGCAGCCAGGACTAACTCACTGGCCAGGTTCAGAGCAGGTTAGGCAGAGCAGCTCTCATCAGTGGACTCGCTGTAGCAGCTTTTCAAGGAAAAGAAGGGGAAAATTGGTCAGCCAACCAATGGGAAAAAGGAACAAACCCTGGTCAAGCAGAATCCCTTATCTTCACATAGTTACATGAAGTTACATGAACAGCTTTGCACCCTTTAAACAACTTCATTCCGCTAGCTTGCTTTGGCTGCCCCTTAATTCTTGGTTCAGGTTGGTTATGACCACCACTGACTCCCAAGATGATCCTTCTCCCACAGTCAATCCAATGAGGACGGATTGTATTAACCAAGAGTTTCCACTAGAGCTGGTAAGAGGATGCTGAAGCCCAACAATGGAGTGGGCTCAGGAAATCTCTTACCTGTACACTAAAAGACACTCAGAGGAAATAGGCAATTTGTTTGTGAGCCAAGATTTCTGCTCGGGAGTTGTATCAACGCTTCTATGAATTCAGATTTCGAGCAACTCTTTGTTACTCAGCCTGAGATTATCAAAATATCAACACCCTGACAACCTGCTGGTGTCAAAAGTGAATGTCTTGAAGTCCTTGGACTCAACGCGAAGACAGGCTTACAGTTCTGATCTTTGATCTCCAGTGTAAAATAGAACCAGTAAAATATTATAGGGATTTATGGCTGAACTCTCACTCGAGCTGCTTCACACCTAAAATAACACTCTAAGATGTGCCAAAAAAGAGGAAACTGTTTAGGTTTTCTTGCTTCTTAAAACCTGATACATTCTCATTTCAAAAACTTTTGACTTGTATTAAATAGACCACTAGCAATTACAAAATAACTCCCCTTCTGGTTCAGGAAAATTAAATATGTGGCTTTATTTAACTTCTTTGGGAGGATTAGCATGGTGCTAACCTCTCGCAGAATCACAGCTGTCTTAGGAAACGGTTTCATCAAAGGAAAGCATATTTTCTACAAGAGTCATGCTACCATCTTGTTTCAGACAGCCTGGCTGCTTTCCTTTGCCCATCCCCTCGCTCCTTTTCATCTCTTGCAATAAAATATTAAAAATTTCATCATCTAACCTAGTTTGTTGTTTTAAAATGTATTTTCTGCGGGGCAAAAGTGTGGGTAAAACACTAATCTTGACCGCTGGGCCACGGCAGTCGAAGATGAATTGAAGATCAGGGGCAGCGGGTAACTTATGTTGGCATTGCACAGGACTGGCAGTGCTGGGAAGAAAAGGCACTTTGAAAGAAAATTCAATTAGCTTCTGCATTTAACAAGATTTTCATGAAAAATGTCTCCTTTCTTTATAAAAATCTTCCTTCTCCCTTGACTAAAAGAATCACATGCCCTCAAAGCACAGTATTTTGACTTGGAAATACTGCCACAACATCCTCCTGGAGTACAACTTTGCTGCCCCCAGTGACATCGCCCCTAGGCCAGCCCACATCTGCCATCATCAAGTCACCCATCAGAGGGGGAAGCAGAGCACTGCAGAAGCCAACGGCTTATCACTGGAAAGACTGTAGGATTGGGAAGACTGGTGCCAGAACTGCTGTTTCCATGAGATACACATTTCTTCCCACTCCTGGAGAACAGCAAGGCACAGGGAACTGGGGTCTCCCAGCACACGGCAGCTGCGTGCTGTTGGTGTCACCACCACTGACCCGGCGGGGATACTTCAGCGTTGCTGTCACGGTGGTTCCACAGGGAGCTGAAAACCACCAGACTTCCTGAGACCCCCAAAGCTGTGCCTTGCTGCTTCTACCCAAAGACACCAATGGAACAGCTACTGAAGGTTAACAGCTTGATAGCGAACCATCAATCTGATTTCACTAGTGTAACATAAATCATTTTATCATCCAGGAAGTGTGGAGAGGACACAGGAAGCTACTGGAACAAGTGCCATGAGAAAAACCTGCCCGGATAACATCCCTGAAAATATCCAGGAAGGGAAGGGATGGGAAGAATCACTCCTAATCCTAAGTAGCAAGTAGGATATGTTTATTTATTACAGAAAAGATGTCCTGTCGTTCCAGAAGGGGGTGTGGAGAAAAGGACTTCAGCCTGACTGAATGGGAGAATGTGGAGAACCAGATTAATCTGCTCCATGAGACTGCTTCAACTCTCCTCTTCATGCAGCTGATGCCTCAAGCCTACACAGGACACTGACAGCCTCCCTACACACGCAGTGCCAGTGGTATCTGAAGTATTTCTGCACCTTCAACTGAAAATGAGACAGCCACAGACAAAACCTACATGTTTCCTTTCCAACAATGTTAAACCTAAACCTGTCCGTTTTTAAAGTTTAGAAGTCAACTTTAAACTTGAACTTAACATTTGATTCTGATAAAGTAGAATCTGTATAATTTCAAGTATCTTTTTACTACGGGATGAAGGAACATATATATATATATATATGTATATCTCCTCCATATATATATATCCTCCATAATTTGGGATATCCAGATAAAATAGTTTGAACCTTTTGTTTTACCTCAAGATGTTTGTTTGTTAGGGTGTTTTACATCCTACTCTGACACAAATCCACTTCTAGGAGGGATTAGTTGGACTCTTGCACCAAAGGCAAAGGCAAAACCCTCCATAACTGCCAATCTGAAGCCCCCAAGAGCAAAGCAGAGGAGCCAGCTCAGGTGTCAGGCTTGGCTCAGGTCAGCACTGAGCTGGTGAGCCCTGGCACACGTGGGGCACTCCCTGACCACAGACACAGGCTCACAAGCTGCTGCTCCACCCCGTGCTCTCTCCATAAGCTCCAAGATAGTGAGCAGCTACATCAGCTTCTGTGTTTCCATCAACTTACTCATTTTTGTAAGTGTCCTGCAATAATAACCAGATTTTGATCATTAGCATCTCAAAATGAACCTTGAAAGTGAATTTCTGGTAAATGGAAGGCACAATCATCAGGCAGACAAAGGAAAAGCTTACCTTCTGCACCAGATAGACACTGGTGGCCCTTTCGCTTGCTACTTTATCCAGTGCTGTTTCCTCCAGTACGAAGTAGCTCACATCCGCAATGTGGACTCCCACTTCCAAGTTCCCTGGAATTGCACAAGGAAGTCAGTAGGCTGTGAGTAGAAATGAACTGCTGACATATTTAACTCTGACTCCTCTCCCCCTCCCCCAGTGCTACCGCGACCTTTTTGCTTTATGCTGAAATCTCACAAAACTGATACTTCTTTCCACTTCTTCTACCTGGGATGAAAACTGTGGTCTCTCAGGACACTCTCAGATTCACCACCACTGTGGCTACAACATACAGTTGAATATAGATAGAAGTGAATCCTCAAGCACAGTGGTGGAAATGTGAAAACCCTTCAAAATCATGTGGGTAAGTCTTTGCAACTAGGAGCTTGTAATACTGAGCCCAGTCTTCATCCCTTTGCTGTCAGACAACAGCATGAAAGAAAGATGGGACTCCACCTCACAAGCACAAAGGCAACGTAGGATCCCATTTCCCTTGTATGGAGCAGTCAGTCACACATGCTTTTGGATTCTCTGCTCTTGTTCCCACTTCACTCTGATTGAACCCAAATTGCTGCAGGGGACGTGGGAAGTCTTCAATGACTTTGGATCAGGCTATGCAGAAGTGCAGCTTTCCACTAGAAGAATATTTCCACCGTTACCCTGCCTTTCCTTCAGATTTGGCTTTTCATCCTTTAATTGGAGTCCAGTTTAAAAGCATCTTAAGTCAAAAGTTAGGCTAGAGAGAAGTACTACTGAGGTTTATCATGAGGTTTTGGCAGTAATTCGGATTTGGAAGTAGTGATCATACTCAGCTTTGGAAGTAATTAGTACCTGAGTCCAAGAAATTCTGGTGTGCTAATCCTCAAAGCAGCCTATTGACCTTTGTTTTCTCTGGAAGGACTAGGCTGGATTTGAGGTGCTTATTTGTAGAATAGTTCTAAGTGCAGCGGGTTCCTAATTATAACACTTGGTTCTTCAGAGGAATTCACTAACCTCTCTGTATCTATAAATATTTTTTCTTTCCTTAATTTTTTTAAAGAGACAAAGTAATAAGATCCCACACTGGTGAAAATCCTGTTTATTTACACACCTCACAAAGAACATTATCAAAGCCCTTCTCTTGAGTGTCACGTTTTTGAAGGATAAATGGCTCGTAGCTGTTGTCATTAAGCAGCACATGTGCCTGTGTGCCCTTCTGAAGGATACCAGCACAGGATTTCAGCAGAGTGGGAATGGTAACAGATGAACAGGAAGCATGAGAAGGTTCAGCCTCGTATTAGGGAGAGCCACCCAGCCCACTGTGCCCCAGCTGGGAACTCAGGGAAATGAGCACCAGCCCACCCTGCACAACTGCCTGACTTCATAACAATTTTAATTTTATTAAGCCATGTTTGCACAGCACTGTGCGTACGTAAAGTGTAATCTTGCTTTTTGAGCAGCTTTTGTGCACTTGACAGAGCACAGATGTAACGGCAGCAGAAACGCACAGGGAAGGCGGGAGGGCCGGGGGTTTAGATGTGCCCACATAACCTCCAGTTGCTGGAAGGGCCTGCAGAGACTGAATATGATGGCAGCAGGGAGAGAGGGCAATAATCCCATCACACACCAAGGGACAAATTCCACCTCTCGTCAGGAAGCTGGGAGCAAAGACTGCAGATTAAATGGTTCACCTCAGAAAGCTGCCTACAGCTGTGTTGTGATATTATCACATGCCTTGAAAGCTGCTCTACATGGATTAGGCATCCAAGCCTGAAACTACTTAGACAGTAAGTCTTAGACCAACAGTTCAACCAACAGGTTTAATATTACAGCCACTCAAAGCCAGCACACCCAGAAGGTAAAAAAATATTGAATACTTTGAAGTCAATATTGTAATGTATTGACCCTGCAGGCAAATATTGACTAAAGGAAAAGGAGAGGGGGTCATTACATCATGCCTTTAATCGCACTTTAATTCAATATGTACACTGTTACATACATGAACTTTTTGTCCTCGATAGAAAATCGACAAACCAAGAAAGATCTCATTGCATGAGATAATAAAACATGGAGTCAGCCAACAAAAACACACTGAGCAGAGTTAAATCTCATTCAGGTTTCCCACCAGAGATTCTAAAAGCTGGGGTCAGCGTGAGCCCCTTGCTTTTGAACTTTTAATGGAAATTCTATCTAAATATTTTCTTACATACATTGACATAATGCAAACTGGCAGCTCTTGGGTTTGTCTTGTTCATGTATGAATCACGCTATATCCCTCACCCTCAAAATATTCAGACCAAGAGAACCTGAAGATACAGCACAGTGATCAACCAATCTGATTTCTCTCAAATCATTGCCTTTGAATGTGCTAGACAAAATACCAGCCTAAGCCTGCACAGAAATACCTGCCTGCTACTCTCTCCTGTTATTTGCTAATTGAAGTGAAAGAGCTTTGTGGATAGAGAAATACTATTTACTAGAATTCTGTTCCAGGTCCACAAACTGTTTTTCTAGTCTCATTAATTTTAATGACAAAGTCACAAACAAACATTTCCCATTGTAAGTCTCATGTTATTTCCCAAGGATAAAAAGAAAAAGAGAAAAAGTGGCTTGAAAGGAATAGAGAATTTAACCAGCCGTCATGGAGTAAAAAAGTCTTGTCAAAGAGATCAGAGGAAAGGGGTAAAGGGTGGACACCACATGGACCACACACCACAGGCTACTACACATGGTCTACTTGACCTCCATTTTAATGAAAAAAATCTACTTTTCCAGCAAAGAGAGGCTTCAAACCTTGCCATGTAGCTTTCCATTGTGATAGACTATTTATATTCTAAATTTCTTAGAGGAACAAGTACTTTTACAAACTACAGAATTGTTTCATCCCAAATTCTCTTACAGGGAAGTTAAAGCTGCACAACAATCCCTTAAGCTAGGTATACTCTACCAGTTTAAGGTTAAGGTTTTTTAAAAGGAATTTACATAAAAATGTACAGGAGATTAAGCCAGACATTTTGTATGCTGCTATTAAAGCAAGAGCTGCAGGGAGCATCTATTGCAATGAAAAATGCTGAAGGCACTTGGATGGCTTCTTTCACTCAGGATCTCTGGAACTCTTTCATTTAAAATCATTTCGTCTGAAAGCGGGTGCAAAACTGTTGTGCCACTCAAACTCCACCACTGCAAAACTGCTCTTGGGAGATGTTTAGCAACAGAGAATGCAGTTTAGAATCGAGCAAGGCATGTTTTATTAACCAGATGAACCCCATTAGCTCCTCTCTGCAACTACAGAGATGTGGTGACAGAGATGGATGGGAGACAGGAGCATCGTCTGAAATTACACCACGCCATTGCAGAACCCAGTAAAGAGGCCTTTTGCAATGAGGAGCTCTCCCGAGATCTGCAAGTAGAAAGGGAAAGGGCTGGGCACTCAGCCACCCAAGCTCCCCTTGGGCCAGTGCTCTGTGCCAGCAGGATGGGATTTGTTGTCATCTTACTGCAGGCAACACAGTTGTGATGCCACATGCAGAGAGGACAATTTGCCTTTTTATTTCCCATCATGTAGCTGTGAGAATGGCAGAACAGAATGGACCTGTGTCTTGCCAACTTTCTGGAAGCCCGAATCCTCTCTCAGAGCCCACCAAGTGACAGAGCCATGAAAGGCAGGTCTCCCCCAGCACGATGGGCACACAGTTGTTTTGGAGAACATTCAGCTCCTCGAGCTGAGGATCTGGCTTGTTTGAACCCACCCCAAAATCTCATGTGTGCTGATATGCTAAAATCAAAAGAGAGCAGTGGCACCTTGCAGAAGAAAAAAGAACAAGCTGTTCCTTTCTTTTTTTCTTTTTTTTTTTCTGATGATCTCATTCTCTATGACAAAACAGCACAGAGAACTTCTCTCCTTCTTTACTGAAAAAATTATAAACAAAAAGGGATTAGTAAGAAGGAGCTGTAAGAGAAAGAAAAGGCATTTTCAGCCTGCAAACGCTTCATAAGTACTGCCAACCCAGCAGGTCACATCAAGCATTTGCCCCTGGAATTAGAAAGCTGAGTTGAATGCATTTGAACAGTATGTGAGGGAACACACAGGAAGCAAATCCCTCTTCCCCGTCTTCAGCGACCCTACTCAGCATAGCACGAATCCAGAGACCAAGCAAGTCCACTACATACCACAGCATATGTGAATTTTAGGGCCATATAACTTAAAAATGCAGCTCTTCAAGGATGAAACATCAGAAAGTATTTCTCTACCATGCAGATACACTCCCGTTTATTTCCATCTCATCTTCAAGCATCATCATTCTCAGGAGGGAAGTCAAACATGAGCAAACATGTTAAGTCAACTTAAAATCAAATACCAGGGGTTTTTGTATTTACCTCTGTTTCCCACACTGCCTTCATCCTACAGTGAGATACAGAAGAGTTCAAAGCAAATTGCAAAGTGTTTGCTCTATCCAGAAAACAGACAACTACCCACCTGCTGCCAGCAGTTCAAGGCAGTCCCAAGCTGTTCCCTGCTTAGACCCAACTCTTGCAGCACATAATTACAGCTCTTTCCCATTCCACAGCCCTGGGGGTCTCATGCTGTTGCTCTTATCTGCTAAGCAATATTTACCACCTTGCAAAAGTATGAAAAACTTGCATAAAGAGAGAGAAATTAGGCCTTTAACCTACATGCACGTTTTGTTGCTATTGGCAGTGCTACAGAAGATCATGGGTCTTCATCAAGGGGGAGGACAGTGTCTGCCACAGAGGGTCCCAGTTACAGAAGGGACAGCCAGGGGGGCTGCACACCATAAAGGGTGGACATTAAACTAATGTAAGTTGCACTGAAGCAGAAATTGGCACCAAGACTTGGGGAAGCTGCTGGAACCTGGAAGGGGCTGTCACAAACCTTTAACACATGCCTTTAAATGGAGGACCTGACCCAAATATTTCTGCTTCTCTTTGGCATGTGTATGAACATCTACAGCTCAAGGGTTACAGAAGTGACTGCCTTGGGATAGAGAGAGAAGAAAAGAGAGAAAAGAGAAAGATGAGGAGAAAAGAGCAAGCAGGAAAGCAAAGAAAGTGCAAGATTGAGAAGTGGAAGAGTTTAATAAAAAATAAAAGTGGAACCACGGAAAGAGCACGTTATTTGTCTGTTCCGGAGGCTGAAGACAAAGGTGGGTGGCTTTAATTCTCAGCAGAGGTTACTTTTCCACCAAATAAAGACAAGCTGTTGTTCAAAAAATCAAACTGTGTGTTTTACTTATTTTAAAATAACAAGAGAAGTGCTTAAATTTTATTTGTGTGCCCTAGGGCCATTTTGCTTTTTGAAGACACGGTGCAACTGAGCATAAATCCATTAACTTGTTTACCAAGAAACCAAATTTTTAAAATTATCACATGATGGCCCTTTAGCCAACTGGAATGCAGCTAATTGCACCCTGTTTCTGAGCAAGTAATAGCTTTTTCCTTCTCTAAAGGTCTCTTCCTTGACATAACCTCACAAGAAGACTCTGGCAAAAGGATCAGATCCTGTATCTTGAGAGCAGGACAAGTCCCCAGGACACAGAGCAGCAACTTTTCCATCCAAACATTTTCATCCACTTAGAAAATGTTGCAACAACTTCAAAAAGGAAAAGCTGTCCGCCCAAACAAACAACAAGCATCTCTAAAGGGTAACAATCAAAAAAATACTACATACGACCAAACCTCTCTGCCACTGGTTTGCGTGAAAAATGTCCCACAGAAACAACCCACTTCACCCACCAGCCACAGACAAACTTTGAGACCATCAGGAACAGCCTGGCCAAGGTTTCAAGAAATTTCAGTTCTTCTTTAAACTATGCTTGGTCACCTTTTTGGGGATCTGTAGCACCTGGAGAGGTGGCCAAGGTCAGGCCCTTAACATTCACATGGCAAAGAGAGGGAGATGGCACCTACAGCGTGTCAGCATCAGACTGAAAAAGTGCTGCCTGGGTCTGGGCTTTTGCTTTGCTTCTTAAATCACAATTAAAACCTTCAATCTTCATCTTCTCCTTGAGGAGCTGGGAATGATGTAAAGATAATAAAAGCTGTGACTTTTTTCATTTAACTGCTCAAACTCAGGAGCTGGGAGATGGACCAAATCCTCAACATGAGCAGAACTGAGATTGACCCCTGTCACTCCAAACTGAGAAACAGCACGACATCACAAGGGAAGGGAGAAAAATAAAACCAAAACCATCTCTAAATGTTAACTCTCCCCACACCAAAAGTCTAGGCACTTCCTCAACTTCCAGAAGTATCTGAGAAACCACTGACAGGAATGGTGACAGTGCAAAGTGATGCTTTCAGCAGTTCTAAGAGAATCAAAAAATATTCAGAGTTTTTCACAAAAATAAAGCATAACAGGGTTTTTGTTACTTTCTTCTTTTCCTAAGTTAAAAGGTCAGTGTTGGACATCGGTGAGTCTAAAATCCAGAATAACATGACTCTTAAAGCACTATTTTATTCTCATCAGCTACCCTGACCTTTGGCCGTTTTTGTCTCTGGCATCAGCTGAATGTTACAAAGACAACTACAATTTTACAAACCAATTTGGGACTGGCTCTAGGTGAGGTCCAAAACAAGACTCATCTGTTCAATAAGTGCAACAAAGTGCAACAAAGTGAAGATGAAAAGCAGAAGTATTTTCTAGTTTTCCATGCGTCATCAGCAATTCTTAAAATAGTTTCAGAATTATGAGGAGACTGTATCTAGTACTAAATTAAATGCTGAAAGCAGGTCTTTCATGTGAATTGCATAAAATTTTTGTCTGCAGCAGCTAATAAATCTAGCAACGTCCTAAAACCACTTAATAGAATTTAAAAGCCACCTTTAATACCTCAAAACAAAGCCAGGACACCTTCATAAGGCGGCACTTCATGTGCTGTGCATTACAGCACCCCGAGTTTTACACACAAACCAGCACAAGCCCCTGCAGGAAAGGTGATCCCCCCCACATCTGAAGGGGATACTCAGAGATGGCTCTTGGTCAGCATGAGGCACTCTGAGGCTCTCAGGAGAGCAGGAAGGCCAATCCTCCCACGGGAACATGGGGTAGATCTTTGCGCTGGTGGTGTTCTCCCAACTTCTAAACTCCCATGAGCTGGAGACAACTATGTTGGCATCACTCAGGTCTCCAGACCTCACAGATCATATCACATCACCGAGGCAGAGAAACATAACAAGTTTCCTGTCCTGAGCAAACCCACATCAGCTCGTCATCACCTTGTGACAGAAGATGCTGCCACCCAGAAGGCACCTACTACCTACACCTGTCCTGAAAACTACCTTAAAACCTGATGCAATAACTCTGGAGAAGAATGAAAGAGCTCTTCTGTGCAAGTGGTACTACTGCACCATTAAGTTGGATACTTACGCAAGGAAGGAATTCTCCTGAGGGAAAACCACTAAATACCGAAGACAGAATTCACACAGCATGTGCAAGATAAAAAACTTAATTTCAGACTGAAGGATGCAGGCAATGATACCCAACAGAATAAGAACAATGAATAAGGATTTTTTCACACTGCTGAGCAATATACAAGCAGAAAAATACAGATAAAAGCAGGGCAAGGTATTTTAATAGTAAAAATCAGGACAGAGCACAGAACAGTTGGGAACAGACAATATAATGATGGAAAACAAAAGGAACATGACATTTCTTTGATGTATCAAAGGTGTCCATTGGAAGACTGAGACCAGACACAGTGGTTCCTTACACAGCAATACCTGCGTCCCACCTTCTGCCCATGCAGGTTTTGTCCCCATTCCTGTGTTGGTACCTGCTTATACTGCAGAGGATCACAGCAGAGCTGGTTTCCTCTGTGCCTGCACGAGTGCCTAGCAGACCTTGTGAGGTGCCAAAACAGCAAGTTCCACTTGGAGGTATAGTGAACTGTATCGATTTCTTTGCAAGACTCAAGTGTAATGAGCAACTTAAGAGGAGCTACAAACCTCAAACACATCAGATTTACCCACTGAATGCCATTACTTATGATATGGTCACGTCTGGGAGAACCTCTAGATGACTACTTACAACTTAGACCCATCATGAATCTTTGCCATGCAGACTCAAATTCAACACTTGGAGGATGGATCTTCCACCATTCATCAAGACAAGATGTCAAGCAGGACACAGAGGCAATGGCTGTGCCATGACTCGGATTCCTGGCTCAGAAAGCAATCTCTGCTGGTGGGGAAGAGTTACCAAGGCAGACTGCCCTGAGCTCTCTCTCCCAGTAGCCTCTTAGCAGTGAGGTTTGCAGCCAACATGATGAAGGTAAAAGGACAATTTTTGGTATTCATGACATCAATTGTTTGTATTCCAAGACTGATTCAAGAGGCTCTACCAGGAAATCAGCAGTCTTTGAATTTAAAGAGATGGGAAGTGACACCCAGCAACTTTCAAGATGAATTACAGTATTTTTGGGTGTAGGATGTCATCCTGTTCCTGAAATGAAGGTTTAGAGTGGGGAGGGACCAGCCTCTCTCTACTGCTAGGTCAGTCCCTTTTGTGATATCTCTACTGTACACAGTAATCCAAGGCTGAGTGAGCATTCCCAGGCATTCAAAGAGACCTTGGGATGTAGTGCTGGGCCAAACACATACAATGTACTTCCATAGAACAGCCTTGACATTTCAACTTCTTTGGAAACAGAAGGAAACCGCTGAGATTTCACTTTTAACCATCCAACTCTTTTGTTTATTTTTGAAAAGATTTCCAAAACATTTCCATCTGCACCTGGTTTTACACTTTTTGTGTAACTAGCATAATAGTCAACTATCAAGAAATACTGTAGTGAATTACAGTGTAAGATGTTTTTCCTGTTCATCTGGGTTCTGAAACCCTGCATTGCAATAAATAACAAGTTAAAACAATAACCCAGTGATTCTGAGGGATCCTGCCATTTCATGAAGTTGGTAATAAAGACTACATACAGAAGTAACTCCTTTGCTGCCTACATGTAACAGAACACACGACTGAAGATAACCACGTGGGAATGTACTCCCAGCTATTTGTACTCTTTTATCTTCCTCACATATCCTCTGACTCTTATTTGCTACATTCACTGAAAAGTCTTGTTCTCTCTAGGTCTGTCTGGTCATCTCCTGTCATTTGTGGTTCCTCTCCAAAGACTCTCCTGGTCCCTGGGGTCCTTTCTCATGAACAGAAATCCTAGGCAAAGTGCTTTTAGATCCGTTTGTACAAGAATTTCTGGATCCTCTTTCCATTATCCAGCTCCTTAAAGGCATTTGCTTTATTTTTCTCAATACACAATAGGGCACTCTATTTTTTTAAGTTTGTACCCACAAATATCAATGAGATCCACCAGGACACAAAATCCCACGCCTCTAAATCTTTGGGGAATTGTCCCAGGTCCTGAATTTATGAACTGAAACGATCCGGAAGGAGACTTTGCTCAGAGCATCTCTCCTCCCTGCAGAAAAGTAAACTCACTTTTATGAGTAATTCTACTGGTATTTGCACATCTGTTTGCATGTTCTGCAGCCACAGTCTTTGTTACCTTAGTCCTTCACACACAATATATCTTTTATTTTGTTTTAATCCCGTGTCTCTTTGCCACACGACTTTCTCTGCATACCATTTAAAATTTTTTAAAAAGCTTTTGGGATAAGGATCAAATATTTATAAAATACTTACACCTGATGTAAAAATCCAGCACAATAAATATGAATTACTGATCACAAATCCCACTTAACCAAGCTTTTAATCAACCTTCTCACAAGCAGCTTTCAAATATATGCAAAAAATGTTTTAACAAATTATGTTCCAGCAATCAATGCTCTAACTAAATCCAACTTCCTAAATCATGCCAGTACCTTAACGCCCAGTTTAATGCTCTTGTCTGGGAATTTGGCTGAGGCTATTTCCCTTTCAGCCACCAGCAGTTTGGAGCAACCTGCCCCGTTCCCAGTGAAACTGAGGGGAGCCCACCATCATAAGTTTGTCCCACCTATTTCAAGAGAGACGTTTGGTGGAGAAAAGCTGACTCAGTTCAGCCCTCTGATTCCATTCAACCCTGCACTTGGAAATTGGAAGTGATGTGTGTTTCCGCATACAACCCCAGGTTACCTTAAAAGAAAAGACGAAATACACTGTACACGCTGCAGTTCCCAGCATTACACAGGAGCCCACTGTGGGGCACAGCAGGGATCTGGGTTTGGCAGAGATCTGAGAGCATTTTGCATATTTCAATGAATCTGCAACCACAAGCCCTCAATAGGAAGAAAGAATATGTACCTCTTTTTAATCACTGCAATATGTCTTTTTCGCTCTCCTAGTGACACAACAAAACATCCCCAGATTAAACAGCAGGTAACAGGAGAGATGAGCTGATTATGTCTGATACTAAAGTAAAATTTGACTTAAATGTTACACACATTCCCACTCGTTGTAAATCTTATTTTTCCCATCTTCGACTCCTGCAATAAATCTAAGTGAATTGCAGTTTATGATCATTTGACATTTGACTCATATGTCAATGTGTTTCTGTCATTTTCTCTCCAGGTCTGATGTCTGTTCATCTTAAATAGCTTACAAAGAAGGAAGCATAGTAATTTCATAAATTATTTTTGATTCATAAGTCAGTACTCATTTCAAAAGTAACTTTTGATACAACACTGTTCATTCTTCAGTGTTTATCTTAAGCAAGTCTGCACAGCAAGACTCCAGTTACGAACTCTCCTGATATTCTGCCCTGCAGGGACCAAAGGGATTAGCTGAAGGGTCCGGTATCACGTTTTGCCAGAGCAAATTTCACCCTGCAGTCCTTAGGTGGCCAGGGGGACAAAGTTGAATAGAAGAGGGAATATTTACATCCTAAAAAGCAAAATATATGTGCACAGAACTTCGCAAAATCAAAACATCCCAAGTGTTTGCAATCGACATCAGGAAAGAAGGTGTATGAAAGGAGAGGAAGACCTTTGAGATAGCAGAGAACATCTTGGGGCTACCAGGGCTCTAGAGGTGCTTTTCAAGCACAAGATTCTAGAGCTCACACACCAGAAGATGTCTACTAAGCTGTCCAGGTTTAAGAAAAGCAGCCCCAGAGCCTGGAGGTCTGCAGTGGACAAGGGAGAATTTTATCAACATTTGGCAAAACATTAGTTGGCTTTACCAAAATGCATGAAATAGGCTCCTTGAACAGAGATCTAAGTCTCACGCTCTGCAGATCTGTTTCCAAAAATTGCAGCCCACAAGGAACTTTGTGCTAAGCAGAAAGGTCATGCTGCACTCCTCCCAGATTTGGGTCACTAAGAAAAGCTCTCTTCTTTGCTTATACCCCATTTTCATGAAACTCATGAAATGAGTTTTTGATGTTTTTATCCCATTTCCCTTAGGTACATTTGATCAAAATTCACCAACAGGTTGAATGGATTTAAGGGAGACAGAAAAAAACAGGGGGCTGCACACTGCAGAAGCCTCATTTGTTTAGGTCATTGGGCAAACACTGGGAAGAGTCAGTGATTGTATCTATTTATGGCCTCCCTCCAAAATGCAGACAACCAGTGTCACTAAGGACATGGAAACCAGGGCAAACAGTCTGTAGAATATATTTCTATTTTGCAGTACAACAATTCCTCCTAAAAAAAGATGTAAATTACTTGAACTTGAATTACTTTGTAGAAGACTGTAAGAATACAGGTATGAAAGAAAAACACAAGTGAGAACCAGGTTAGTTACCAATATACACATAAAAGATGTACAGAAGCTCTGTCAGTACAGCCCAAAGCACTGGTCTGAGATAAGCATCAAAAGACACCCCCTCAGAAATACATCCCCATAACTTCTGCTGCAGCTTTTCCCATCACAGCCTGACCTTTCACTAGAAGGAATTGTCTGCCTTGAAATGTGCCAAATTCCATTTCTATTCTTACCAGTAAGCAGCCTTCAAACACGACTGCATCAGCAGTGTACATCACCAGAAATACAAGCACCACTGGCAGGTAATTCCCAGAAGAGGTTTGGCAAATGTGAGAAACACGCCTGGTATCACTGGGACACACAGGTCACCTGCCATGCTGAGATCAGAATAAATCTTTAAACCTCTGCACTCCGGATGAAAACATTCAGGCTAGAAAATAGTACAGCTGTTTTCTGTGACATCCATACAACTCGAGAATGGGTCTGCTGTGCCTTCCTGGCTGCAGCAATTTACTAGAAGACGTGCAGAAAGGATCACAAAAGAGCATTGACTGAAATGAACTTGTTTAAAACCTCAAGCTACCCTGAAACAGCTCTATAAAGGCTGCAGAAACTAGGTGCAGGCCAGAGCCATCTTTTACTCCAGGGTCATGCTGAATCATCTAAATGGAGTACAGTTTGTTCATATTTCTGCAGCTGTTACATAAATAACCCTATTTTCCTTCTTTATTGGAGCTGATCTCTTTTAAAATATACACTCACAAATGTGAACAGCAAGCTCACCTCCCTACTGCTATCATTAAACAATAACGAGGAGCACGGCCGCTAATCAGAAACAGACTCCAATATAAAATCCTCTCAAAACCAGACTGGCCCACTTAAAACATATATCCCTGGAAAAGTTTCCAACAGCTGCAATATCCTACTGCGAGCTCCATTAAAAATACAGCTCTTCCCACAGCCATCCCATGCTTCCTTTGCTAGTGACACTGCTACTGGGTAGTTCTTCACAATAGATTTGTGAACTACTTTGGCAAAAAAATTCCTTTCCATCCTTTACTGAGGACGTAGCACGGTTGAGTCTTCCAGCCACTGATCAGATCTGATAAGGATCACACTGTGAAGGCTTGAAACTCCACAAAGGTGCAAAGACAGCTCCTTATTTCTCTGCTTGTTGCCTAAGATCCTTCAAGGTAAAGAAACTGTCACAGTCTTGAATAAATTAGCAATGAATGCTTGAACACAATTTCGTTCTCCAACATCTTCTGAAATGCCCTGATTTAGCTGTCTGATAGAAGGAATGTGGACAGTGGGTGTGCTTTTTGTAGAAATTCAGTGTGCTATACACCAACAGAGAATTTTGAATTGGGTTCTGCATTCTCTGTTGATTTTTGGAGATCTCCTGACATCATGAGGATGCCAAGATATGTGGTTTGCTCATGTTGGGATTTTTTGGTAGGGTTTTTTAAAGTGTTTTACATATGGGCAAAAGAGATGGAAAAAATAATAATTTCTTGTAACCACATTTACATTTGGAATAAAAGCTGGGTTAACTCTTAACATAACTTTGCCCTCATGAGAGACTCAGCCTTGCCAGACCTGGACACGCTCTTAACTTCTAAAACAACTCTTTGTCATAATAATTGCAGCTATCATAGCAACTTCTAGAGCCAAAAGTTCACAGGGTACCTCCAAAACATGTCAAAAGTCTCTATTAAGCACAAGATTGAGGTTCCCATAGGGGCTCTCCTAAACACCAAAGAGCTGGGAACAGCCATAGCTTTGCAAGCAAGTGAACACAATGAAGTGACCCCAAAGGACTCCCAGCACTGGTTTCGGACCAGTCTAAGTTTACAAATTCCTGAAAAAATTGCAAGTCAAAGTACAGATATCTTAGAAAATTTTACATATGCCGATGGACTTATTACCCCTGCTTTCACCAGCTACATTTTATGGATTTATAGCAGTGCCCTACATAGTGCCACAGGAGCCAGTGGACCACAGACTGAAAATCACTCACCAAGGTGCTCAGTTCACACCGGGACAAAAAAGTAACGAGTCCACAGAAATTCAATTTGCATTCAAGAAAATGTCGCAGGAACTTGTGATACAAGATGGATCTGGGTGTCTTTTGGCAGATGCAGGTCTGCATGCTGAAGTCCCCTGTGCCAGAAACTGAAGAGAAGCACATCCCCAGTTAGACAGAGCCCAGTCCCATCCAGGAACAGGTTGATGGAACTATCTCTAAATTCCCCATCAGGATGCAAAATAAGAACTGCAATAAAGAGCATGTGTCAGGTAATATGAATACACACATTTCTGCTACTTTCTCCTGCTAGGAATAGGGACTATGTGATGCTCACACCCTGGCTGAGGAACCAACCCCTGGTCTCTTGGACAACAAGCTCTGCAGCTGTATCTCTAAGGTGACACCTTAGAAATGGGCACAAAATACAGTTTATATTGCCAACTACATGTGAAACAGATACCCCTTATAGGAGGCTTGCAAAATAATGTGACAATTGAGTTCTTCAGATCAGAAAGTATTTAAAAAATTTAACCTTTGCATTTTAGCATTTCAATACCAAACCACAGTAGGCTGAGGAAAAGGTCCATGAAATGCTGCATCAAGTTTGTGCCTCAAAAAGCAGCACACTGAGAGGATGAAGGATGACAGTCCATCAATACAGTTCCTAGTTCCAGTTGCTGTTATTACCCATTTTCACTATAAAGACTCTGCAGGTATCTCCTTGTATGATACCAGGAGCCTTAAAAAAGGAGATGAATCCAGCTACCAGACTGGGCATCTCTGCCTCAGAGATCTCTCATGTTTTAAACCAACACTGATGCACCGGTTTCTGATGCACTGAGATTTCCTTCCCCTGCCTGCTCAGGGACCCGGGCTGAGCTGGTCAGCCAGCCACCATGCCTGTGTGAAGGATGCAGTCACTCCCACTCCACTCCTCAGCTGAATGGATCATAACTGCACCAAAGACCATCACAACCTGGTTTCCTGCCTGTACCACCTTCTGAGCCACCAGGTCTCCTCAGAATAAACACCACAGAGTTCAAAATAAATGAAAAGGTATTTCCATGGCGGTTCTTTCCACAGATTTAAAACTTCGTCCCTGGGATTCACCAGCATCAAAAGTGGCTTTTCCAGAGAGCGAATTTCAGTTTCCTTAGCCAAAGGCTGAGGCGGTGATGGAGTGTGGGCACTCTCACGGCAAATCACAGGCTGAAAGGAGAGGCTGAGCACACGATGCCCAGGACAGGCACAGATAAGGTCACTCTTAAAGAAGGCTCCAGCTCAGAGCATCTTCTCACTGAGGGGAGAACAGGGTGAAACGAGCCTGTGGGAGGATGCACGGCTCCAAGCAAAAGGCAGAGATCTGGCACACAAAGGGCTGCTGCGAGCAGGCTTCCAGCTAATGCTTCATGGAAAATGACACATGGGGGTCACCAAAGGCTTTTGGATGGGACCAGTGGCTGCATTCACTTGTCTGCCTCTTTTCTCCTCTGCTCAAGTTGGAAAGACAAGGCAGACTTCAAGGGTGGCCACATCCCTCATCACCACATATACCCACACGCCCTAAGCATGAGTGACAGCCCTGCAATGGCTTTGCAGGCTTTCTGGCAGTGAAGAATTCTTGTTCACACTGATACTTTCTTTGAACACTTTCTCCAAATGGCTTATGGATAAGAGAACAATGCAGATGTATGCACCACAAACCAGCTCAGTGGAAGGTTCCTGCAGCATCCAAAACCCACGTGTATGTGAGCAGTAAAACGCTCAGAAGCCAGAGTTTCAACACTTTAGATCTGAGGACCTGTGGGATCACAACACTGTCATAAACCTAGAGTAATTCAGAAGACAAAGTGGAAAGAGGGAGAACAGAGTTCAGCTTAGGATCTCTCAAGAAGACTTTCAATTTTCTGTGAAACAGAACAGCAATTTTTTCTTAATCTTGCCTCAAAATTGCTATTGTACAGTACAAATTATTTTACTGCCTCAAAATTTTCTTTCACCTCTGCTTTTTTTATCCGTTTTATGGCACTGCTATAGTACTCTGTACTTGGGTCTAGATGACATTACAATTCATTGGCCACACTGCACAGGATGAAATCAACTCAAAAAAATGGAAATTATGTTTTGGATGTCATCATATAGTGGTGATAAGCAAGAGCAAGAAAAACTAAACCCACACACACACAAAAAAACCCCTTTATCTTCATTATTAGGGGTGGATAGGCTAATCTAATCACGCAGTATTTCTAACCAAGCCTGTTACTGGATATTATCAAACTAAGCAAGCAGAGCTTGGATGGCAAAGTTAGCTTACAAGAGAGAAGTTCCTTTGGTCATAATCATCAAGATTTGGCTTCTGGAGCTTTACTTTCTGTTCTGTTGGCTTACAGCATAGTAAAAGTACAAATAAGGCAGAAGAGAAAGCTCAAAAGGCAACGAGAAGAAAAACACAACTTATAAGGCACACTGTGCTCATCTGACAATTCCCAGCATCCCATAAACACCAAAAAACAATTCAGCCAGTGACCTTCAAAAAACTGGATTCCTTTACCCCTGGACTGCGTACACAAGGTCAAAGTTCACCTCGACTTCAGCCTGCAGGAGTGGTGTATTAGCTATTCAGCTGTAACTTCCATAATGACAGGAGACAGCTGAGATCTGCTCAAATCAAATTACAGCTCTGATTATGCAAAACACCACAGCTCTGCATTTTCTGACACCAAGACTGAGTGCAGCTTCAAGACATCTGCTCTAGGATTTCTAAAAACAAGCAATTAAAACAACAGGAGAAGAACTAGTTTATTACTCTACTTATATTTGGCAAAGAATACTTCAGGACAAATTATAGATACAAGTGTGTCAACAGCTGAATACAAACACTGTATTCAGAAGTATTTTGTAAAATATATCTCATACCGTCAGGGAGTTGTTTACAGGACAAAGCATCATCAAGATCTCTGGCAGTTGATGGGTCGATGGTGAAAATGCATTCTTTCCTATCCAAAGAAAAAAAGAAGAAAAGGAAAATTTATCTCCCAGTCATGAAGAAGGTATCAAAACACAGAGCCCATCAGAGACATCCAGACAACAACAACCATGTTTTCAGAAGACTCTGTTGAAACATCTTCCAATCTAATCTGAATTCTAAATCTAATCTATTTTTTTTTAAAAACGGTTTAGACAAGTGAATCTCCTTGGCTATTTTCTCATTTTTCTTTTTGGTTTAACTGCTTGCTCTTAGTAGCTTTCATTTCATTACAGATATTCCTCCACAAAAACTAAACAATTTAGCCCATCAAGTTCACTCCAAAGAAACAAGCAGGAAAAAGTCTAGATGCCTTGCAGCTAGAGTAAAAATAGATTGTTCCTAATTGCAAAGTTAAATGGAACACAAATAACCCTCATGCCCATGCCAAAGAGTAGATGTCACACCATCTGACACTCTGTGAGCACAGCTAGCACAGAACAGAGGCACTGAAACACATACAAACCAAGCTGAATGTGACAAAACTGAGCAAGAGTTTTGGTCCCAGTAAAGACACACAGGAGCTGCAGGGCTTTATAAAACCTACACTGCCAATTATGCACCAAAGGGAAAAGCAGGTTATAGAAAGGGAAAGCTCCAAATCAGCTCATTAGATCTTACAAATCAACTTGGTGCTCAGGAAAAGCTGAACGTCCTTTTGCAAGTGCTGTACCAGGTGGCACCTGGAATATGCAGCCCTGCCCTGGAAGGCTCACATATGTATGTCCTGTAGCAGTGGGGGGCAGGAACACTGCGAACACACCAAGCTGGACCACAGATATGGTCTAGGGCCACACAGATGGGATAAATAAAGCATCTGACTCAAGAACCATCATGTTTAATAGAGCAGAGCCTGGCACCAGTGAGATACAAAACCTGAAGCACTCAACAAATAAAACTCCCTAAAATCCTGCTTCAGGGCCTCCCTTCAACCCAGGATGTCCTACAGCAACTTCTTTCCCAGACCTCTGGACTATAGCAGAGTTCTCACAAGCAGTGCGAGGAATGTGGGACCAGAGCTGAAGAGCAATGAGGTCAGTAATGGGTTTGCTGGTTTATTTTGCTTTTATCTTAACTTTTAGAATAAGTTCAGCCCCTCCCTAGTTAAAAGATCCCCAAGCACAATGATATAGGCTGAGGCTGCCACGGAAGAGATCAGACCACTGCTTTTCTTCTTTTCTCTTTGCCACAGAAAGACTCATATCATGATGGCAACTCCCTCTTAGAGATGTATAATGCAAACACACACTATTTTTCTTACAGCATAACCACTGGTATTACTCCTGGGGTAGGAGAGGTGGGAGGGGAAAAATTACAGCAAATTCTTAAAGGAACAAGTATACATGGAATTAGAGAGTCTTTTTGTATGGGCGCTCTCTCAGTGAGAGCAATGCCCCCAACTTTGCAGACCTACCACTTCTGTACTGAAATGCTCTGGGTGGTATCTGCTGGTGTCAGACAGCTGGCAGCACGTATTTATGTAATTCCACCAGGCACACTAAATAGAGATTTTCAAAGACATAAAAATCAGTAAACCACTTCACTGCCTTCTGAGACTTTGAGAATCTTTTGGAATATGCTGGCTTTCAGATTGGATAGCAAAACTGCCTTAATCCCCAGATGCACGTTAGTTTCTGATCCTTTGCATGCATCTAAACAAATTAAGAGACTGTGACACTGAAAGATATAAAATCTTTCAACTACACCGAGACTTTGATCTGTTGGTGCCAGCACTAGAAATCAACCAATTTTTAAAGGTTTGCAAACAACCTTACTTCCATAAATACATATTCCTTGAAATTCCACCTAAGGATGGAATTTCAGGATAACAACACTCCAAGGCACTGTGCAACTCTCTTCAGGGAGCTGTGCATATGCAGATAGACACTACTCTACTACAAACAGCATGGGACATGCACATGTGCCAGCCTGCATGTATTTACACCAGGTCCCACTAATGCACAGGGTAAAAAGTGCACCCCCAGCCACATCCAGTAAATATTTAAGTTACTTCATTTAAGAGTCAACTGAATGGACATGCATGGCTTGCTTTACCTAGCAAGTGAGCAAGAAAAAAGGTTAAGAGCTGCTTCAAAGAGAATGTGGGTTCCTGTGTCAGGGGAATACAGAGCTTACCCCAGATGTTCAGGGCCTGCTACCACAAGCATCTGCCACCCATTGAGAATTGTACCTCCAGGCAGTTAAAAAAATCAGCAGATTGGTTTCAACAAAGTGCATATTTGCAGCCTGCCATAAATAGAAGTGAGCAGAAACAGAGGGATGCCAAAGATTTTGCCACAATTATACAATGGGAGCAACTAAGGGGCTGCTTTGCTGAGATGTATTTGGCCAGTCAGGCCAATGGTGGTCTCAGTTCAGACAGTCCAAAGCTGTAGGGCTGGTGGGGCAGCCCCAGCCTCCCTTTGTGCTCAGCCTGCTGCCCTTGGGGATGTGCTGGCTGGCTCTGAGCTGTCTCTCAGCACAGGAATGGCCGGCACAGACACAGCTCGCAGCCATCATCTGAGATACATAAACTCACAGATGCAAAGCTGAAGAGGGGTCCAAATTCTGATTTAGCATTTCTCACCAGCTCAGATATGTTTAACCACCAGGCTCAGATCTGCTTCTCCTTTAGAGCTATTCAAGGGACTTGGACTTGTAGCTTGTCACAGGCAGTTCATTCTGGGCAGAGACTGCAAGGTGAGGTAAGAAAAGTAAAGTAAAGTAAAACAAGGAACGATACTCCTTGGCATGAGGATACTGCAGAAGTGTTGCAGAGCTGATGGCCAGGTAGTCAGTGGGACAAGAGAAGCCAACCTCAAAGCAGAGCTCCAAGTCCACAGCAGTGAGATAATCCTGGCACACAGGCCTACACCTAGAAGAAAGTTTCTGAGTGAATTTGGCTCACCAGTAACAACATTATTAGGTGTGATTAATTGTATTTCTGGCTTCCAGTTTTTATTACTGAAGAAGTTTCAGATGGCCATAGGAACAAGGGCTGGCACGTGGGATCCATGGAATGATGGGACTGCAGCTCTGAGCCTGAGGGCAGCACACTGCACACTTGCTCCTCCAGGGCACGGTCTTATGTTCTCAGCTATCTCCTCCTGCTTTTCCTCCAGGCCTAGTGGTATCACTTCTATCTCCAGGATGCCACAGAGAGCCGTCTCTCATCCTGGAGAATCAGGCAATGCAGTGGAAGCAAGGGGAGGAAGGGCTGGGTGTAGGCAGTACAGCCTGCCTGCTGCTCTGCAAACTGTCCCCTCCCTTGGCACCTACACCAGCCACCCCCGCCCACACCTCCAGGAGAACCCTGGAGGCAGCTGACAAAAACCATCAGGGTGAAGAAACAACACTGCTCTCAGCTATGTGGCAAGCCTGCCCTGTGAAGAGGAAGGAGCCGCTCAAATTCCTGCCCTGACCATACTGTCTGGCTGTGAGTGCCCCAAAGGCCGTGGCACGAGGGATCTCAGAGAGATCAGACCACATTTCTGACTGCAACCAGTAAAAAGACCGGCCTGCAGCAAGTTGCCTGATTAAACCACAAAGGACAGAACGTTTCATGCACCTGCTGACAAAGATGTTACTTAAATCCACAGCTACACGCACACAGTTGCATTGATTGACTACAGGTATACACAAATTGGCAGTGTCTCCAGCTTCTGGAGGGCCACCAAGGTGACCCTGTGGGTTAAGGAGCTTGATCATCCCCCTCTCCACCTTCTTTCAAGGCCCAAAGGAAGCATCTCTCATTGTCATCACACCTAATAAAAATCTGGTTTATTCATTTCAAATTGTCAAAACACAGTTTGTAAAAGTAATGAGATGATCTAAGTCCACTTGTTCCAACATACACACAATTTGGTTAAAAGGAAATGGTTTAAGAGACAGAGACACACAGAGTTAAGAGACTTTCTGGTCTTCATGCTGGAAAGGACTGGAGATAAGTATGTGCCTTTAAGAACCAGCACTGGTCAAAAATAAACATTGCAGTGTGGAAATGTCCACTTTTTACAGGATGCTCTTCATGTAAAACAGATGTTTAATGCAGGTTTGTAGAGGTGAACTTGCTCTAGCGTGGAGTTTCTGCCAATGGAAGAACGAAATATTTCCTCCCTTCTCCTTGTTTTAGAGGTTTCAAGCACCAGAGCAAGGCAATGCCTGCAAGGCTTTGGGAGGATCAGGGGAACAACTCACACTGACCTTGGTGGACCTGAAAGCAAGAGTCAGGAAAGCAGGAGCCACCCAGACTGCCCAGACCCTGCCAGACCCCAGCAGCACTGGCCAAGCCACCTCTAGCCCCAAGGCAGTGACAAGGGCACTGCTAAAGCTGGCTCTGTCTGACATCTTGCAAATCTACCACCTGGGGAAAAAAATTACAGAATAGAGCACTTAGTTTATTAGACAGTAATGACAGTGTCAACCTATGCAGGCTGGTATATCAATCCTAATTTAAGGAAAGCTAATTAAGTGCAGTTGCTCTTTGCACAGCTTCAGGAAGACTAATTAAAGCAGACAAGCATGTCTGCAGAGCAGTTAGTCTTTTTACCTTTAACAGGACCTAAAATAAATGGCTAGTGCAGCAGTAGAGGTAAGATAAGTAGTTTGTTGGTGAGCTGGAATTACAGTCATGGTAATTAAAATGTTCACAGATCACAGGACTGCAACAGCAGTTTGTTTTACTTTGTGCAAATACATACATCTATGTATACATCTGTGCTAAGGTATTCACAAGAATCAGCAGAGAAAACACTGTACAGGTGGTGCCTCAAAGATTGCTACAATACATTCATTTTTGCCAGTTAAACTGTTCAGAATTAAACATACCAGTTAGTTTAACCATAAAATATGAACACCTGTGACACCAGGAGATGACAAATGCCAGTGGTCAGGGCTCACTCTTTGCTCAAGGGGGAGGCTACCTGCATTGGGATGAAGCATTGCAATGGTAAGCCATGGGCTCAGGCTGTACTACAGGCATGGTTTCTGGCATGACCAGTTGCTGGGCAAAACTTGGGTGTTAACAGAGTGATTTTCTTGCTGCTTGGAGAGAAGTGCCAGTCTTGTACACAGCAGACAAAGCAGCACCCCACAGATCCTCCTGTATAACTCGATCTTCCCAAGAGGCAGCACACAGATGAGTCAAGTCAACTCACCAGTGGAGACACGGAGCCCAGATTTTCACCATTAATAAATGCCAACAACCATGAAATACCAGTCCAGAGAACTGCATGTACCCACTAGAGCATCAGAAAACCCTTCATGAAGCAAGATGTCCTTACCAGCTAATGTAACCTTTCATGGGAGGCAGAGTCCTAAAGAAGCAAAGTATGACCCAGCTATTCAGGAACCAGGCAAAGCAGAGCATGGAGGAATTTCACCCCAGGCACCACAAGCACAAGTCAGCTGGCAGCCAAACCATGTCCATGCTCCTGTGTGATGCAGATCACCACTCCTCCTGGTCCTGGCACCAGCCACCACCATCTCACCAGTTGGAAGGGACCAACCTGACTTTGGCATTTGTCTGAACTTGGACTGCTCAGGAATGAGGCTGTGGGCAGAATTTAGACTGCTGAGTCTCAGGAGAGAAAAAGAGAGAGATTCTTTGCAAGAAAATCAGAGCACCTAAGGAAGGGGCTGAGCAGGGAATCACTGAAAGTTGTTCAACAGGAAACCCAGGCACAGGGGCCGGAATACAAGGAAATGGAAGGGAAGTGAATGAAATTGAATAGAATAGAACTATTCCAGTTGGAAGGGACCAACTTAGGGACCAATTTAGGGCTGGCCAAATTAAAGCATGTTGTAGTTAAGGGCTTTGTCCAGATGCCCTCACAGGGCTGGGGCCTGACTACCTCTCTAGGAGACCTGTTGCAGTGTTTGACCACCTTCTTGGTAAAGAAATGCTTCCTAATATCCGGTCTAAACTTCCTCTGGTGCAGCTTTGAACCATTCCCACACGTCCTGTCACTGGGGAGAAGAGATCAGCACTTCCCTCTCCACTTCCCTGTCTCAGGAAGCTGACAGAATTAAGGCACCTGAACTTAATTACCTTATGTACCTCCCCATTCTGACTCCCCTCCCACGGGCAACTTTCAGATTGAAGCACTCTCCTGTGATCTTCACTGGACATTCACAAAGACTAACACACTCAAAACAACTACAAAAGAGAACTAAGAACACACCAGAAGCCTGAAGGTGACTGAAACCTGCTGTCTGTGAATTCCAGCGTTCAAGATTGAAGCAGCTCAGTAGCTGCACACTGACATCCTGCCCTGCCCCAGGCTCAGTCATCATGGCCCACAGTCCCTCCAGCCATCCAAAGACTCCTGAAGCACTAAGTTGAATCTTTTGCAGAAGCATCAGCCCATTTCCAAAGGCCAGACTCATCAGGTGGAGGTGAAACAGGAATGACCATCATTTTGTTTATTAAAGTTTCGGCAGTGCAAGCCTTCTTTAAATTTGAGTATGTCAGTGCTGAGACATTTACAGTACGAGTGACTGCATGTCTAGACACTTGCAGTGCATTTACATTCTTCTAGGGACTCCTTAGATTGTCCTGTTCTCTCCACTTTGTGAATACATACAATAGCCTGGTGGGAGTGAAAGCTCAGCCTCCTCGTTTACACTTATTAACTCCAGCTCAAAGCTGGCATTTTAAAATTAAGCATAGCAAAGGCACTTTTAGAATCTTTAAGCTCTTCAGGTCATTTCTAAGACCCTGCTGAGCTCCATCTTGCAAAAGCTAAGCAGACATCATTTCTCAGAGCTGGAAACAGTTGTTTTAATTTGGGAACAGGCATCCTAGAGCTGTCAACTCACTCCAGTGAACACTACTAACATTTTTTCACACAACAATCCAATTGTTATGGCAACCACAAAAATCAATCTCGTTCTTCAACCACAAGTAAACCCAGCTCGACCATGGCGTCGGTGCAGGTTTGTTACAAAGTGCCAATAAGCATGGGACCCGTCCTGACAATATTCATCACTCAAATGGGGATGAAGTACCCTTTCTCCAAGAGAAATTTCAGAGACCAATCAGTGCCTGAGCATTTTAGAGACTTCAACATCCCACTCCTAAAGACATTTATTACTTGTAGTGTCTACCACATTTGTCACACTTGATGCTGGCAGATTTTAGTTAAAACCCAAGAGTGGCTGCTTCCAAGACAGCCTCTTAAAAGGAATATATTTTAAAAATATGCCTGCAAGAGAAGTACCCTGACAAATCTCTGATGGCACTCTGAATGCCCTGTAACAGACTGACAAAGATACTTGACACGTCACAAAACTCTTTTGGCATGGTGCATAAATTTCAAAATGAACCAAAATTATAAAATAATTGGAAGCAAAAACTGCTCCCTCCAAACACTGAGTGTTATCAGCCCCACAAAAATCCAGCAGAGAACAAACTGCATTGAAAGCCCAACTTCAAACCAGCACTATTCTTTTTAATTTCTCTGTTTTTATGTTTTAGCTAATGTCCTGTTCTGGTTCAGAAAACAGACTTCAGTCCAAGAGAGCAGCTGACAATGACTCCTGGTGTATTATACATCTACAACAATAAACTTTTGCATTTTCACCAGGGACTGCTCACTGGATTGCCGAACCAGAATCAATTATTCCTTCTATTTATCCTTCTATTATTCCCTTCATATTTATGGCCTCCAAGTAAGGGGGAAGACAGAAACTAAAGAGCACTGCAGTCTTATACCTATATTGCTTGAAAAGCCAACATATATTTATAAACGAGATCAGAGTCTCTGGGAGGCCAAGTACCAGCAGTATTTCCTACAAGTCATGCTGTAATTGTGCCACAAATATAATGAGTTCTCTGCACCACCACTATCCCACGCAAGAAGGCAGAGTGTAATTGAAAATGCACTTGCATTATACAAACTACCTTAATCATAGATGCACAGGGCTGGAAATGGAAGAGACATTAGGTCATCCAGCCCCCATAGGTCAGAGCCAGGCTATTCATGACAATACATTTGCAAGGACTTTCTCCTGCATGGTATCAAGCATCTTTAGTGAAGGAGTTTCCAGCTCTTTCTTTAGCAGTCTACACTAAAGTCTATTTTGGGTTGGACAGGAAAGGTTTCCTCTTAGTTTTACCTTGTCCTCATAACACCCCTTTCTATCCTCCCACCATCATAAATGATGCTTATTTTTTCATTTTGGTCCACATATTTTTAACTATCAACTACTATATCTTTCACAAACTTCTAGTTTCAGTGTTGGCAGATACACATTGAACAGTTAATCCTTCCTTGTAAATCAATCCCTTATCTCCCAGAATATTTTTGCTAGCCTTTTCCAGACTGTCCCACTTCTAATCCATGCTGTGATATCTCCAGGACAGCTCTGCCTCATACATTTCCATTTGGGCCATCTCTATTATGATTTATGGATTGTTGTATTTTTTTATGGAATGAGCTGAGAATAACCTGGTAACAAAGATCCAATCACCCAAAAAGTGGGACAGATGGACAGGTTAAAGAATGCTTCAGATCACTCCATCAGAGTGGAACCACGAGGAAAACACTGTTCCTCATAATGACCAGCCCGTCCCAGTGATCAGCCCTGAAATACCACAGCAGGGATACACCACCTCACCGACTGGAGCAGTTCTGGGTTTCTTCACCTACAGCACCAGAGACAGATACCTGGCTTGACACCAGGACTTCATCTCTTGTCCACCCTGTGCTATCTGACCTGTAGTGAGAGCAGGGCACCAGCAAAGCACTGTGATATCAAGAGGCAGTATTTGGCACACCTGAACTGCACCACTTAATATATATAAACATGAGAGGATATGCCACTTTGCTCTGCTCATCAAAACCCCACCTTGAGATCCAGTGGAATCTAGCAAGAAACAGAGACACTGTCAAACTTAAGATTTTATCCTCATCTCCTTCTGTTATTCCCTTCACTTTACTCCATAAAATAGGTATCCAGGGAAGAACAAGACTGTATGTATAACAACCTAGGTGCAAAAGTTATTACTGTTTTGCACAACTAAACAGATTTCTAATAAGGCAAGGTTAGGTGTGATGGCCTACAAGATCAGAAAGCAATAATCCTATCCAACCACACACCACCAGTTCTGCTTGAAGCTGCACTTCTAATGATCACATGATGCAACTTCCTACAAGAAAAAACGCAGGTGAAGTTGCCCTGTGTCTATGTACACCAGGCACTGGTAACAGCATCTGAGAGCACAGACCATGACTAATTTTGTACAAAACAGGGTCACCACAACTGCTGTATCTATACTGTAGTAGAAAATGTTATGAAAATAGAGAAGAGGACCAAAAGAAGCCAACCAGAAGCAAGGAGCTGAATCACATCACTGGCAAAAGCACCTTGAGCATATTTACTCAAGAGTTTTACTTATTCAGCTAGTGGCAGAGAATGGAGCTAACATGAGCTCTCCTCATCAGTCCAAGAATGGTACAGTTGCCCAGACTGCCTGGAGAGCAGAGTACCCAGAGCAGGTACAGTCACTCTCACCAAATTCTGGAATAAATCCTGTTATAGAGGAACTGGATCTGACATGCTTAGACACCACTGAGTAATCCTTTGTATGCCACCTATGTATCTAATCCGATACATCTCTCTATGGAGAATATTTAATTAGTCACAGAACAGCTCAGTGAGAGAACAGAGATCATATCCTGGCCCTCTTCATGTCTCCATTTCGCTCCAAGATAACAGTCAGTTCTGTAGCAATGTTGCTTATACATTTGCTAAACAATCATTTCTCAGTTTCCATCAGAAACCAGAGCATTTTTACATATCCTATTATAGCTGAGTAAGACTTGCTCTACTTACCACTAGCTTTTTGTAGTGGAAAATCTCCAGGAAACAAGCTGTTTAATGATGTTTTATCTGCCTTGCACTCATTTCTAACTGAAGTTGTCCACCTGCCTTGGAAAGACATCTGTTTCAGAGGCTGACTGCTTTCCTCCAACACCCCTTGCACAGCTCAAGCCTGCCATTTTTACCACCACCTCTAATTTTATCAGCCAATAATTTCCTTGGGCATCTACAGCAAAGACCATGCTGTCAAACCCTTACTATACACACTGCTAATCCCTGTTACCAGCTGTAACACTCCTCGAGAAAGAAAAAAATGAAAGTAGAGCTGTAGTGCAGGTACTAACAGTGCTGCAGAGCTTCCCTCCCCAGTGGGCAGAGGGACACAGCAGAGCAGCTCTGCTGTTCTTCCCTTATCAGCCAAAGGAAGGATGCCACATTTCTGAAGGGGCAGCCGAAATTACAAATTCAGCCTTCAACAACTTGGATCAGTTGCAGTTGAGGTCACATGCTGAAATACCGAGATGCAAATTTTAACTGAAAGCTTCATTGCATTCATTTGCCTGCAAGAGCAAAGTTCACTAACTCTGCCCTGCAAGGGAAGCAAGGGAGCATTAATTGTCTCCTGCCAATGCAGTGGATCCTGGCTGTCCCCCAGCCTGTTGCCCTTTTAGCCTTGTGGGAGGAACAGCCAGTCACACCACCATTCAGAGGGGCCTCGGCAGAGAAACGGTCTGATGGGAATCTCATGAAGCTCAAAGGGAAAAACAGAGCCCTGCAAATGGGAAGGAATAACCTTGTGCACCAGTACACACTGGGGAAGAACCAGCTGGAAAGCAGCTTGGCAGAAAAGGATGATCTGATGGACAAGTTAAATGTGAACCAACAATATGTCACGGTAGCAAAGGCGGCCAAGAGCCTCCTGGGCTGCATTAGGAAGGGTGCTGCCAGAAGGCCAAAGGATGCATTTCTTCAATCTTTTCCCTCTGCTTGGCACTAGTGAGACCACAATTGGAGTGCTGTGTCCAGTTCTGGGCTCTCCAGCACCACAGAGATATCAACATACTGGTGCAAGTTTGCTGAAGGGCCTTGATGATGATTAAGGAATCAGAGCACCCAGCCTACAAGGAGAGGCTGAGAGAGCTGGGACTGTTCAGCTTTGAGAAGAGAAGGCTCAGGCAAGGAGATCTTTGCAATGTGAATCTCTGCAACCTGATGTAGGGAGTGAAAAAGACAGCAAGACAATTTCCAGTGGTATCCAACAGGACAAGGGACAATGGGCACAAAACACAGGAGAATCTATTTGAAGGTTAACAGCACACATTTTTCTGAACCCCAGAACATGTTCCTCAGAGGGGTTGTGGAATCTTCGTCTTTGGAGCTATCCAAACCCCTACTGGGCACAGACCTGAGCAGCCTGGTCTAGCTAACCCTGCTTTGAACAATAGGATTGAAGTAGATGATCTCTAGAGATGCCTTCTAAGCTGAACCATCTGATGATTCTCAGGAGTTTAGCCCTGCTCAGCTGAAGTCAGTCAGTTTCTGCTCTTCAGAACACATCCATCTTGTAGATATTTCAGAGTTCCCTGCCACAGCACCCTTTCTCTGCTCAGTATTTTTAGCTCATTGTTTTGTATTTTGCCAGCTGAGAAACTGCAGTTTGTAATTTTACCTTCAGCTTCATATTTCTTCTTAAAAGTGAATACAATGTCCTGTTTATAATAATAAAATCACTAGTTGGCAGGATGACATCAAATGGAAAAAGAGAAAGCAACTGGAAAATTTAGAGCAAGCAATTTTGAATGCCAAGTTTCACATTTGTAATAGTCCAGAGGAGGTCAACAGGCTCACTTATTATTAGGCAAATGGTAAAGAAATAGATATCCTCTAGTTCTTCCATGTTAGACTATATAAACCATCTCTACTCGAACAGGTTCTAACACTTTACAAAAAAATGATGTTATACATTTTCCACAGTAACACCAACAATGGGAGACAAGCAAAAGGCACAACTGCTTTGCAAAGAACTGCCTTTTTTCTCTCTCCAATATTTAGGTTTTTGTTTCCCACTATGATTGGACTTTCCTGGCTTTAGTTTCTTGTCCCAGTTAAGCAGCAAAAGAAACAAAAAGATATGAATGAAATTAGAAACATTTGGAATGAGTCTTAGAAATAGCTTCTGGGTTTCTTAGATTCCTGGCTACACCTCTTCAAATGGCCTCCTCCTCCCCCTGCCCCCAGCTCGTGAACCCACCTCTGAAATTTTTATTTCCTTCTTTGCCCTCACCCCTCTTTTCTTCAGGGGCTACATTTTGTCCCAAAGAAAACAAGGAAATGAAAACTACATGTTGTAACACTGGAGAAGGTCGGAAAATGGTTGAAATTTTGCACCCATCAACATTTGTCTCTATGACATTAATCCTCCAATGTTTCCCTAAAAGCAGAAACCAAACACTTCTCAAACTTCTAATGAAACAAATACCAATTCCAGTGAACCTGAATAATAAAATGAGAGCTCCAGTCCTATCTGTATTATCATATTTAAAGTCTCTGGAAGAGAAGTTTCCTCAGCCACACATTCTGATACTTCATGAACCTTCATGCTCTGTAAAATGCAACTGCAGGATGCAATGCCAACACCTAATACTTGCCTAGTGCTTTTCATTAGAAGTTTTGGGTGCTCTTTAGAAAAAAGTAAGCTGGGAATGCCTGTGAAATACTTGTCTAATTTTACAAATAAACCCATGCAGGTTAAAAACAGATGTCCATGGCAAAACTGTGCAAAAGTGGCAGAGCAGAGTGTTAAGCCAGCTAAATCATTTCAAAGCCATCCACAAGGTTTGGATATTTTCTGCCTTAAGTAATATTGAAATATTATGTAAACCTTTCTTTGTGAGCTATTACTGGAGAAATGAGGGGAAAAAAAGATCTCTTGGAAGCAATTCTACACAGGCTGGGTAGGTGAGATCACAGCTGCTATCCAAACAGAATATGCATGGCAAGAACAGGCTTCCTGCAAAACTGAAAGACTTGCAGGAAGATCAAGGAACATATTTACAAGATGGCATGGATAAAATGTCTTTCCCTCTTGCCCAGCCTCAGCAGCTTGGTGAAACACATTGTCTCACTTTCATCTATAAGCACACTCACAAACGCCTCCGGTGCAGAGCCCCTCTCTCCACACTCCATACTCTGACTCCCAGACCACACCTGGGACACTGGTCAGCAGAACACACAAACTGGCTTTTGAGGAGGAAAGGGCCATTTCCCAAGATGAAAGGAAACAAGGAAAAGTTATCTCAGGAAGAGGAAACACATGAAAATACAAGACATTTTTTGGGTCTCAGTTCCAAATCCCACAACTTTTATGCATGACACTAGAAAATTTACAGCCCTGTGTTACAGAACTGCAGAGGATTTACTAGAGGTGAAAGTGCTTTAAGCTAAACTCTTAACATGTGTTTACTCTCGTCAAGCAAGCAATGTGTAAACTGAATTAGGATGAGCTATTTAGAAGTGTTAACATGGCTGTTATAGGAGAAAAGATGAGTTTTTATTTCACTGTTATTTATTTTATATCATACTCCCAGACTACTGTACAGTAATCTGGGATGCCCGACAGATCACCATGCACAAAGTACAGCAAAGATGGGCACTCACAGAGGCAGGTGTGTGAGTTACCCTGGAAAACAAGGCATAAGTCAGGTGTGCACCCAGAACAGACAGCCAGGTTCAGGTGTGTTCCTCTGGATGCCATCCTGGGCTGTGTCTACCAGCCCCTTGTAGGACACTGCAGACCACAGCACACTTGTTGCTGACAACGTGAAAACTGGTATCTAATACCAAGTTAAGGCCAAGCTACCTTGGGACTTGTCAAAAACAGTCTCTCAAGATCTTCTGGTCTCACCCATCAGAGATGGCAGCCAGGTCTCCAACAGCCAGATTCCACCTACCTCAAATTTGCACTGCATTTACTAACAAAACTCATCTTTTTTCTGGGTGGACAAACCCCTTTCTGTGAGGAAACAACAAGACTCACCTGTATTTTATTTTCCAGAACCAGAAGTCCCATGTTATCTCCATATGTGTTTAGACCACAGACTGGTTAGTCAGCAGTGTGGCAGTTGACATTAAAAGGATTAGCAAATTAAGCTCAAATAATTGTCTTAAAAATTTTGACTGTTAAATGTTTATATTTGAGAGGATCAAAAGGAAATCTACTTTGTAGTGTGCACTGTGGTCAGGAAGGGGCAGAGAGGGATTTAAATGGCTTAACTGCAAAACTGTTATCACCTTGATAAGTCCCAGTGTAATAATTCAGCAATAAAAGCAAGAAATGCACTTGGAATTTGGTTCCAAAACTGCCTGTCTGACTGGAGACAAGTCAAGCTCTTTATTTGCTTAAAAGAACTTGGTCAGAAGAAACAGAGAATGCGACTGAACTTTAGTCAGGAATATAAAAAAAAGCACTTTTCAGTGCCTTTAAAAAAAAAAAGATCTAGTTTTTTTTTAATGCTACTTGAAGCCTACACTCTGGATCTGGTATCTGAGTGTTAGCAGTAGTCAATCACGAGTGTGATTCTCTGCTGAATTACTCCACTGTATGGCAGTGGAAATCCAGAAAGCTGAAACAGTAAGGAGGCTGCAGGCTCCAGAGCAAAATTAGGTCCAAAGTAACACCTGGAGTGCAGGTACAAATACAAATGGCTGAAGATTATCAGCTCATCGTTAGCTCAAATTGCTAATGTCCATGCCAGTAACACCAATAAATGAAGAGGAAGAGGAGCTTGCTGCACCTATGCAGGTGCTTGTGCCAGCGCAGTGTCCAGAGGAATCAGCCTCATAGGGCTGCTTCACCTCAGCATTACACAAGACAGCAATGAATCTGCCAAATGAGACAGGATGCTCCAGCATAAGCAAGGGTGGAAGTAGACACGCTGTCTTTAAAACGTATTTACTGTTTTTCTGCATCATCCTTTATTGCACAGTGAGGTTCTAAACAAATTGTTTTTCTTTGATCTTTAAATCTTTTCTAGTAAGGATGTCTCTGAAATCTGACACTTAGAAGTGTAGCAAATCCATCAGTTTGAGGTAATCCAACAATGTCAATGTCTGCCACTCAGCAGGCTGTGGAGTTCCCAAAAGCTGGTTGGGAGCATCGCTAAGTTGCAGGGATGGCTAATGTGAGGTAGGTGGACAATCTCTATCTGTGCTTAAGTCTCAGAGTAACAATGTCCCAGATCATTGATCTGCCAGGCATTCAGAAAATCTCTGCTATAAAACTACCACTAAAATACACAATCCATTGCAGATAAAAACATAAAGCTTTCAGATTAGGTGCCAAACACCAGATTTTCAATTTTCAACACTTCTTTTGAGAAAAAGCCTCTTTGCCTCACAAAATACTTCTCCAAGTAACTGATCTTCTGGGCTTGTCAATACTTTCAAAAGTAGTTTCTTTCTATACTTTCTAGCACAGGTAAGGTATAACATGGTATATATAATAAATAAAGTCAGTGCCTTTACAGAATGTGATGAAAGCAAAACAAAACAGCACAACCCTGCACCAACCCAAGCAGTGTCAGACCACGCTTTTTGTTGTTACCTTAAGTCTCTTCTTTTGGCCAGCTCTCCTGGTGAGATAACCCAGGGCAGGTTCTGGGGAAGACATTCCAGGACTTCAGGGGAAAAGTCGGAGAAATCCACACCGTACTCTGTCAGGATGCCTTCTGATTCTGGCTCAATCTCTCCAGCCTGCCCAAGACTTTTGCACAACTGCCTGCAGAAAGAAAGGGATGCTTTTTTGAAGTGTGTAATTACCACTGTCATGTTGTTACTGTCCCTGCAGAAAGGCTGCTGAGCCCTCAAATACACACTTTCACCCATTCACTTCTCCCTGAGTTTTGGCAGAGGACTTAGCAGGAATTCAGGGCATATCATGACTTGTGTCTGCTGGCGATGCAAAACACTGACCAGGCTGTTTTGTGTACCTCATTTGAAGGAGATGTTTTATATTATTAGGTTTTTGCAAAGGCAAGAAAGTTTTCCATTTTAGAGAAAAATGCATCCAACAGGGATAAGAAAAGCATAGCCCTCCACACAGGGAGCTCTAGCATTACACATGGCTGGTTCCCTTGAGACCCTCCCTCTTCTCCTCACCACCAAAAAAGGTGACTCACCCCTACTACCAAAAATGAAGAATAGGTTCACACCAAATACCAGAGAGCTCCACAGGGAGCTCAGTACACTGTTCTTCATCCAAAAGAATACATATCTCTGCCTGGGCAAACCGATACCCTGTGAAGACAGGTGTGAAGAACCCATAGTGCCTCCCTTACAGGAGTCACACACACAGACATGCCCACAGATCATTTTTCCAACCATTTTCCAGGCTCCTTCCAGGACCTCAGCATCCCCAGTCATTTGTTCCTCCTCTCCTGCCTAAGCAGAAGCCTCCGAACCCAGAGCTAACTGTAGAGGGGTGAACGATCTAGAAACAAGTCACAGACAGGGGAAACTGTCCCTCCCTGCTAACAGTGCTTGATAAAGTATTCTGCATACGTGTGGATGAGGTTGCTGCTCTATTATGCTTGGAGAAAGTTTCCATCTGCTCCAGTGCAAAGCCCAGCACAGATCTGTCCAACAGCTCTGGTGTCAAACAAGGCTCAGCTCTGGACACTGTGCAAACCAGGACTCCAAAGGAGCAAGACATTTGTTCCCCCTCCAGCTGGTTACAAATATCCCTTGAGAACTTACGTCACATGGTAGATCCCCTTGTCCTCTTTCTCACCTTTATATTGCTCTACAGTACACAGAGTTAAATTATTTTTTTTTAATATACTGCCATTAGGCCAATGCACATTACAGTCAATAGAGATAATGTTCCTCACCCAAGAAAATTACAACTGAAATTAAGGCAAATCCATCAAAATATGACACAAAAGAGAGGGGTAATAACACAGCACAAAAACAGCCACTCTAATAAGTGTTTTTCCACTGCATAAAATACACAATCATTATATTGATCCTTCTGCTTTAATTCCAATGAGTGAGAACAGACACTAATTACTTTCCTAAATTGGGGCCAAAACAGTGCGCTTGTTATTTGGACAAGCAAGACGGTCTCAAGGCTTCAAATGTGCCATAAACCCACAGAACAAACCCCAAACTCTCAGCACAAGCAAGCCTATCTTCTTTATGGGAGCAAAGCTCTTTCTTCACAACGGGAAGGGCTGTGTAATAAACCTGTCACATTGTGTAATATGCTGGAAAGGATTGCTCGCTTCATAGTGTGGTAAATTGTAGAGTTCACATCGTCTAGCTTTAAAATAAAAATGAAAACAAGGATAAAAGATATTTCCCTCTATTGTTTCAATTTTATGTACAAACTGTATGGCAGAAATATGTGCGCATTTGGCATCGTGGCTGAGTTCTCTGTTCCTGCAGCTGGGTCCCAGTCTAATCCTTATTTTAATGTAAATAAATTAGGCATCAGTTTTATCTCCCTCTCTCTCAGCAGTAACAATAAACCAGAGAAATCACCACTTCATTTCCAGCGTCTGGTGCGGAGCTGGGACTGAGCAAGGACAAACTGGTGGGTCTGCAGGCCCAGCAGCACCACCAAGGATGGAAAAAACAAAACAGGAAAAGAGAGGACACACTGCCCTACCCAGAAGAAACATCAAGAACTTGAGTCTTAGGTGCCCCTTCTCTTGGCAGGGCAGATCTGGGAAGTGCACCGGGAGGGCGGCTGGACATCTGCAAGACAAGCCACAGAAAGCACCTCTGAATGCCAGAGTGCTTTCCAGCTCGGTCTTGAAATCCATGTTCCCCTTGATCCGTTTACTGAAATTAGATTACGAACCATAAGGGGTTTACCCAGAGGTTTGATATAGGACTAATATTTTTTAATAGTAATTAACATTTGATTTACAGCGTTCCAGGGAACATTTCCCAAGCATCTTGAAATAAAAAGTGTATAACTGACTTTAATTGGGGCCATGTTACAGTCACACAGGCATGATGACTTGCATCAGAGCAAAATCTGACAGGACAGCATGTGATCAAAGGTAATGCATATAGGATCACTGACGGCCCTGGAGTAACAGCCAGGCTGCAAAATCACTCCTGGGGCTCGGCGGCCACCAAGGGTAGCAAGAATAGTTCAAGAGGCTTATAAACAACCAGAGGCACCGGGCCCAGCAGCACTCAGACGTTCACTCCCAAGGAGTCACGGTGTCTGTGACACCCTGGGCTTGCGTGTATCTCTCTTCTTTTAAATGTCAAAAGGTAAAACAAAGTTACAATGGTTACAGACGTAAACATTTCTTTTCTGTGACGCTGATGGGGGAGAATTACCTTGAATTCTTTGAATATCCTTGGATTGATGTCAGACGTGGTGGTAGCGTGCACTGACTGGAACCTGCCATGGTTGGGGCAGAACAGGGTACTTCTCCAAATCAGCCGTAGCTGCAAGATCACTGAACTGCTCCAAGGTGCCCACTCACCACTCTACCCTGACATGGATGTGCACCTGGGGCAGAGCCACCCTCATGCTGCCATCTTCACTCTCATGAGGGAAGTGATCACATCTATTCAGCCACCCACTTCTAGGAACATTTGAGTTCTCTCCACTGCCCTTCAACTCCACCGAGCTGAAACTGGCCATTGTGTTCAAAGGTTATATATATGATACGAACTCTCCAAAAAGACAACACAGGATTACATAAGGCTTGTTTCCCTTGAAGAGCCAGGCAGGCTCCCTAATGGGAGTGAATAACTTCCATTGGGAACTTAACACCCCTGCTCAGTTTCTCCTGGAGCAGACTTGTCCACAGTCATTGTACACGGAGGGCTTCTTTGAGCAGCAGGAGAACATCCCACACATAAGCCACCATTCCTTCAGAAAGCTTGTACAGGAGAGGTGACAGCAAAGAAGCTCCACCTGGGTGCTCCCATTGCCAAGGGCCTGCAGCTCACAGGGAGAGCTGCACAGGCTTGATGAAGGCCACAGGTGCCAGTGGAGATGGTGACAGGGCTGCAGGGCTGAGCATGAGAGCAACGGAGAGCTCTGTCACGGAACCCCAGCACCTGAGAGCACAGTCCAGCCCTGCTCCACATCACGGAGCTGCCTCCCTTCAGCTGCCAGGAGCACAGGAGCAGCATGGTGCTCCCAACACAGATGGGGCCATCCCACATGGTGATTAGTTGTGGCAAGGGAACAAAGCTATAATGAGGGACACTCCCATCTGCAAGAAGGTGTTTTTTTAACAGAGCTACACTGCTTTGTTTAGGGGATCGGACCTTCCCTTGAGCCTTACAGCAAACTACCCAAGGTATCTAGTTATTTCCTCTCACACAAAATACGTTTTTGAATTTAAAAAAAAACACAATAAAATGCCAGAGATGAAAAGAACTAAAGCCACTCAGATGGTTTTGGAAACAGCAGCAAGTGAAATAACACCCTGCAACATTTCATTTTATTGCAAAAGCTGGAACAAATCTTGTCACCTTGACAGACCAATATCTAAGACCCTGAGCTAGAATGGCCACAAGCCCCATGTGACACAGAGGGAGTCAGTGATTCCGTGCTTTTCTATTAGTTCTTTTTTTTCAATAGTCTCATCCATCATCACATGCGGGGACAAAAAAATTCCACCTTAACCATCCGCAAAAGTGCACAGACGTCTGGACTAACATTCCAAACAACCCTGGACTCCAACACTGAAAAAGGTCCCCAGAAAATAACGGTACATGACAGCACTTGTAATATTTATCTGGAAAAGGAGAATGTTTTGGAGCTAATTTGCTTTACACTTGTTACCTGAAGCAGGTACAGTTATACAGCGTTTCACTTCCGAGGTAAAATCACTTCACATGCAGGAGGGAGCACAACAGCTCAACTCAGGGCATGGCCAGCATGACCTGGAGCCAGGAGTTCCTCCTCATTCCTTCCCAGCATAATCGGGGTGACAGAGTGGCCTTTGGAGGGGACAGTGTCACGCTGGTGACCACCAGGTGGCAATCACGACACAGAAACGCACCCCCTCCCCAAGGGGACGACCTCCGGTGACTCTCAGGTTGCCCCTGTGCAGGTGACCACCCTGGGTGGCCAATGCCACCACCAAACTCTCGGCAGGGGCATCCCACTTCTCCAGCCACAAAACGTCACTGTGAAGACCAATCTGTGTCATTAACTGTGCTTGGAAACCTGGCACTGAACTTCCCAAGGGAAAGATGAAGAAGGAGGAAGGTGCATGACCAGTCTGGGAGAGTTCAGCTGCGGGATGGAGAGTACCTGGAAACACCCAAGGTATCCACGGGACATGACTGCCAACTCTGGAGGGAGTTTCCCTTGTCACACTGCCAGCAGACAGTCCAGGACCATGATCAACAGGCTCTTAGTACAGACACCTTCAAAACCATGGTGGTGGTGCCAAAGGCATATAAGGAACTTTGTGGGCAGAACTAAGGGGTGCACAAAAAAGTTCAGAAAACAAAGCATGTAAAGAGCTGCAAATCACCTGCTCTTCTCTCCTTCAGGGGGGCCATGACCAGCAACACAGCTCGTTTTAAACAAGGCAACATGGCTTATAAACTAGCTTATAAATGAGCCCAAAAGCAAACAGAATCTTTTGGGACCTTCAAGAGGCTTCCTTGTTTTTCAGTGGTTAAAAAAGCATTATTTATGGCTAAAAACAAAAGAGGTCACCAAGGTTTTATGCTCCCATCTCCACAAGGGACTTAGTGAAGTGCCTTAGTGAAGAACCAACTCCCAGATAAATTTTGTATGTATGAGGACAATCATGGACATTTTCTTTCCTGACAACACCCTTTACATCTTGGAAACGATCAAACCAGACAGATGAGAATATCCAGTATTGTCAGAAGTACAGATTAAAGACACACACATCAGCCAATAAAAAAGATATTAGCCCATCCTCCTAATTTCCCCTGTTTCTGTTGAAAAGGGGGGTTGTTCATGACAAGAAGCCAAGCAGTACAACCACTCTCCAGTCTTTTCTCAGTTGGAGTCAAAGAAGACAAAGAAAATCTCTGCCAGTAAGAAACTTATTCACAGTGAAGTTCACAGCACAGCCAGACCCTAGTTAAGTGGGGCTCAAAGGGAGGCCACTGTAGTTCATGCACTGCAGTTTATCTAGGAAACACTGAGTGACTTCATAGCTCACGTGGCTCTCAAGGAGTACACATGAAACTTGCTATTATGGGGCACACAAAACAGCTACAACTGATAAACTCTGTGAAATGGGGACTTCAGCTTAGTTTACTTTTAGTTCTATGGCTGATAGATCTGTGCCAACACACTCGCTCTTTAAAAAGTTTTCTCTAAGTTTTAAGCTTTACCAGCAGTTTGAGCTGAGGACTCCCAAACCTGCAGTGCTGATACTACATATCAGCTGTGCTACCCCATCAGAACTGCTTTGCAAGAGAAAGAGAAAAGCTGGGTTTTATGAACAAGTCCCACTACTTGCCAGATTACATGCGCCAGATTACATCCAGATCCCATCACCTGCAAAATCTGACCCCAGGATGGCCACAGAGTTCCCTACTCTGCACTGCCAACTAATACAGGACTACTAAGTATTCTCAAGATAACTTAATAGATTGATCAACATCCTCCATTTCTTATTGAGACCCATTCAATAGAAACATTCAATAGAAGTGTGGCCACTCCAGGTGGGAGTTTGGCACACTATAGCTGTTCCAAAGAAAAAAGTGAAAATGCTGAAAACTACTGTCTCCTTCATGGAGAGGCAAAATGAACTTGCAATCTGGATCCAGCCCAGCACAGGCCACTTGTGTAGCACTGGCTTAAAATCTCCTTCTTCACAGCAGTGCCAGCAATTTGAACTCTGGACAGCGATGACTTTACAGTGCCTGATGAAACACACAGAGTGCAACACCCTTCTCACATGCTTCAGGAGGGAATGAATCTTCTCTTGATTTCTACTATTCCCCCTAGAACCAGTGCAACCTTAAAACCACAACAATCTGTGACTTCTTTCTAATTCTTACCAGTAAAGGAGTGAAAACTAAAGATGAGCCTCACAGCCACTGATCTTCCCCTGGCAGAAGCGAAATGTCTGCACACTGTGTACTACTCTTCCACCCAGGGAGGAAAGACAGGAAGGCTGCCAGCACCCCATGGTGCTTGTGCTGGTCAGGCTGAGCACGTGTGTTCCCCCTAGACCATGCACTCATCAACGCTGTGATGCACCAGCACACTGAAGCAAGCGCTCAAAGAAACCAACATTTATGAGATTAACTAGCAGTGAGCTGTCCTTCGTCTCAACATAATTTATCCACCAGAGGGACACAAGACAAGCAGCTTGTTAACAGATTTCTGTCTCTACTGCTTGTAACAAACTAAGTGAAAACAAGAATTCCAACTAGAAATCTCAGCCATCTCTACTTCCGAAGGCAGCCACATACCCTGATGCAAAGTTGCTGTCTTCTTTCCAGTCCACGATGCGACAGATGAAGAGCATCTGTGAATAGGCCTCAGGCTTGGTCACAAAGTCTGGAGGGCAATCAGCCAAGGGCACATAGACCCTGGGCACTCTGTGGTCCACAGGTGAGAACATGGCACACCTCTTGAAGAGTTCACTGTTCCTGTCAGCCAGAAGTTTGATGAAACCTGTAGCTGCTCGAGAATGCTTCTTTTCCAAAATACAGACCACCTGGGAGAGGTAAAAGTTTCTACAGTTAATACCTTCAGAGAAACTTACTTTCTTTAGCAGAATAAGGATACACAAAGGCTTAGCAGAGTATCTGGAAAAGCCACAAGGTCTGTATCTTGTTTTCCCTGTGTGTGTGTAAATGTGTGTGTGCATTTTTTAACTGAGTACTTATTTACAATGTATTTTCCTTGCCATCTTGCTCATGGCTATAGAAGAGCTAAGTGCTTTCCAAGTGCTAGCTCTCTACAGCAATTTTCTTGATTACAGAACAAAACCAGACAAGAAGCAGATGCTTCCAAATGCAGGGAATTAGCCACAAAATACAAGCAACTCCTGTAAAATCTTTCACTTGTATTCTCGGCCTGTGATTTCAACAGTCAGCACAGAACAGGCCAGTCCAAAAACGGTGCCGCTGGAGGATCCAACGCTAACCACAGGAAAGGATGTGCTTTTGGGAATTTGGCAGTTCTCTCCTTCCCTCTGTGCTTTCTGGAGTTAGGCGTTATTTTACCTTTATACAAGATGGCTTTGAAAAGAATAATAAATTACAATATCACGAAATAATTGTTCCAGAGAGGTGTTCATCCAGGCTATATTTTTGTAGACCATAATAAATCACTGGATAACAGAAACATTATAGCTGATTTCCTAAGCTTATACAGAAGAGTCCTTCCAGAAGCTTTCAGGAGCTGCACCTCTGCACGATTCTGAGCGCTGGAATTGACACACTGGATGAGACCAGAGCAGCCCAGCCAACAACAGGACCAGAATCAGAGGCTGCAAGGGAAAGCACAACACGTGGAAGAGACCTGACCCAGTCTGACCCAGCAGCCCTTTTCTGGTCTCTTAACATTCAGAGATTGACTCAAATCTTGAATCAACAGCCCTAGCAGCCTTTCCAAAGTCTGTAAGAATTAAATCTGACAACTTTGGATATCCTGACACTCATATTAGTATCCAATCTTTTTCCTGAATCTTGCTAAGTAATTTTGCATGACAAACAAAGGGAATTTAACCTAGGATAATTGGTAAAAATAACAAGTCACTTGATTTTTATCAGATCGGACAATTACTCTCTTTGAAATGGAGAATGAGACTCAAAGATCAACAGATGGAGGCTACAGAGAGGCCAGGGCTGGTCTCCTTCAGCCTTTAGGAGCACACACATGCTCACTTGTCACTCTTCATGGAGTTACCTTGGCTGTCCTTTGAAGAAATTCATCTGGGAGGAGCCTGGGATCACTGACCTTGGGTCCATCATCTTGCTTTGCTCTGTGCACACCAGTGACCCCAGCAGCCTTCCCTGCATCAAAAACACAGGACAGTTACTGTAGCACATTTCCATGACAAACTGTCTTGGGGCTTTGCTCTGAAGTACAACACAATGTGCACGTAGTAGACTTATTTGAAAGGAAAAAGATCTCTCAGGTGTTAGAATTGCCAAGCATGAAGTAATTATTATTTCTATGGACTACAACAGACAGCAGATATATGTTCACTCACCATGCAGATGTGCTGAAAAACAACAAAAATCAAAAAAAGTCCTAACTTTGCAAGTAGGACTATACCAGTCATAACAGACAAAGTGGTAGAAAACATGTTCTGTTTATTAAATAACAGGGTAAATTTTGTGGCATTTCTTAGCTGAAGTCATTAATGTTACATAAGCAGTCCTTTAACTACATATATTCATTTAATTTCCTTTAAAAACATTATTATGAAGGATTATAAAATGTGTTATATTTGAAAGTGAAATCACATCTACTAAGCTGACCCTCTTCAGCTGTGGATCAGGCTTATGAAAAGTCTTATGAAGTAATCACTACATATGACCAAGAGCTCCCTTCCCTTGAGATCTCTGGACCAGATACTGAGAATATTAAAATTGAGTGTCAACTAATTTCTAGCTCGAAATTTTCAAATATTCAAGTATGTGAGTTTGGGAGTATCCGCTACAGATGGCTGGCATTTAATGTTTACAAACATCCAAAGTGATCTTTTCCATGGAGAAGGCTGGGACAGGGCTCTCCTTGAGCTGCATCCCTGTTGAGCGCCTGTGGTTACTGCTCTGCCAGAACTTTTGGGGTGGAAGCATCCACGTGCACTTGTCTGGAGGGCTCATGGGAGACAGCTGACTTTTTCCATTTGTATGGCAGTCACATCCATCTCGAGCACACGTGCTAAAACCAGGCTCAGAGTGTTCAAAAGAAATCTCGCTTTCCTGAGGAGAGACCGTGGCACCGACTGCAAGTTTCAAGGGACGTAGCTGTCACTGTTTCCCTTAGAAGACATGAGATAAAGCAACGTTCTGTGGAGGTCTGTGCTCCAGGAGGCCAGCAGCGCTCACCCATGCGAGAAAGCCTCCAGGAGCGCTGCGGTGACACGCAGCCCCTGGCCCCCAGATGACGCCCATCTGTCCCACAGAGCCCCCGCACGAGGCTGCTGGTGACATGATGGATGTAGGGGCGGCTGCAGCGGAGCAGTGCCGGGTGTCGGGACTGGCGCTCGGGAAGCCAGGGGGGCAGTGGGGCAGCAGCTTCCCCGAGGGTTTGGCTGTGCCCCACCATCACCAGGGCACGTTCACAGATGGCTGTGCCCCCACGGAGGGCCTGCGCTGCCTTCAGGCAATGTTACCCCAGCAGTCGCTTGACAATGACGGCTTTGCACTAATAACAAACTCTGGTTCTCATATGCTGCTAATTATCCTCAGCTTTGCCTTCTGATATGCTCTTCCTCTCCCCAGAGATCTTTTTCTAAGTGACTTTACTTTTATTTTATCTTCATTGACTTGCTAGCAGTGCTGAGAGGAGAATGAACAGGTATTAAGGGGTTTAAATAAAATTCTGCTTTCCTAAAAAAAGCACCAATAACAGAAGAAACAAAACCATTTCTGATTTACTTCTACTGAAATGAACTCAGACTTGCCAAAACCAGCATTACTAAAGGATAAAAGAACCCAGACTTTCATGGTGACAAACAAGGCTGGGAAAAAAATTGCTTGGATAATTGTAAGCAGTTTAAGAAGTGGGGGATACCAAGGTTGCCTCATTTGCTTACCTCCTCTAAGGTTTCTGCCAGCTAAAGGTCATACCTACCGGGCAATCATTCAGCAAAGCATGAAAGCCAGGAGCCATTTTGTTTTCTTATAAATTTTCAAGCAATCAGTTAACAGTTTATGGTGTGTCAATCATAAAGACAGCCTGAGCAAAGAACAGGATGATCTGGAAAAATGAAACACTGGACGGGGCAGAGGACAAGGGGAAGTTGGGAGCCTTCCAAAGGCCATGCCTCCAGGCACACCTGCCACAAGCCCAGGGCTTTACTGGAGTGAACTCTCTCAAGGAACAGCACACACTGGTAGAAACAGAAACCAGATCTAAATGTGTTGGGGAAAAAAGCAAGAGCTGCAGTTTCTGCTCTCCCAGCGTAGCAGAACAGCAGCAGTGACTCAAGGTCCAGCAGGCAAGATTGAAAAAAGCACCCGGAGTCACGTGAGGAACATGTCCTTGTTAGCACTGCCTTTTTTCCACGTATCCTTCCAGCTCCCATCGCTCCGAAAAGTCACATGGAAATTTTCACTGAAGCAGTTTTCTCTGTCGAAAAGAAGCCAGCAGTGATGTCCTGGGGAAGTAACACATACACAAATGCAAAAGCACAGGAGCACCAGGATGCAGCTGTCACAGGGATCACAGCAAATGGGTGGCCAGGCCTTCCTTTGCCTAGGATGAAGAACATTCAGGGCTGGGGCACTGCCGCCCACCCTGCTGAAGATGAGCCCCATGTGAACCCAGTACAGATACCAGAAAGCACCTAAATTCCCACTGTGGCATGATAGAACTCGCCTTTTCCTCCATGGCCAGCATCAACCAGGGGCCTTTGGCTGGCTGGAGAGTATCTTCTTCAGTGGTCTCTTCAATTTCAGCATCCTTCCCAAAAAATCCTGGGATTATGAGAGACTCCAGCAGGCAGAGTCTGGGATCTACAATTATTCCACCAACAGAAAGAAAAAAGGAAGCTAATCCCAGCCATCTACTACTTCTTACCCATATTTTTAAACCAACTTCAGTATCTTAAATGCCATCACACATATTTACTAAGGGGGAATGCTCCTGAAACAAAGTACAGGGAAGAAGAGACATGAGGAACTCTGTACTCCTGGATCTAAGAGATGTGAACCTCCCTATAGCTTGTAGCTGCTCCTTTAGAAGTCAAAATTCTGTTGGTACCAAGGGCCACATCTAATGCTCAGGGGTCTACAGCAGCAGAGCACCAGCCACGAGGAATTTCTGTGACAAAATCTTCAGCTCAGAAGGAACAACTTCCCAGATCCAATGTCCACCTGGCTCAATTGTCAAATTACTGCACAGGAACCTCAGTCACAGCAGCAATAATCTGCCAGGAGAGTCTGATACCCAATTTCCCTGAATACACCTCTGACAGTCCCTCTCCTTCATTACACATCCTTCTCCCCTCCAGTGAAGCTGAGCAGAGAGGGGAGGTAAAAGGGCCCCACTAGAGACTGGTGGTCTAGAAGATCTGAGCTGGGAGATACAAACATCTCCCACAACACGGCAGAGGCATGGAGGCAATCCTAAAGGAGAATTATCTTGTGAGAGGAGCAGAATTTTGTGCAGGGAAGGTGGGAAGAAACTCCTTGCATTATGCCAAACTAAAAATGAATTATTCTGACCCCTTTACTGTAGTGGTTATCCAATGACCATTCAATATTTCCACCCTAGGCAAAGACATGTTTTCTGAGAAAGATTTACTATGTTAGCTTGGGCAGTACTTCATAAGCTTATCTTACAGTGAAAACACACTTCAGCAACCAGGATCCAGTAAAACTGCATTATAATCTCAGTGTTTTCCTTTCAGCGATTATCTGACAAACCAAAACTGTAACAGTCTTACTTAAAAAAAAATTAGGCACTAGACACAAAAAGCAACTCAAATTAGTAATTTTATTACCAACAGAGTAGATCCAGGACACTTGGAATTTGCCTCCCTCTGTAAGAGATCAGTTTAGGCAGCTTCAATATACACTTAGATTTGCCTGACAGGCATTCCTAGGTCAAACATTACCTTTTTAAAAGCCCCCCAAATTTCCTTTTACAATTCAATTACCATCACATTAAAAGGCGGCCAAAGTGGACCAAAAATCATCAGACTAGAATTCTGATTACTTATGACAGATCCAAAATTATTTTCACTAGGTTTGCAATGGTCACTGTGGAAATTTGCAATTCTGTCCAAAAAGAATACAATTAAAGATGCAATATCCACTTGCAAATGAAAATATATCACAATTTCAGATCTCAAACACAACTTACTGAAAAAAAAAAATCTCCCTCCCTGGATGGAAAAAGCCAAGTTTTTTAAGAAAATAGTTCAATGTTTGCTACTTCAGCTAGGAAAAAAAACGTACTTGAGAAGCTGGGTTACTCTACATGGGAGTATTTAAGAATCCCATCAGAAAATACTGTTCTTCAGCTCAGTGCTCAGATACCAGCACAGCTGTAAACCTTTCAGTGGCAAAGCCAGCTACTTACTAATGAAACAACACTACTTAGGTTCTCTGATGTCTGCTTCAAGGAGCAGTTTTCAGCATACTATGTTTTGGTACCAAATACGTAAGTGGTGTAAACCAGACCACTTTATTATAAATATCTCCAGGACTGTGTGTCACACGCACAAAGGATGTGTTTTTGGAATTCTGTCTATATCAGCACACAATAGACATTAGGAAGTGAAACTCCCTTCAACCCAAAAGCGATACATGCATACCCAGAGATTTGCTCTGGGTTGCACTATTCTGCTACAATCTTAATTTTTAGGGATAACAAGAAGGAAATGTTGCTGTTTAGAAGAAAGTACAGAGACTCTTCATATTCTGCAGCTGATGGTTTCTTGGCACAGAACAGCTTTCTCCTTCAGAACACAAACCTACCAAAAGGTAAGGAAGAAGGAAAGTGCTGTTTCACTTGGTACCAAGTACTATCCAAAACTGAAATCTATTTTAAACAGCCTATAAGTAGGGTCACCTAGGAAAGAATCATGAAAAAAGCAGTACTTTGTATTTTTATCTCCACACACAGAGCTTTCCACCTGTGATGGAGGAAAGACAGGTATTTCACTGCGACAAGACTGCTAAGCCAACAGCCTTGGAATTCAACACATGCAGCCTATCCAAAATCAGCCTAACAGCTCCTGTGTGCAATGGAAGAAGGCTCTGCAGGTAAGAAGGAAAGCAGCTCCAAAACATGCAGCACTCCTGAGTTGTCTCATTGCAGAGCTGTGTGCCTAATGAACAGGACTAACCTCCTTAGAGATGTTTATTTTTGAATACCCATTTAAGCAAACTCAGCCTGACACAGCTGTTCACGTCTTAACACCTGAGCACACACACCTGCCTGCCCAAGGGCATGCTGAAGAGAGGACTGGGAGACTCAGATGATTAACATCAAGATTTCTGAAGATGCACAGGCAGGAGACCCTCAGAGAGGGAGAGGAAAGGCTTAATAACAGATGTGTAGATCACAGACAAGCATCTGCAGTGGCAGAGCAAAGGCACTGTGAAGAGGTGAGTGCAGCTGGCTCCCTCAGACATGCAAGGCAGCCAAGCATGTAATTATTTACTTATATTTAGCCACCTCCACAAGGAGGGATGAAGGAGATGGCAGAATGATGAGACAAGAGTGTCACTCTTCCTTAGAACCCTCCAAATCTGATCCACAGCAAAGATCAACATAATTCTGGGAAGCTGCCCAACAGATCAGATCGTAGCTGTCTCAGTAGCCACACATTACTACAACCATAGCATGGCTATGCAGACCTCCTGGCCCTCTCATGTCCTTGAGAAGCTGTCCATCAGCATAGGGGCTGGAAGCCTAACTGCAACAGAACTAAACCTACAAAAAATCAAGTGTTGCAGTCTACAGAAATACAGTTCTATTACATTAATGGCAAGCAAAATTAAAATGTTACAAAAACAATTCCATTGAGTATTTTGCCTATTTACTTAATGTTCTTCCTTCCTGCATGTGCATTTGTTCCTAAAGTCTGTGTGTCCAATATTACTACTCCATGGAAAATATGTTAGCTGAATGAATCCTAATCTAATTCATCCTGGAAATCTTGCTGCTGACAATGACCATATTCTGTTTATCTCCACACCCACCATTCACTCTCAGTATCGTGCCCTCTCATTTACTTGACCTAAACTTGTAACTCAAAGGAGAAACATAGGTGAACTCAGGAACATATGGTAATATGCTGAACTTAATCTAATTCCTGTTACCTAATTGCCTAAGTAATTTATTTTTTTCCAGTACTTAGAAAGTCATTTGGGGGTCAAGATAACTTACTAGGGAAGAACAGTGTAAGGAACTTTCCCAACATTAACTTCCATTGCAGACTTCAGCTTTTCAACATAAGTGGAGCTTTTTCAGCCTGTAGCATTTAATTAATGCAGCCAGAAAGCCCAATTTGTTCAGTACCAGTAGAACACTTTTCTTCAGTTGCTATACTGTTTATTCTGCTAGAAATGTATGCTCTCATTTAAGAGAAGTTACAGCAACAACCAGAAGAGCTAGATCCAGAGACCCACAAACATGAACTTGGGATAAACTAATACAGAGCTGTCTCAAGCAGCTGAAATGGCTCCAGCTTCTCTACTGGCTTTCCAGGCTTCAGCAGAGTGAAACTGATCCAATTTTTGACAGTTCCACCTCAAGGATTTCTATTAAAAGCCGTGTAACTGAGAAGATTTCCTGGTGAGCTTTTGCTCTGCTGTGGCCTAGAAATGTTAAGAGCTATGCATGGAGACGATCCATCTCCAGAAAGCTGCAGGCTAGGAAAGAACAGTGAAGCTCCTTAAAAGCACTCAGAGTGAACGGGAGCCTCTGAAGAGGAGGGAGAAGAACAGTTGTTCCTTCCAGTGGCCAGTGACATTGGTGGACTTCAAATTTGCCAGACTTCATGGCAGCTAAACTGAAAGAAGGGAGAGCCCGAGCAGAGCAGAGGGTCAGCATGTAATGCAGATTTTTGTCACCATCGTTTCCCTACCAGACCTGGCCAAGGGGAGGATAGTAGTAACTCTCTGAACTCTGCCTGGGTCAATATGAGACACTGATAACTGCAGGACCCCAGGTGCCAGAGGAGGGCACAAAAGGCAAGTAGGCACCCTGTCAAGCTTGAAAGGAGAGGACACAAAAGCACAAGAGGGGACACAGAAGTGCATGAGAAGGTGCAGAAGTGCATAACGGAGACTAAACTCTGCATTATAAATACATTTTTCTATTTTGCTAGAAAGATCCAAAACCCCTTCTAAGAACTAACTCTAGAGCATGATCTTAAGAAAGGCTGGATGCCATTATTACAGAACCATACAGCGAACTTACCAAACACCACCCTTTCAGTTAAGCCAAGCAATCCTGAAATACTCAAAATACAGCCTCCAGTCAGCAGCAGTGTGGACAACAAGCAATTTTAGGTTATAATTTCTGACCTTATCAGGACAACTAGAGACTGACAGTCACATTTGACTTGAAAGAGATTGACCACTGTCCACCTGGTGAATGCTGAACAGACAGGGAGACATGAGCAAGTTCTGCAGCAGCTTCCAAAATCTGCTGACCCTACCCATTATCCACCAGTTATTTGGTTCATGTGAGTTACTCTGCCTGTAAATGAGCTATTTCTGATGAACCTTCATTACGTCAAGGCAGTGAGCAAGCTTTGGACATTCGCGTATCCAAGCTCTGATTTGCAGTACTGTAGGTGTAAGTGGAAATCCTGAACAAACACAGCTCTCTGATTGCTGCCAGGGCAGCCAGTCCACCAGCCTGATGACTTCCACCCCCGTGGGAAGCAGGATATTCTGTGTATCTGGTGTAGTAAGATCTCCCATGAGAAGAGTTGAAATAAGCCGAGCAAACGGGTTTGACAAGGATAGCTTTTGGCATAGTGACACAGTTTTACAAACTTTTATTTGAGTATCAGCTTGCTAAGGAAGGGCTGAGGCACTTTTATGAGAACAGCTGCCATTTTCATGAGTTGTGATGGTTTGACCCTGGGTTGATGGACAGTTGTTTAGACCAATAACGCTTCTCAAAATTCACATATTTAAGTTGAGGAGAAGCCCAGGAAACCCCTCTTCCTTCCGGCTTTCGGGCTGGAAACAGGGCTCTGGCTGCATGGCCGGGCTGGGCCTGGCCGGGCCTGACCACTCGGCCCCGGCAGGGTCTGGGACCAGGCCTGCGGCTCCGTGAGGGCCGTGATGCCCCCCTGCCTTCTCTGGGGCAGCCAGAGATGGACTTTTTACAGCTACAGCCGAAACCAGCTCCTGGCCGCTGCCCAGCAGCGAGCATGTGACCACCAGAGAGATAAGTTGTAGCTGCAAGCCAAGGCTCCGGGTAAGATTAACCCCTTCTGAACTGTAAATTCCCCAGAAGAGATGAGGCCTGCCACATCCATCCTCTCCCGGGTCAGAGGAAAGGGAAAGGCAGGGGCACGTGAATACCATGATAGTGACACCAAAGTCAGTGAAGAGGAAAGAGCTGAAGCCCAGAGGGAGGAGATAGAGGAGATGCTTTAAACCCAGAAGCTGAAATTCTTTCGCAAAGCTATGGGGATGGACTGTGATACATCAGAAAACCCCTTTAATTTTGTGATAAGCATGGGGGGTGGAGCTGTTCGAATTGTAGCCATGAGCAAAGATGCCTGTGCTGGAATCAATAAATGTTGAAGTAGCTGTAATTCACTGAGTAGCCTGATCAGAGAGAAATGGTGGCGTAGCTCTGATCCTCTTGAGAAGCTTGAACACAGAGGGATAGCAATGAAGTGAAGACCCCTTGGTCCCAGGGGAAATGAAGACCTCTGTTCCCGAGATGAAGATGCCCCTAGAGGCAGATAACGAGAACCTTTGCTCTTGAACTGCTCATCCTTAAAATAGCACCCCATTAGCTAAGACTGAATCCTCGAAAACGGTTGTGGGGAAAGCTGTAAGTCGAGGGAAGGGACTTTTCACATGCCAGCAGAAAACCACCCCGGGCAGCTGTTGTGCTGTGACGTGGAAGCCATGAGAAAACTCCTTGTGGAGAAGCCCCATAGCATGGGCAAAAGAGACTCCTCTCCCTAAGTGAACTGATGAAAGACTATTATATAGGTGGTAAACTGACTGAAATAATCTCAAGTTTGTGCCTTTACGTTGTAACTGGGAAAAGGGGGGAAGATGGGGGGGAAAAAAGTGTTCTGAAGGTGTATTTTTGCTCTTACTAATCCTTTTTCTTTTAGTTTAGTTAATAAACTTGTTTATATTCTTTAAGTTTAGAGCCTGCTTTGCATTCCTCCTAATTCTTATCTCACAGAAGGTAAAAAATGTGAACCAACCCACTATATGAGTGCAAGTAGCTGCTACTGTTCAATTGCCGATGTTTCTTTATCAGAGAAATCTGATTCCAATATTTAACAAGAGACAGCTCACATTTGTAGGAAACTCATGTGACACACAAGTCTGTGTAGAGATACAGCATCATAAACCATCCTGTACAGAACATTTTGCACTTTTCCCAGGTTGAGAGACACAGAGAGTTTCCATTTTTTATTACATATTGAAATGGAGTATAAAGAAAATCCTCCTACTGCAGTGAAAAGTCACAGAAATAATGTATTCTAGGTCAGTACTAAGTGATAAGATAAAAGTTACATGACCTCTTTTGCAGTAGTTAATGTGAATGAGGATTAAGGAAAAGAATTACACATCTGGCAAAGGTCATGTTGAATGAGTTCTGTGGACAGTAGTGACACAGAGTAAGCTGAGGTCTCAGGGTACAACACAGAGGACTTGCATGCCAGTACCAAGCACTACAGGGAATTAATTTTTTCTGTACACACTGGTGGGTCACACTACTGCCAGGATGCTATTGCCTTGTTCTCTGCCTGCTTTCAACAGGGCACAGAGGTCCCAAAGAGGGTTTGAAGGATACTATTAAGGGAGCTGAGAAATTTTATTCAGGTTGCTCATTCTTACTGTCTTTTTAAGGAAAAAAAGCAGGAAGTTTGTTCAGCATGTAGATATTTGCACTTCGGAAATACAGCTGAAATGCAAGAGGAAAGAATATTTTCAACTTTGCAAGACCAAGCACCAAAACGTAACATTCAGACAATTTACCTGTGGAACAGGACAATATTGGTCTTTGTGTAGAAGCAGGTGCTAGAGAGGAGAATGGCTGTCACTTCCTCACCTAAAGACTTTTCAAAGATAAACTTTAACCCCACTTCTTTGCAAGAAAAGTCCAGATTAGTGGAGCAAATTCGTTTGACCAGGACAACTTCTGGCAGAGTGACACCAGTTATGAAATTCTATTTAAATATCCCTGAGCAAAGCAAGACTGACCCACTTTTATGAGCACAAAAAAGTACATGGGCTGGGAACAAGGCTGAATACAATGGTCTCTTCACTCCCATGGACTTCCCTCTTGCTTATCCCATCCCTTCTGGGGATGCAGGAAGAGAAAGGCAGGAAGCACAGCTCTCATAACAGCAGCATTTAGTGAAGACAGATCCAACATCTGAGTCTAAGGCTGCAGACTTGTGCATAATAACAATTTCTACCAGTCTGCCCTAAGCCCCACAGAGGCACAGGAAATCCAAGGTACAATGACTTCAGGGAAATTCAGTCCCTCAAATCTAGGCCACAATCAGTGTACACGATGTTTCATGCTTCAGAGCTTCTGAGAGCAAGGGCCAACCCCAAAATTCTTTGCCCCAGCGTGTAACTAGAGATGGAGAGGGCGACTGTGCTCTGAAGAGGAACACAGCCATGGGAAGGGATGGGACACAAGCCAAGATAGAAAAGACATCAAAACAGTCTGCACTCCCAGAGTGCTCTTATTCAAATGACATGTCTACTTTTATTCTTCATGGTTCATTCTGACCATCGGCATCAGAACAAATGAGCCAGCAGAGACATTGCACAATCCTACTCCTACATCAGAAAGGATAAAAGGCATCTTGCAATTGAGAGCAGAAAACTGCAGGGCTTGTGTTCATGAACAAAGATTTGAGCACAGTCTCAACCTGGCTCTGGGTTTTTTGCCCAGAATAAGTAAAATTTACTTTTGATTCCATTACAGTAGTTATGGATATTTTTCACCTCCAGAAATCTCATGGGTTTCTTGTTTAGTTTGAATTTTGGGTAGATCTCATATATGTATATGGATCTTTTTATAAATATACACATACACACACGAATGTATGCAAATACATACGTACATAAAGTGCACATGGGAACACAACAGACTGTTTCTTGATTTTATTTCATTAATATAGTATCTTTGCTAGCATCTTTGGCCAGCTTGAAACCTTCAAAAAACCCTTCCAAAAAAGGAAGAAAGCCCATCACAAGTGTTCATTTAAGACTTGTGCTGGCCACAGAAAATTTCTCCTGCTCCCTTCTGTGCATAAGGCCATGCAACGAGGCTGTGTGATAAACCCTGCAAAGCAATGCTCTCAGGGAAAGCAGGTAAAACCCTGGGTTTGGTGGGTCAGGAAGAAATCCCCCTGTGAATCCCAGCTTCCATCCACTTCTCTGTTTTACTGCAGTAGCTGTTTCCAGCAGAAGGGATGTAACATGAAGGAGAAGGCTCATATGCAGGAAGTTCAACAAGCAGCAGCCAAGGAGCTCTCCCAGGAGAGGCCCACGTTACCCAGGGAAGGGCACATCCACTCACCACAGCCCAAACCTCCAAAGCTCTCTGCCTCCGATGCCGGCACCACGTTCCAGTGGATGGCCTTAGGAAGTCCAGTGGACTTTATCCTCTAAGGTTAAGTTCTGTCTTGAAAAAGTGTATGTTTGGTACTTTTAAAAAAGCATTTTGAGCCACACCTGTGAAGGCTGCATTTGGCAGGATTTTTTCTTTTTTTTCCACGACAGTTATCAGTGATGCTAGAATAACTATAGCTGTTTTCCAGGCAAGACTTAAAATCTGGATAAGTGATGATATGAGAAATGGTATGAAGGACAGGAAACAAGCCAAAGCAATCATCAACTACTCAAAAACACCTTCAGAAAAAGCAGCATCGTAAACTTTATATGTATAAAAAAGGAAGGGCATTAAAAAGCAGAGAAAGAAGAAAGTAGGGAAAACTCCATATGGGTTATATGGCCAAAGAAGCTGAAGCAAGTATTAAAAGAGGTGATAGCAAAACACAAACTCAGCAGAAATCTAACTGGCACATCCACACCAGCCACAAGGCTTGTTAAGGATGAACATGGAAAGGCCTTGAAAACAAAACAGCTGGCTTAGGCAACTGCAGTGGAAAAGTTGGATTTCAGCTGTGCAGACAATAAGCTGATCTCACATTTGTCCTACAAATATTCTCCACAGACAGAATCAAATGGCAAAACCCACTCAGATGGCACAGATTTTGAGAGATGGCTTGATAACCTCCAACACAGGTCACTCCAGAGCATCTCGAGGAACTATTATGCACCAAAAAAAAACCCCTCTCATCAACAACTTAAACTAAAGCACAGTCACAAAACTAAAGTAAAATGCTGGCTCAAGCCTATATTTATTTTAGATGCTGGTATCAAACTAGAATGTACCTCTACAATGTTTAATTTGGCATTGCTATCAGAAGCAACAAAGATGCAACAGTCACACAACATGTGACTCAGGAGAATTGTTCAGTCAAAGCGACCCAGTGGTGTGCAGCTGCAACAGACTGCAAAACAGCTGGGGTTAAAAACCACCTGTGTAAAACAGCTACAGACAAGATGAGTAACTCCCAAATCAAGCTGTATCCTGGAAAGGAATAGAACAAGATATGAGTTGGTTCACGTGCCTTGGCAGGAACTCAACAGTGGAGATACCCAGAAGGAAACAGCATCACAAACTGGTAAGGTGGCAGCTCCGTTCATGAGGTACAACCAATATTTTGTCATAAAAACTATATTTCCATTCAAATATTATTTCCTGTTTTATTAACAGATGAGTATGAAAAATGGGAGTCTACCAATAGAACAGGCAGGGGTCTGTGCATCTTCAAATATCTCAGGGAAAAAACTAGTATTAAATAGGACAGCTTTACAATCACCACCAAGATTTGTCAGAGTCCAACAACTACTTAGGTCCTGAGTTACTGCCATCTTTTCTGGACAACTGGGGCAAGCAACAGGAACACACCAGAATATCTGTCCCAGCAAACTTTTCATGAGCAGCTGAAGGCACATGTTAAATGTGCCAATTGTCAGAATCCTTTCAACAAACAGCTCTTCAGGAAGGGATTTAGTACTAGAAAGGACATGCAAAGAGCTGCATAAGCGTTAGTTTTGGGACAGGGAAGCCTATTTTATTTTGCCCTAAGCAACACTTGATGGCTTGGATGGAATTCAGATTCAGAATAAAATAAGTCTGCCTTCAAAACAGATCGCATAATTGGCTTTAGGTTTTAGTGCAATTTTCTTTTTAAACGGACCAAATCTTTAAGTTGCTCATAACTCAACTGTTTGAAAACAGCAACAAACCTAACTGCCCCCAAGGAAATATATTCTTATCCCCAAACTGAGACACATAGATTGGCCAGCCAAGCTGCAAGGAAGGAAACTGCTGCAGCAGCATCTTGAATTAAACAGCAACCAGCAGTCTCCAGACAGCCCTGAGAATAGCAGATCTAAAGGTGTGACTTTGGTTTCACAGATTTACTTTGCACCAATCAAAACTACATAAGCCCCAGCCATTAATATCCATTCAAAACCATGAAGACAGTTTAGCAGAAAGGGATAGAAGTGATAAGGCATTAAGCTTTTATGCCTGTATTTTATATCTCACAGCAAAGCGAGGCAACCAAGTAACACTTCAATAGTTTGCTCAAATAAAGGCCTAAATCAGCAATCTGATCTACTCACCCTTTTCACCGGTATCCAGGGAAAGTTTCTTAATGTCGTCAGTCAACATATCCTGCAAGTGGTCTTGTCCATGCTCTGCATCATTATCATCAAATTGAGCTTCTATAATGACATCCGGACTTTGAGCATCGCCTTTCGATGTCTCCTGTGGAATGCAAGTCCCCAGCATATCCTCAGGGACGTCTGATTCATGTGTGACTTCTGTCTCTTTGTCACTACCATCTGGCTTTATTACCTGAAGGAGCAGGGGATTAAAAAAACAGAGGCAAGCTAAATCAGTGGACTGAAGAAAGAAAACATTATGTTTCTGTTTTCATTTGCATCCCCAAGGAGCTGACAATGAATTGTGGGTGGCTGGTGGCACACTGCAATTGCCATGTAATTAGCCACAGATATTGCACAATCAAAAGAGGTACCTCAGTAGGATAAAGACTGGAATGGCACAGCTTTTGCAATACCTCAACTGTGACAATAATGTATCCAAAGTGTATCTAGAGCATAACCATACAGCTCCTGCCAAGCCTCTAATCAGCTCTGCAGAAGTTAGGAGTAAACACAGGCAGGGAGGAGGATACACTACAATTTAATGAGTTGCTTAGACCATTGTTCACCAAGATACACTAATCATCCTGGGACGTCCCAAAACTTAAGCAGTTCCAGTGAATGCTGGGATCATGTCAAATCTCCTCCACACAATTAGGAACAGACTTGAAAAAGCACAGATAAGAGAACATGGTGCCCTGTGACCTGTGGAAGAACTGGACTGCGGCAGCTTGGTGTGGCACCAAGCTTTACATTTATTTTAAGCTGTGTTTTTATTGTTAAGGGCACTCAATTATTGCCATTATTTATACAAATCTCCAAATTAAATTACTGAAGAAGAGCCCAAGTCCCAGTGAAGCAGACACCAGGCCTGGAAGGCATCCCTCCCTGCATGTGACACAAACTGCTCCAACTCAGGACATAATGACCAAAGTGGTTGATACCTTGGACACACAAGCCTTTACCAGCATCCTTCATGCAACCAACACTGAGCTGCAAACACCTACACAGCTGGAGAACATAAATCCAGGTTTCAGTTTCCAAAATGTTTACATTCCATTCAAGCAACGGTACTTCAGAGTGAGGTGAAGATGAGTACAGCATAAGAAATCACCTACTAAACATGAAAATTACAAAGACACTGGGTGACTCCATTCCAAAGCCCTCCCAGTGACTGAGCTCCCCTCCAGCTGGTGCTGGTGTTTGCCAGGCAAGTAAACCCCCAGAGATGCTCCTCCAACGTCCCCAGTCCTCAGCATCATAACCCAGTACATGACAGCAGCAACTCATGCCACCAGCAAGGCAAGTGAAGGGCTCTTTAAAAAATGCAATGAAACAAGAAGAACAACTTTTTTGTAACATACTTTATATGATTTGTATAGTTGCTAGAAATAAACATAAATAACCTCAACAGGTGCTACCTGAAGACAACTGTTTCAAGTAAGAAAATGTAAGTCCAAAAGCTCCACAAATTATTCTTTAGTAACTAAAAAGCAAATAGATCAAATCAGACCTGTACAGGGAATACTTTCACAGCTTTACATACACAAAGCTGCAGTCATGCTTTCAAGCAGTATCCATTTCTTTGTAAGCCTTTCACAACACGTAACAGAAATAAAATCAATTTTAAAATGGGGCTGAATTCAAGTCTTTAAAAATAAAAAACTCACATGACATTGCTTTGAACTCCTGTTACCTTTTGTGACTCTTCTTTCCATCTTTATTTTCATTTTTTAACATGTATATAATTTGTTACCATAGCAGATTTTGACTCAAACATTAAATTGTGACAAAAAAGGGAAAAAGTTTGGCAGAAGGTGGGAAAATGGCTGATTATTAAACCTGGCTACATTTGGTACATAAAATACTGACACACAATGGTCTGGGCAAGAACAGTCTATTAGATTAGAGAGCTGACAAGGCTCCACACACTAGTGACTCTGCCAGTGCACCCATCCAAAAAGAAAACCAGTGTCAACAGTAATGTTTGGACCCTACCATGGTCAGATGTAGATGTATTCAGCTCTTAAATTTCAATTCCACCAGATGTGTGCAAGTGTGCAACTGCAGCAGGAGTTCATTTTCTTCAACCCCTTCAAGTTTTGCCTGCATTTTTTTCTCTCCCAGTCATTCTCTGGAGAGTGTGAGACGTGTTTTGGGTCCTAAATTAGTATGTTTTCTATACGTAAAGCAGCAAACAACATCAAATATATCTTATTACAGGAAACACTTCTCTAAAGATGCAGCACTGGAAGGGTTATCCTTGAAGAGTTTATGTGGTATTAAAGAAGGCAGCAGATACAGATTTCATTTTAAATGCTCTATGCTAAAATCGCCGTGTTTCCCCCAGGCTAGAGGACACTGCTGCCACCAGCAGCACAATGATCCAGCTGTGTCTACCTAAACCCTCAGTCACACATCTCCTTATGGACTTGCAGAAGGATTTTTAAGTAAAGTTTTCCAGAGTCCACAAAATCATGGCCTCCACGCAGAGTAGATCAGCAAAATGTCCAAATGCTGGCAAGCCTGGGTGATAGGATTTGTTTTCTTTTTACGGCCAAGACAGATCTTTTAGGCTGACCTCATACATAACAGAGCAGGGAATTTCACCCAAAATTTCTCATATCACAACAAAAATTTAGGGAAGCTGTACATCACAAGAATGGAAAGCTGCATAAGACTTTACAAAATCGGGAGCTCAGTGGATACAATTACTCCATTTAAGATGATCAGAGGTGCTGGCCAACATGAGCTCATCACACAGATTCCAAAGAGCAGGATCCTTCTGTCTATGAGCAGCAAAAAATCCAACCATGACATATTAAGCATTTCTCACACGTAGCATCTCAGACCAAAGAATCTGATGATGTTGCACTCTCCTGTTTCTTCTTACATTATTGCAGCTTATCCACAGCACAATGCACACAGCTAGAATGGGTCAGTTCTGATCACAGACACAGAGTAAAGCAAATACACAGCTGGCTTAGTCCTGCATGTCATCATATGAGTAGTACAGAGTCCCATTCCCTGGCAGTGCAGCTGACCCTGCATAGACCTAGAAAAATGGGATTCCCCCTCGTTGCATATGCATGAAATGTATGACCCCACTGACATGCAAATATCATTAAAGGCCCTTAGAGGACCTTCCTGATCTGGGAAGTAAATTGTCAACCTTATGGCTGTTATTTTTATATGCTCTTTAATAATAATTTAAAACAAGTTTTAATAAACATTTTGATGAAAGTCAATTGTTTGTTTGAATGTCTGATCCTGAAGAGAGTGTCCGAATAAGTTTTCTTCCAGCTTAAAACAGACATCTATCACTGAACAAGCATCAAGTTTCCGCCCCACGGTGACTGGTTTAGTTTGTAAAGTCATAGCTGACAGAACACAAGATTTTTGAATGAAAATGCCACTTCAACCATAAGTATAATAAAAACCAGCTAGTGGGCAAAAACATCCTGGCATGGACCTGTACAATCTGGAGAGGAGAGCATCCAGGCCAGCCTTTTAAGTAGCAACTGAATGACCAATTGTCCTTACTCAGGAGGAATTTTTTCCAAAAAAAAAAATTTTTCCAGAAAACTGAACTGGGAATCTGTGCATCTGAAAGCACAGGGGTTACCTCCTGTGCTACAGAAAAAATGGCCTTCTCTGCCAGAACCAATCTCATATATGTCCTGTTAGATCCCAGCTTTTCACAGGCTTTCCTCATAAACCTCCACACAAGGACAAAGCTCAGGCCTGTTTACTCTCAGATCAATTACAGAGCTTTTGCTGCTGCCTCCTCAGTGCATGTAATCTGAAACAGCTGAACTTTACCAGTTATTTTCAATAATCTTCGAGCTATTAACGCCCAGGTTCTCTTCAGTAAATGCACCAAGCCCCCGAATTGTTCAAGCCTGACACGAACAGGTTTGCTTTTCTTCCCTATTCATCTCTGATCCTTACAAGCGATCCATGAATCCTCATAGATCTGAAGAAGAGACATGGATGACTGCTAGACTAGACACAGCTGGATGAATGCACCTTGCATGGCTAAAAACTGCTAAAAACTTTCCATGGAGGGTCACTGCTTTCAGTGGAACCTTGTGCAAAGAGATCTCCTTCGCTAAAATCATCTGGCAGGTAAGAAAGCAGAATCACCTTCACTACAGCTGGTTTGGACACAGATTCAATAAAAATTTAATTCTTCAGCTCACTCAAAAAGCTGGTATTAAAAAGAGTATTTCCATAAGGATACTGAGGAAGAATGGAGATTAAAGAGCTCAAACCCTTTTCTACATAAGTCGGTCAAAACCCAGTAAAGTGCCTCCTTAAATGAGTACTCAAACCCAGAATGTGTAACTTGCTCAAAATATTTTGGAAGTGACAAGCCATTAATGGTAACTTTTTTCACTGGGGCAGACACACGATACACAAAGGGGCTCCTCATGTACAGAAAGGTGCAGTCGATTCACCAGCGAGTGGGAGCTGAAGAAGGTTCATGGCACACAAAGAACTCACATTAAACAGGGAGTACTGAATATGGGAACAGCTAGAAGGAAAACAAGGTGTTATCCCAAGCCTACCTTCTGAGGTTTGCAAAACAAGGTAAGATGCCTTTCTTCTGAGAAATATTTTGATCAAATGCAAGTTCTGCTTTAGCCAAACAAAAGTCATTATGCTCAATACCGGGTAGGGAGACAAAGTTTAGGTCAGAGCTACTGGTCCTCTCTGCAGCTGAGCCCTAGTTAAGTAACAGGTCTCAGAAACAGGTTAGAAGCGGTTATTTCAAAAGGAGGACAGCTGAAAACAGGGGCTTTGGACCAAATTACCATCCCCTCGTTAAAAGGACCGTTGCTACCACAACACTAATACAAACACCACATTTCATACCAGTGCTGTGAACACCTGCATCTATTCATCTCCCAGCTTTTGCCATATTAAACAGGCATCACTTACAAGTTGGTTCCCTAATGTTCCCTCACGAGGGAGCAGGAACGGAGCCTGGCTAACACGAGGATGCTGTCACAGCTCATACATACATACTAGAGCCAAGCTACCATAAATATTGTGAGGAAGAGCTTTGCTTTTCTAAAAAGAGTAACCAAACAAAGGCTGGCTCACTCTAGCTTCTTCTTGGATAAAGAAAGGATGGCACTTACAAGAAAAGAAACACCTGTCCCAAGCACCCTCCCTTCTTTTCATAATCCCACGTACACCAAACAGTACTGGCAAAACAACAACTCAGTAAAAGTGACTAGTCTCAGTAGGAGCAGTTATGGCATTACTTTTACAATAACAATAATGTTATACTGAGGGGGGTTGTTGTTGTTTGGAATTGGATTTTTTTTTACAATCTTTTAATTCTAAATCACTGGAAACACTTGCTAACAGCCCCCAGGACAGCTTTTTTATATTAACAGCACATTATAGTTTACATTTCAGACATCACATTGGATGCAATAATCATACAAACATCCATATTAAAATCTCTCCCTCTTGATTAGGAAAAGACTACTTGCTCCTCCCCAATGGACTCTGTTGTTCCCAGATGTTACACACAGTTTTGTCACAGCAGTCACTACTATACCATCCTGCTTCCAGATTCAAAGGGTAAATGATCTGAATACACAAAGGCTTCCTGGAAACAGTGACTTACAGAGTCTGTTCTGACTTGCACCCACTGCAGTAGGTGAGAAGTGGGAAAGAAACAAATGAAATTTAAGGCTTGTGTTTCAAAAATAAAATATAGAGACAGATCTGCAGTATGGCCATCAAACCTGTCGAAATCCCAAAGCCATCTTGCCTGCCCTTCCCAGAATCCTTCAACTCCTCTGCTCAGACTAACTCGCAAAGCAAGTTTTTACTGCAGAATTAATTCAAATAATCAGACTGAACATCCACGTTTAGTCCAACCTGAGCAGACAGCTCTGTATCCAGGCTTGTCAGGAGGCTGCACAAGAAACAGAATTAACTGCGGAAAAATCCCCATATCTCCAAACAGCCACCTCAACCCACTACTTCTTTCTGCTTCAACCAATAAACCTCACTACTGAGCTGTTCACTCATCTCTCTGTGCTTCAGGCTGTACTGAAGCAATCCAGGTTACAGCGTGTTCCTTTCAAGTCCATCTCAAGTCCTTCTCCTACCATCTTGCACAAATAACCAGAAAAACAAGTGGAAAACTGTCAACAAGGAAAATTCTCAAGACTGACCTTTCTGAATCCTAAAGCCAAAACAAGAATTGTCTCCTCATCATGTATTTCCATTCCCTATCTGGTCTCTGACCTGTTATTTGCCTCTGAAAGCTCCCCATTCCCATTCCCTGGCCCTCATCCCACACCTACAGTCTGCTTCCAAACGTGTTTATCTACACCTCATTATCACTGACCAGGAGACAGTTGCCTCTGCCTCTGTCTCTCTTCAAGTCTATTCCCACCTTCACCCCCTTCCTGCCACTTCTCAGTGGTCTCCCTGGACCCATCTCTCCCAAGTCTGGCTCTTGCACCGCTGCCTGTAAGATACACAGTCCTAGGATCAGGACCATGTTTCCTCAGGTCCATTTCATCTGGTTCTCCTAACAGGATAAACAGCTCCATCTGTATGCTCCTGCATTTTGTACTCTCTAACAACTGCTGAGAAGCAGGAAAAAGTTCTCAGAAGTGGCTGAACCTGTCCCTGCTCGGCACAGGTTCCCCACATGTTGTGGATGAGCCACTGCTGAGAGTAATGGTGCCAGAGATGTGGGGAAGGACAATGTCATTGATTCCCTTGCAGGGAACACGGTACCATCTCCTTAGCAGGCTAAGCCAACCTGGAGTGCTGTTGGGAGTCGCTACCAAAGATCTGTGTATTGCTAAACACAGATCAACAAACGTGTTCCACACTTTCCACTCCTGCTGCCACCCCCGGGATTTGATTTCGTGCTAAAAACACAACCTCTATTTTCAGAATACTTCCTTATATTGCACTGACCTTCCCACACACATTCCCCAAGGCACAGAAGTCCCTGGAGCAGAAGTGGTACAGCAGACACCTCATCTCCCAGCTTCCCAACCCACATGCTGTTCTTTAGAGCTAGATGTTGTCACACTTAAAGCACTGATGAACCCTTAGCCACAGCCCACCTCTCAAGTGAGAAAAGTTTGACCCCAGGGAAGCACAAAAGATTCACTTCAGCACCCAGCCTTAAACAACACCCAGGAATCAACCTTCCCCTGCACACTCACAAAATTCAAAGAAGCACAAACAGCTTCTCCATCTCCTACCAGCAAATTGTTTTCACAAAAGAGGCCCTTAAAACTGGCAGCCTCCCTGCTGGACCCCAACAAAATGTTCCTTGTACCTTGGGTCTTTGTATTGCCTGCTCCTCACAAGACCTCCCACTTTGGTGCATCTCATGAGCTGTGTATTGCACTCCAGGCCACAGCGAACTGGAAACAAGAGTGTAATGCACAGGGCCCAGCTCTGAGGTTGCCAGAACATATTGGTTTGAAACATCACAGAAAATATTCGGCTCCATATTTTCAACAGTAGCCAGGAAGAAAATGCATGGAACAGTTTTGAGAACTGTTTTTCAAGAGTCATTTAAATCAAATTATGCCCCATCCACACCGGCAGCAAAACTCTCTCTACTAACTGGAACTGGTTTTCTTTTCTTGTGTGTGTGTTCTTTTCGGTTTAACTTTTCTTTTTTTAAAAAAACTGTCTCCCAGCCATCTTTTTCTGGTAATATGCACAGGCACTGCAACACTACAAGAATGGGTGCCAGGACAAAACCTATGATGCACAGTCCCTAGAATAAATCACTCAAGAGGGGTAGATTAGAAGAAGAGAACAACATAAGGTTACATCTTCAAAGGTATGACTCTCTGAAACCCCTGCATTTTCAGCAAACTACTGCAAAAAGATACCCAGTTTGCATCTGATGTAAAGAAGCAGGGAGGTTTTTGGATCATTTGCAACTTCAAGACAATACCATGAATCAATACATACTTTAAAAGATGTAATAATTACACAGTGCTTGCATGTAATCAGAAAAGAATCTACTTGTGCTGAGTGTGTATCATTTGAAAGCTGCAATGCCAAGCAAAACCACACCGCTGGCTTGCACAAACCAAAGTATTATCCATTACTGCCTTTTTTTTTAAACAATACAAGCATGTACGAAAAACATATTTCCTGGAAACAATGACACTCTTTGAAGATTTATTCAACATTTCACAAACCAAACAAGCCTGTACCCGCACGTGCCCGTAAGAAGAAAGTGGGCTGACAATGCAAACAAATCAAAAAGTACTGGAAGGGCTATCCAAGATATTTGCATACCTATACCTCCCAAGGGTTTGAAGTTTTCTTCAGAACTGTATAAAAATTATTTCCCATGTGTCTAAGAAAATCTCTTACTGGTGATCAACATTTTAACTCATCAAGGCAGGAAACAAACAAATCAACCAAGCATCTACATGTTGGGGCCCATCCCTTAAGCCCCTCACTTGCAGTTTTTGTTCCTTTTAAATGGGCCCTAAATGCCAGCTCCCAGGGGTCTCAGCCCCACACATGTTGTGACACACTTTCAAAGCCCAGAACAGGACACCTGGGACAAAACACACACTGTTCAGGAAGTGCACAGGGGCCAAGAAAAGCAATAGAAATTTCCACAGTTAACTTGCATTACTGGTTGCCAGTAAGCGTCTTATTATGAAAACCCATAATTGGAAACTGTCATATTACAGAACAATTTATGGAAGTTTTAGGACTATGTATGCCCCAGTGGGAACTTCCTTTGACTGGTGTGTTCCATCAGCCCAGGTCTGCTTATTTATTCACAAAGTGGGGTAGGAGCATCAGGAACCTAAACAAGTCATCACTGGAGCGTCACTGAGACTCCCACTCTAGGAGTGCTTCAAACAGTTCTTCATTTCTTAGCCTTTCCAGTCATCCATCTTCACGGCTGCATTCAGTCAACTACTGGACTGTCCTGTCTTTATTTCTTTTTATCTTCTGCAGGAACATTCTTGCACTTGTTTTGTGTTCCACTGCTCGTCTGAGGATATGGAAGGCAAAATGCAGCTGCTCTGGGCTGAGTGCATCCCACTATGCCTGTCTCAACCCCATCAAAAGAGCTTGGCAAAATTAGTTCCCACTCCTATGGTTTCTACCTTGTCACACCAGGGAAACTGGCATCTACCTAATTTCTAAATCAGTTTTCAATTGCACTAAAATATGGCTCCAGCCAAGAACAACAGTTTCCCCCAAAGCCAGCACGATACTGTTAAAGTCACCTGCACAAAACCACCCCACACTTCCTTTGCAAATAGTCATGGTTTGGTGTGAAGGTAAGGAGATTTGATAACAGGTGATAGAGACACATTCTAGGAAACTTTTAGCAACAGAGGACTAGAAATCCACTTTAACCCTACATTTTCCATGCAGGAGCCAGCAGGTACCATCTGACAGAGTGGTTCTAACTATGAGCAGCTCCATACTCTAGGAAATGGGCCAAGACATAACTACTGAGCTACCTGTGTTTTACCACGCTGTACTGCTGCCACTTCCAGTCATGCACACCAAGACCACTATAAATCCAGTACTTTCCCCATCACCCCAGGGCAGGCTGGAAAGGATTTGTGCTCAAGGGAAGCTGTGGCAGAACAGGGGCAGCCAGGCTGAAGAGGACCACCCGCAGAGGAAGGGAACTGGAGGAGATAATCCCTGCAAGCACGGTAAGTGGAGGAAAAGAAAAACAGATGATTCACTGGGGAATAAAAGAGAACAGCTTCCTCAACTGCTGAGTCCTTTCTCTGTCCTTCAGAGTTATTTCTGAAGAGAAGACAAGCTGTGAGGCAAATGTACTCCTTCACTTGACTTGTGATCAGCAAATTCTGACCCTGGACAGAATCTTACTGCAAAATACAGCACCAAGGGACTGCGGAAAAGAAAAGGGAGATGACAGCAGCACAATTTTGCTCAAAGATTCCTGCAAATACACAGGCTGAGTTATCAAATTGGGAAGGCTCACCTGTGAGCTAAAACTGCTACAAATCCATTTATTTGGGCAAGGAGTCCTTGTATGCCTAGTTAGAAAGTGCAGGTGGTACTGACTTTATATTAAAACACTATTACAGGCAGGAAATCCCAGGCTTCCGTATCTCTCTTAGACTTTCAACAAGTTCCTTACAAAGTGTACAAGGAAAGTAATCCTGTTCAAGGAAAATAATCCTGCTCTCAGTTGCCCATGACTTTTGGAAACTCACTCAAGCCAAGTTTCCCAGTTTGCAGCACTCGACACTGTGCTAGGCAGACCTGCACACTTTGTCCTGAAGATGTTACACCCGACTTTCACACAGCTGGCAAGGCAAAGTCCAAGTATGAAAAGAAGGCTGAAAATAGCAAAGCATGCACATGTGGTAAGGCAACAAACACAAATATCTGAACAACTTTCATATATTAAGTATTTATTAAGTATTTATTAAGTATTTTAGGTCACTCTGCTCCATAGGTATTAAAGAAGAGCATGCCAAAAACCCCCACATTTAAGGCAGTTGGGGGAGGCAGGTGTCCCAGGAGAAAGTGAGGGGGTATTTCCCCACTCAGAAAATGGGGATGATATTTGGTTTACATGCATATGTAAGGAATAATGTTCTCAAATACCTCTAAGCATTACCTAACTCTTGAGGTCTTACCAGAGACAATAACACATGGGTTAGCTTTCTATGAAGAGAGGGAGGCTTTCTCTCTTCTTCCCACCCAGGGACCAAGGCTTAACCACAGAGCATGTTCAGGGTGTCAGAACCCTAGATTTCACAGCAGGAACTCACATAATCAAATACCAGAATTACTTGATTTACAGCTTCTGCTTGAAATCAAGACAGAAGAGAAACAAATGTCACACAGCTCTAAAAACAAAACACCACTTATTTTTTCTGTTGTTGGAATTAAAAAAATTCCTATTTCCACACACAAAGCTAACAGGCTCATCACTAAACAGAGCAACTATTGAATTCCTATGTAAAGATCATTCAATTGATCTTCTGAGACATGATTCAGTTGTATTACACCTGGAAATATCATTAGAACAGCAAAACAGAAGCAAAATCATGAATGACTCCACAGTTATAACCATAGCATAGCTATCTCTTTGTAAGTTTCAGGCACTTACTAATAAGAATTTTTGACAATTTGGTTATCCATGCCTTTCCAAAATTAGTTCATACATTGGACAAAATATTTGCAACTGAAATTTTAAGTAGTTTAAAACCAAATTATCTGATTCAAAAATGCTTAGATAATTGTCTATTAAAATAACAAAAATCCTTGCTGTTTTCATAAAAACTTCTTCACTGACCTCGCCTCCAGCAGCAAAACTAGTTCACCAAGGTGAACTTTCTGCTATGACTTTTTCTTATTATGCAGCTTCATCGATACACACACGACAGCAATGGTACCAAGGAACTGATCTCTTTTTAAAGTGAGCACAAAACCTGCCACAACAGAAAACATTCTAGAAGGAAAGACACAAGAGCACAGTCATTGGTCTGTCTCCAGGGAACTGGAATGTCTGTCTATTCCTGCGGGAAGGCACAAAAATGCCCACTGAAGGCACAGGTTCCACATACCCCTATCTCTCACAAAATGCACCCTTCCCAGGTTTATTTGGTTTTCAGTTGTGCTCAGCTGCCCCAGTCAGAAGCAGGGACACACCATGCTGAGTGCTGCACCAAACCATTTACAACGTTGTGGATGGTCAACAGAACTTGTAGGAAGCTTCTATTAAAGCACATTAACAGGGGGGAATAGAAGAGCACAAGGTTACACAGAGATTGCATTTGAAGGGAGCCCATCTTAATGGAAGTTAAAGCAAACTAGGATCCCAAGGCATAGTAAAGATGAGTGATGCTCAGCATTTTGCTGAGGACTTATATTGCTGTAGTGTTTTTTCTTCTTCTAGTGAAAACAATCAGTATCACCAGGTTTCCTCCTGAAATGGGGCAGGCAATGACTGCTGGCATTTGCGTCACCGGGATCTGCTCACATTACTTGGTGATGAATCTCATTAAACAGCAGCACCTCAAGCGAAGAGTCTGTAGCTCAGTTTTGTTTGCATTTACCTTCAGCAACATGGCACGCTTCATTAAATTTTGAAGCAGTGTTTATTAGAAGAGTAAAATGCATCAGCATCCACCACCAGGCTTCTCAGCTTATTTTCATGACGTCAATATTCAGGTTTATTTAATCCAGTGAAAATATACATTGATTAAACATGGTCTCAGAGCATCTCCTGCAGCACTGAAAAATGGAGTAAATAGGAATGGCACATTTTTACTGCTTTCCTTCAGAAACAGATTTACCATTACCATAAGAAATCCTTTCCCAGTGGTGGGAAGGGCTGGCCACTACAGAGTTCCCTGCTTCTTGATGTACCCTCTGGTCTGTTTTTCTTGCCTGGCAATGAATATGTTCTATCAAAAGCTTTTCCACAGAATGAATCAAAAGTTACGCTCAATTGTTACAACTCAATTTAAAATGTAATGCAGGACAAGGGAATAACAATGGTGTTTCTGTTATGCTACTTCCTTACAAGCTGAGTTTTGTTAACAAGAGATTTCAGTGCATACTTCACCTGTGTAACCTCAACTTACAAAGCAGTTCAAGTTTTCCTTCCCTCTCTCAAAATTCATCAAAAAGTCTTACTTGAACTGAGATGTTGTACACAAGTTCTCTGCCAAGAACAAATTTTTACAACTTAGTTTTAAGCTCCTTTAAAAAAAAATCCAGAAATTTATAATGGAAATACTGACAGAGCCCATAATCACAAGTACAGAATCTTTATTGCAATAGGTAGTTTGCATTCCATCCAAAAAGCAAAGTTGGTCTCTCAACCAAATTCCACATGCGTTCTGTAACAATGGCCAATTATGAGATCAGTAAAAACAGGTGCAAATAAAAAATACTGGGGATTTAAACACTGACGATGGCAGCATAAAGCCATCGCCTTGGTCATTAAACTTTGATTGCGCAAGAGGCTTTTTTTAGAAAAAAAAAATTTACTTACTTGATTTACTTTAATTACTTTATAACTCACTTCTCCTGTGTGAAACTCTTCTCCTAGTGATCATCACAGGCTGACTTGGCAAATCTTTGACTCATGCTTCCAAGTCCTAACAGCTTGGCCATTCCCAGATATTAGTAATACAGGATTTATATTCAGTTTTGTCAATTGTATCTCTTGGTTTAGTCTGATGAAGCCCAGCACCACACATGTGCAGCTCAGTCACAGAACAGCCAGATATTCCCACTGACAGACTCTACCCTACAACTTGACCTGAGTTCTCCCCTCTGCCTCGGGATACCTTCTGTGTGCCAGTAGGAAATGGATGGCTGCACAGTGCAGCAAACTGCATCTCACAGGCTATGCAAAAGCAGTGATGAGCTTCCTGTGTCACTGCCCAGAAGAGTTACACCTCAAACAGAAAGCATCAGGATTCACCTTTAGCAATACACTCCTCTCAAAAGTTCTGAACACACTTCCAATTCTCTTAAACATGCAGCAAAGACTGAAACACAAAATGCAGAAATACAAGAAAAATTATGCACTTGGTTACATTAAAGAGGTACAAAGCCAAGGTGCTAATGGGCCACGTGGGGAAGCAGAACAGCGTCAAGTGTTAACCCCATTCAACACTGCTACAAAATAAATCTGAGAATCGCACAATTCAGAAGCACGGCTCAAAAACATGTGACTGTGAACTAGCCTTGACACCTGCTTATGTCATTAATAAAATATTGAATATATGAAAAACACTGAGTTTTCAAAGGTGCCTTAACCAGCGCCGAGATGTGTTAGTCATCCAGCAAGAACTCTCACTCGAGCACTGGAAATCACAGAACAAGGAAATCAAACCAAATCTTCACAAGGAAGCTAGCTGAAATGCTAAATCTGACTGTGCTACCTGCAAACATTCATTACCAACAGAGACAGATCGCTAGTCCTTTAACCAGAAAGGAAAAGACTATTTCTCCCCTGCAGTACATTGGGTACTATTATTGCATCTGAGACAGGCAGCTACACTGGGCTTTCAATATGCTCATTAAACAAGACCAGGAAATTCAAAGCTGCATCATACAGATCAAATGAACTTAAAGCAATCTTCACTTGTTCAGTTTTTCCCTCTGGGTAAAAGTAAGTATGGGATGACATTTAACAATTTTCCTTACCTAGAAGAAGTTATTTGAATAATATTTAGAAGGTCAAACTGTAATACAGTAAATGTGTTAATGATAAATTGTTCAAGCAACTTGACAAAAGAAAAAAGCACACAGCAAAAAAGGCAGGCTGTTCCAAAAAATTAAGAAAGTAAATTTATGTTCATTACAACTATTTAGATGTACATTAAATAAGCTGATTCCATAACAACTTCTCCCATGTAACTTAGAAGGTCTTGAGAAGTATTCTTGAAATTCCACAAGTGACAGCACTAAATCTCAGTTTCACTTCATCTCAGGAAAGTTTGGAAAGCAGCCTCTAGAAATAGTACTGTTTCATAAACTCACCAATGAGTTTATGCTTATCTTGTTAAGAAAGAAAAAAATAGCCCTTTCATATACATATATTTTTAAGATAACAGGATTTTCTTCACAGCTTCAAGTTAGGCACTGAAGTACTTTGTTATGATTAGTTTTATCACACTGAATCCGAATGCTCTGGATTATTAACCAACTCTTCTGATAGGTCTCCAATAATGAAACACACCATACAGCTTACACTGACTCCTCATTCATTTTAGCTGATAAAACAGAAAAGGAAGGTGGGCAAAACCTCAGATCCTACCCAGGCAGTCCACAGCTTTAGGAAACCCCTTTCATTTGCTTTTCCACCAGCAAAAGCAGTTTATTTGTTGGCTTTAACATGGCAAACTTCACACTTGCCTGCTCTGATTCTACCCGTCAATGACAGTAACCATGTTGAAGACTATTAGTACCCAAAGCACCTACATTGTCTCAAGAGCTAAGAACACGTGAAAAGCAAGTTAATGCCCTCTCAAGTAACACATTAAATCTGCCACTTCCTTGTTGCTTAAAACCTCCTTAAATTCCCTGCCTTGTTTTGAAATACCTGTTGACCCTTGAAGCTAATTTGCTGGTTTACCATGTACCCTGCTACAACTGTGCTGTAACACTATTACCAGGAAAAGAAACCACTTCATGCAGAAGTTTGTCCTCAGGCTGCTGAGGATCCAAATTGAAATCCCACTGCTCCATTTGCGACCCAAGTCACCACTTCCACCTCCACAGTTTGGCTACACTGGGCCCTGGCAACGTGAGATGGAGGATGTGCAGAGACAAAGTAAATGAAGGAGGTCACAGAGGGGTGGAGATCTGCGATGTGAAGGGTTGAAACATGCACACACTCTCCCACCTCAGTCTACCCACCCTTGCCCACAGACTGTGGAATTAACTACTTTATAACCCCTACTGCAATTACACAGCACAGGGTGAAGTCAAATGACACCAGGAGGTTGCACGTAAGGCATTGGGAGCAACTGCATTTCTTGCGCTTAAGCAGCTCTAACAAGCTGGGGAATACTTGCTCCATCCCTGCCTCACCCCCTTCCACACACCAGCTTTTACAGTCCCTGATCCAAAACAAATTAAAAGGGACACAAGGTACACAAAATCATCCGGTGATAAGCGTTTGTTCACAGCGAAACAATCGAACGGAAGGATTTGTCTCGCTAAACATACAAAAGGTTATCGATAACCCACCAGTTCACACCAACTCTTCCAGCTCCAGGGAGGGACTGGATCCCACCCCACCACAATCACCTGTGCTGCCAGCCGGGAACAGACACGGCCAGGCACCTCCACCAAAGGCATCCTTCCCCTCAGGATTCAAACATTCAAACCCTCCAGAGAGGCTTCTGCAGAACAAAGGCTATCGGCAACACAAACTTCACACCAAGTGCGTGATCAAACCTGCTTCCCTGTAAAATATTAACAGTACTCCACCAAAATAAAACCAAGCGAGTTCTTAGTTCTTAACTAGTAATTTTCCTTCTAATTTGACCACAACTGTAAAGTTCCCTTAAAACCTCCCACAAGTTATTTCACTGCACTTTGCAGAGTCCTTGGAGTACAATTAAAACCTTCTACCTAAATTCTACAACATGAATGGTTTTCATAATTTCTTAACAGAATATGACTTTTTTTGCCTAACACAGTCCATACATCCCCAATTTATCAAACCTTTATTCTAGGCTTGTTAAAAATAAAGCCAATACTTCAAAAACTGGATGAAAACCAGGTTCACTTCTCACACCATTCAACTGTGTGCCTCTCATTTTATTCGCTCATCATGACTTAATGAGCTGCTCCCAACAAATTACACTGCAAATGACACTGAAGAAAAGCTATGAATTTGTAACTGAAAGATGCGACTCAGGCATTTAATAGCTTCAAAACTGCCATGAGTATTCAACAATGAGCCAGGATCTGCAAGCCCTAGAAGCACTGAGACCTGACCAAAAGGAGAAACAGAAAGCTGCTATGGTGCTTTGAATTTAGGGGTCAAGGTAAATTACTACACAAATCAGACTCACTATAGCCACTTTCTCACCTGTACAGTTGCAGCAAGCCATACAAAACATACGGATATTGCAACTGAGGTACTGTGAAACAAGCATGCTACAGCCCTCCCAATACAGAAAGTAGTCTGTCTTTGTTTTCTTTAATGGTAAAACATTGAATTTTTAGTAGTGTAAATTAGTACAGCATATTAGGTCGAAACATGGCAAGCTTCAGTTCATGTAACTATGCATTGTTTAGGAATTTAAACCACTATTGTTTTTTTGGAACAGTCAAAAATTGCCACACAAATACCAGTGTACTCTTGACCTCCACAGGGAGTGGCACATTCCCATCTAATATGCCAACAAACTGCTTAGGATGAAGTTTCCCCATCACTGGCCCAACACGCTTATCTATCGTATCAACACCGTCACGTGCAGTATGATTTACTAGATCCTAAATCCATCCACCTCTGATGAACACTACCTTTTCCAAAGCAACCCTCAAAAGTTCAAACACATCCTGAAGACTCCAAGTATTCCCTTTTTTTTCCTCCCCTCATAGCCAAGTGGAAGTACATGTGTCAAGATTCCACCCTGCAGTCACCAGCTCCAAAGTCTCGTAGTAAGAGAAAATTCTTCAGGTGAGTCCTTCCACAGTACAACATGATGAAATTAAACCATTTCAACACACAGCATTTTACTTTAATTTGAAAAAAATCACAGAGTAGACTTACCAAACTTTGTCCATAAAATACTGACTTCAAAACAAACCTCTTAGGTCAGTTTTCTGCCCCAAACAAGCTTTATTGTACACTTGTACTCACCTCTGATCTTGTAACACAGAAAGGTTGACTAACCTCAGCTTTAACTATACTGTTAACACAAACATAAATGTCTCATAATGTATAATACATTAAGGCATGATTTAAACATTCTTCAGTGAAAATTTTTAAAAATCATCTCTGTCTATAATAATTTTCAATTATCAATGATACATGAACAGCTCACTCATTTATTTTGTATATACTTCTGCACAGTGAGAATATCAGAGCAACTGTGCTGGAAAAATCTGACAATTTTAGGGTAAAATTTTTTTCACAACCATGGATCAAAAATAATTAATGCTTGGGAAGGCATATTTTATTGTGAAGAAAAGGTTATCTATTCCCTGTAAAGAAATAAAGCAAGTTCCCCTGGCATATCTTGGGGAAGAGCAGCGGTTTCCCTAAGCCCACTGAGCTGAGGGGATGCAACACAGGCTATTTCTTCCAATGCTGTTCTGACTAACCCCGAAAAACAGACCTGAAAAATTTTAAGAGGTGGCAGCAACTAATAAAGAAACACCTGTGGCAAATTTAAAATATAACGTTGATGTTTTTCATGATTTGTTTTTTAGTAACATAACCCTATAATGTACAGTACATCCAGCTGTGGATTCGGCTGGAAAAACACTTTACACTAGAAATGGTCAACAGAGTTTAAACAAAGAGCATTTCCTGGGGCGTCTTGCTAGCCAAGACATAAGGAACCATGCTACACCCTCTTCACATCTACAAAATGGAAGAGGTTTTTTCTTTAATAGACTCAAGGGCACAGAGCTGCTCATTAGAGGCAAGTATTTTCTCTCATCCTGGTCCCTCACCTCACCCAAGGAACATGGATCAACCTGTGCAACCAGATACTTTTATGCAAGAATTTAAGACTGAGGCACAGTGCAGGGCAAGGCATCGGGGCCAGGAGGAGGGGTAGGAGGGAGCACACCCAGCCCACTGAGAAGCAGAGGTGTTGAGGCAAGTCGATGAAGACAAAAGGATCCGGATGTCAAGTATCCGAAGGAAGAGTATTTGACAAATACTTAGCGCTTTCTAAAGTAATCAATCCTGAGCTGGTGAAACCACAGTGTTTAATCAGAGGGTGATGTGCCAGTGTTGGGAGCTCTATTTCCTAATACCTCAAAACCCTGCACAAAGAGTTATGTATATTTTGCTGTCTGTCATTTTGTACAACGCCCTTCCCTCAAGCACCGGTCCTCAGAATGCATTAGACATTGTTAGAGGAGATTAATTTAACTGCAGATTATTTTTTGATTATTTTTTCCTTTCTTTCACAAAGCACTTAACAGAAATCAGTGCTTGGGAACTGGAGCTCTGAAGCACAGTCTATCTGTTTATTTGTGATCATAGCAACTAATTACTCAAAGACAAGCCCCAGGCCCCAGGACCATTCCCATGTCACTGAAGTTGGCTGCTGCAGTGATGCACCACTCATGCCCAAAAAAACCAGTGCTGTAAACTTGCTTGAGTGGCTTTGCTGGTACAGAGGGCAGACAGCTGGATAACTGACCACTGGATAATGCTGACTCCTTCAGTGGCAAAAAGACAATGGCGGGAAAAACAAAAAATCAATTCTGACATGTGGTAGTGGTTTTGTTAGCAAGAAGTCTGCCCAAGGTCTCAACCAACTCATAGGAAATTACTGTGTAGCTGGAGACACTGCCCTGACAAGGCCAGCCTTCCCCTCCCAGCTTTTCCTTTACTTGACAGCCACGGCTGCTACCACACCTAGTCTTTGGGCTCCGTTATATCTCAGCACTGATAGGAGACACCCCATGGGAAAGCAGGATGGTGGGACTGATGTCAGGTACCATGAAGAGCATTTTCCTTTTCTGCTTTAAAACTTTTGAACCTTACAGAAGGGGACCCATCCGCTTCTATGCTTTTTTTTTGCGTTCCTACAAACGAATTTTAACAATGCATATCCTGCCAGGAAACGTTACCATGCATTAGTGATAAAGCATTAGATAAAAAAGTAAATTAAGTTTCCAAGACACAAATCTCAGCTGATAAACATATTACATCCACAGTTCAACAACGGTGTGGAGAAGAAAAGGAATAAACCATTTTAGAGAAAGCTTCAGGAATATAGGAGGGGGAAACCAGGAACAGTAGATAAAGTAATGCCAGCCTGTCAAAACACTGCTCAGACTTTGCATGAAGCACAGCTATGAAATTAAACCAGATTAAACTAATGGCCATCCATTAACCTTGGGAATGTCTATATGGTACAATGCAGACCTGAAGAGAAGCTCAGGCACCAGACATCTTGCCAACACAGCACTCACTTATGGCACCAGCTCCCTGCTCAGCTGGATAAATAAAGTAGAGCCAGATGAGCCATTGATTCTCCCCCAGTGGTGATGCTGCACAGCTCTGCAGTCTGGGAGGCAGCAGCTCTGCTCCCAGCCAGGTGACACAGCCGGGCACGGCCACCAGAAAGGACCGTTGGGACATTCCCTCTGGATGCTGCTCTAATATGGAGATACTGCAAGGAAGCTGCCTAACACCAGCAAGCCAGTTGTACATTTAAGGGACAGCTGCAAGACAAAGGCTGAAGGGAAAGGCATTGCAAAGCTTCGCAGTTGCCAGACTGCCCTGCCAAGAGCACGAGCCTAAAGGTCAGGGCAAGAAAGAGACTGTTCAAATGAACAGCGAGCTGTTCCCAAGGCAGTTGGGCTGTGCAGGGCATTGGTCCCACAGGATTGTCAGACACAGCTCAGCTATGCCCAGATTTGTTGTTCACAGATCCTTTAGAGGATGCTTGTCAAGGGATAAGCTCCCAGATTCGAACCAAAGTCCAAACCTAAGCCAGACCATCACAGCACTTGTAGTTACTGCAAGAGGCTACAGCTGCAAACCTGATCTGCACAGAAAAAAAAAACAACTTAGGCAATCTGACATCAAAATGGGTGATAAAACCTGGAGGAAACTTACTTTACTGCAAAAAATTTAAAGGAGGGCACAGAGGTGAGTTACCTGGCCACTGTCCTTGAGACTTTTACCAGAACTCCCCACGCCCTGAACAGTCATTAGGTCAGGAAGAAAGCGAAGCTGCTGAAATATTTCTTCCACTTCACACAGGTCCTTTGGACTTTCCCCAGACAGCACCAACCTGGCAAACGTTACGCCATGAGAGATTTAAAGAAACCACAAGAAGAGAGATGCCAGTTTCTATAGAGCTTGCCAGCAAAAGTAGCCAGTGCTCATTCCAACAAACAAGCCAAAAGCAAGGAGACTGAGAAGAAAGAGAAGGACATCCTGGCAGCTAATTAGCGAAAGCATTACAGTCAGGACTTCCAAGCACCAACAAGAACTAAGCAGGATATACAGCTTTATGCAGGATTTTTCAGACAGAACAGAGAACGTGTCTGGGGAATTCTTCACCAGTCACTTTTTGCGACCAAAATACACAAGCACTAATTAGATCATGCCAAGTCTTCATTTTCACACTTCCAAAGCTGCTCAATTAAAAGTATGTGTTTTGGCACTGCTCTCTGTTTCAAAACAATTTAGACAAAGCTAAAAACAAAGAACTGCTTCAACCCCAGGAGGTGACACAGCTGAAGATGGATGAATCAACAGCATACTGGAAACCTGAAAAACTCATAAGCAACACAGACAGACCTACTTTCATGAAGCAGATATTGCCTGATATGACAGAACACAGAGAACAAAAATAAACCAACAATGAGAAAGATATAAAAATAGTGAGAAAGTAAGGAAATTCCGCCTTTTTCAGCAGGGTTAGTAGATCAGCTCTGTCCTGCAGTACTTTCTTAGATTGTTACCAACACTTTTTAAAGAGCCTACAGGTAGTTAAGGCTGGGATAAAAATTGGAAAGTGCAGATAGAACCTGGGACCTTCAAAAACCCATACCAGTTGTCTTATCAGTGAGCACATGCTAGGAGTGATGTCATGTCCACAACTACTGAAGCTGTGAGGAATTTGTGGGAAAAGATAATCAGGAGGAATTTTAATTTCTCTTTCAGTGTTTTGAGTGGCAGCTCTTAAATAATAAACTTGATTGAAAGTATCAGTTGCAATTCTTCAAAATGCTGCAGAAATAGACACTGTCACAGCTACAGGTTCCAGGACATTGATTTGTATATTGAAGGACAAGACCAAATAGCAAGCAAGAAAGACTTCCTGTGTTAGCAGTGTTAAGAAAACTGCTATTGATGCACGTAATCACTGACCACCTTGAACTGCATGACAGAGCACCAAGACCAGACTCACTCCCAGTTCTTGTGATGGGCTCAGCAGTTAGGACATAAGACGCAGAAATTTGAGAAGGGATTCCCCTCATAGCAAGCAACATCACAAAGCCAGGACAGGAGGGAGTGGAAGGCCAGGAGAGCTCCTCAGCCTGGCTGCACTTCACCTCATCTGGAGGAAGACACAGGAACAGTGTCTGGGGAGGGCACAACCATTCCAGCTCCCTGAAGCAGCAGCACTCTGACTCAAACCCTACCTATTAGACTGCAGACACCTTTATCTTAGATGGTTACAAATTACCAACAACAAATTTAATGCATCCCATCCCTGATGACAAATATCCTTCTTATCTCCAAGAACCATGTGGTTATAAATGAGGTCCCACATCCTGTCCCAAAGAACCTGTTGTAGAAAAATCCGTCACTCCTCCAGCTGCTGCAATTCTTCATTTACATAAATCATGTCTATTTTAGATTCCTTGTCCCTCTGATTTATGGCCTTAAGAAAAATAAACATGAGTTAAGGAAACAAGGGAAAAGAGTTAATGAGCCAACCCCAGTAGCTTTGACCACATGTAAATATTGCAGCCAATTGCTGTTTCTCTGACAGCCAATAACAAGAGCAAACATGCAAAAAGATATGTAGCACTTTTCCTATTCTTCAGAACTTTGGGATACAATCCAAAACCATCTCCCCTCAGGACCTAAAGATCATCAGGTTTTTAGTGTCATAGCAGCTCTTCATTTCACCAGCTATCAAGCTAAATTAGGAATATCATCTCCTTAAAAAAACAGAGTATGACATTCACTATACCAAGTTCAGGCCAGATGAGACTTTTAGCATCAGTACACTTGATTTAAACTTATTCCTAATTATGCAGATCCGAAAGAAACCCAGACTACAGAAAATCTGGACAGTCCCTCAAGAAAGCATTTATAAAAAGTAAAGTGAGTTTAATGTGCATGACCTTCCAAAAACCAATCCCATCACAACAACAGGTATCCTGACTCTTATAAGGTGCAGGCTCCAAATACTCATGTGATATCACCAAATAAGTCTCCAAACTGGCAAAAAACAAACAGTTCTAAGAAATACTAATTCCACAGGAACCAAGAACTAAGAAAAGTCCAAAATGATAGTGGTTATATAAGAGACTGGATTAAGAATAATCTACTGTGATGTGTGCATATTTACAGAAGACTTGGAAGAACAGAGTTTAAAACAATCACTTGAAGAAAAGTTAGTTGTTAAAGGAAACAATTTGCTGTACTAGATTATATTTATGTGACCAAGAAAAAAGCAGTGAGCAGGAGCAGACATCAGGTATTAAATGTTGGCTTGACTCCTTTTCTAAAGTAAGATCAGATGCCCCAAGAGCACTTCCTTTCATGCAAGATGAAGCTCTTTGAGCAACACACACTGAAACTTAGTAGTATCTCACACAGCCTGAACTCACCCCCATCTGCTACTATTACACTGGGGATGTAACAACTGACCACATGTAATGAATGATTATTTAATGCTTAATTGTTCACCTAAGAGTAATGTTTTTATCTTACTCTGTGCCTGTGCAGCCAAACCACAGCTGCAATGTGACTCTGTCTGCGCTGGTAGGACAGGATGCAGACAGTCAATAAAAAGAAGTTTGTCTTCCTACCTAACCAAACAATTCGCCTTTTAATATCACTTTTACCCAGTGCAGAAGGAGGAAGAATAAAAAGAATATTAAACTGTTCAAAAACTCTGTACTGTACCTTTCTTGTGATTTTGTTATTTGGGATCCTGGTTTTGGCTTTATGATCAGAGAGACAGAGGCAGGAAAGGCCCTTGTCAGGAAAGCAAGGCTGCTTGCAACATCCAAAAAGCTGCCTCCTTGTTTTCCATATGCAGGGGGGGCAAGGGTTGAATGCAGCACTGGGTCATGGCAATCTCACAGAATCCAGATCATTATAGTAATTATATCATTATACACCATAAAAAGCATGCCAGTGCTTGCTATTAAAACTGACTGTGTTAAGATCTCAGTGGATTCACTTCAAGTGATATTTGATTAACAAAATACGATAACGACATCTGTGAGAAAGCAAATGCAATGCCACATATGTCTCAGTGAGCAGCACTGCCTATTCTCTCAGCTTTTTTGCTATCAATCTAGTGCCTTGCTACTCCATACCCAGCCAGTTTGCAGCTAAGCAAAGCCTGGGAAGAGCCATGCCAGCTCACAGCGAAGGCCCAGCAGGCCCAGCAGAGTGGAACAACATGTGGCCATCCAAAGAATGGCACAATTAGAAAGTTAGCATGTAATGAAGCTTTTCCAGATTCCACCAATTTGTGGTTTGGGGATTTGCCAAGATGAGGAAGGCTATGCACGCACTTGTGTGTGACCATCAACTTACAGCCCTCACTGTAAAGCCTACAGCAAAACAAATTAAAAAACCAAAACAACAAGCCTTCCTCCCTACAGCATCCATCAACCTTTCAGATTTGCTAGAGCTCTGCTTTTCTGGACATCTTCCTAGCTGGCTTCTTAGGCTTCCCACTTTACTCCTGAATATCATGAATTACACTTGAATGTTTTTAGTGTGCCAGAACACTTACTATTTCAATAATGACTTCTCCAGAACTTTTTTTTTTATTATTATGAATGTAATGTTTCCAAACAACATTCTTGATTGTTAGACTCAAACGGTATTGCTGTGATAACCCTCTAAGAACCCCATCTCCTCCTGAGTTACTGTTATCCTTACATTAGCTGTTAGATTTTGAGAAGAAACTGACTCTCAGAAGAATTTGGTTGAAATGAATTATTATTCAGCAGGGCAAATCCAAAGCTAGCATCCCCTCTGGACAACTAATGCTTCATAGGTTTTCACCAACAGTTGGAGGCAGTGACTTGCCAGGATATGCAGCTCTGTTCAAACTATACGTGGTGATATTTGTGATGACTGCTTAAATCAAATTGTTCCTTCTTCGCATTTGTTTGTAATTATTCCAGCAACAGTCACAGCTGGGAAAAGTGAATTGTACTTTATGTCTTCTGTACAGAAAGTGTTTAAATATTTATCTGTGATGGATGGCTCAGAAGAGGCAGCTCGAAGATCTCCTGCTGCACTGTATTGCATCTGACAGCTCAGTGTTGAACAGAACATGTGCTTTCATGAGCTATGAAGAATTACTATTTCTATCACTGTTGGACACTTTGTGACAAAAATGTTGGACCCATTATCCTATTACCCAGCAACACACACTGTACATAATGAACAGCTCTATATCCTTGGCCTTAGAGACCTTCTGTCAAGATCAAAAGAACTGGAAATTGTGCAAAGAAGCACTTTAAGCTGATAAGGAAATTATTCATAAAACAACAAAAACAACAACAAAAGAGCCACTTATTTGCACTGATTTCTGAGAAACTGGCAGGTTAATCTGGCACTATTTTACCTACATATACAGTATATTTATGCAAAACTGGAGACCTCACTGGCATACTGTTGCAAGCAATAGGGAGTTAGACCCCAAAATTCTTTTTTATAAGTTTTGGGCAGCACCAAGTCCTTGTCTGGGTACTATTTTCAGACTAAGACTAAAATTTCAGCTGTAGCGTGCAATACATGAGACGGTTGTCATGAAAAACATTCCACGTTATAAACTACTACTCTAAAAGCACCAGGGATTGGGCCAGGAATCCAAGCCCCAAGTGATATCAAATGACTTATTATGCTATTACCTTCCACCAAAGAAATTACGTCTTGCAAGAAAAACCAAAACAGATACCTGAAATTAAACAAATTCTGTCTGGCAATTAAGCAGGCGGTAAAAGAGCAAAAAGAGGCTGTGAGGAAAGATAGGTTAGGTTTATCCTCTACACTGACACACTGCTTCCCTCCTTGATGAGCCTACGAAATATGGCTGTAATCATAATATCAGCATTTTCTTTGACTTCCAGTAATTATGCCACTGTATAACTGAAGCTTCTGAAACTGATATAAGCACAACTCCATAAAATATAACAAGAACCCATGGGTGGAAGTTAAAGCAGTGAAAATCAGTCAAGAAATAAAGCACCATTTTTCTTCTTTATCAGAGTAATTGACAAGGACTGAGGTAAATCCTGTCAGTGGCTGTCTTTTATCATGATGTTCTTCCAGAAGATAAAGGCACAGACTCAGGGAAGCCCCACAGCTTGAAGTCGGGAGACAGTCTTGCAAACTGCAACGACACTCTGACCTCATTCACTAAGAGTAGGTTAAGTACCTGGAAAAACAGCCTAAGTCAAATACCTTACTTTGCAAAAGCTAAATATTTGAAAGTTACCATAGCACCTCAATATTCCCAAGATGTAACACAAGAGGACAGGAGAGGAACTTCTGAAACGCAGCCTCCAAATGCGGTCACCGCAACACACGCCGCTCAAGGCTGGCAGGAAGCTGATGGCCACCTTCTTCAGGAGAGCAAGATAACAAATTTCAGGGACAAAAAGTCTCTCCTTCAAGTCTGCGGTGCCATACTGAAATTGTTGGCTCTTGATCAGAACTCATAGTAAGCAGAGAATTATGAACTGACAAACTGATCATCGCTGAACAGCACACAGCTCTCCCAGAGTACACATCAACAAACAGAGCTTTAAGACCAGACAGAATAAGCACAGGGAGGACCACGGTAGCTCATCCAAGCAATTGATGCACATGCTGGGAAGGACACGATGTTGAGAAATTCAAGCCTGATAAATTTCCCACCACTGAGCCAAGAAGTAGAAGGCTGGAGAGAAAAAAATATTGCTGTCTCTCTCAAGAAGGTATTACATAAAGTATAACCACACATCCAGAGTATTTCACCATCCCCTTATGTTTCACTGTGGCATTTACACCTGACCTGTGTGTAAATTACACCTGTGTGTAGGGTATCACCATTACAGCTCAGTGGAACACAGCACATCCCTGAAGAAACTGCTGTCCAGCTGTCGGCTTTTCCCTCACAGGAACGTCACCTGTAATCACCAGCTCACCGGGGACAGGGCAGCTCCTGATTTTCTCAACGATTCAAGTGAACACACAGGTTTCTCTGTCCAAAATCCATAGTTTGTTACCAGTCACAGGTTTTCCCTTTTCCTCCCATTTACACCTATAAACTGAACCGAGGTGCCTGCTAAGTCAAGTCCTGCCTTTACTGGAACACAGCAATACAGTGTGACTGCAGAAGGTCCATGGAACCATCTGCACTAGCAACAGGAAGATCTTCCCCCAGAGCATCCAGAGGCCATCCAGGGAGCTGGAAACCCAAAAGGCACAGACTCAGCACACTGCTGAAACAACAGCCTTATCTTGTACAAGAAACTGGTTCAACAGCAAAAAGCCCAACTCAGTTCTCGGTGGAGCACAGGGTAAGTGTTGGGAATAGAGAACCATAAAAATAATCAGCACACACATCTCAATCCTAACAAACCAATATGTACAGAGCCTGTAAAGCCTCCTCTGAGAGCAGGAGTTATACCATATATCTGATTTACATTTTTCAGAGAAATAACTGAAGCTCTTCAGCTTGTTCCAAAGGCCCAATGGGAAAGAGAAAAGCCTCAACACACCTAAGTGGTAGCTTTGCAGCAGCATGAGACTAAACAAATGGAAAAACCTAAAATAGGTTGCGACAGTTTATCATTAATCAGTATGAATTACCTGGCAGAATGCAGTCTCTTTCAGTGCAACTTAGTGGCACCTTTCCCAAAGAACTAATACAAACACGAGCGCATAGCAAGAGATTTGGGGAGCAGGGGAAGAGGGATGTCATCGCTGATTGAGTTGCTGATGGCAAGAAACAAAAAAAGAGACTACACAGGGCAGCACCTGTGTGGCTGAAAAACATGACTGGCATGTTCCAGCTACTTCATTTGGCAAGGTTAAATTCACCACAGAAGAATCATAATCATATTACAAAACACTCAAGTCTTTTGAATGGCTTCCTTGCAGTCAGATACCACTTCTCTAACAGTTCTATTTATTCCTGCATTTTCCCAGGACAGGGATAACATTCTGGATCCTTCCTCTTGTATTCATAAAAGATCATTACTGTTGAACATAAGAAGGTACGAGAATAGAAGAGAGAGGGAGAGGCATTATTTTTGTTTAGAGACAGATATAAATGGAAAACTGCAGACAAAGCTTCCAGCTAAGGCAACCTCTATCAAGCCTACAAAGAAGCCCTTGTGCTGGCAAGCTCTGGCAAAGGATCTAGGCATCCAAACTATTCAATTTTTCCATCTATATGAAATGGTTTAATACAGAAGATAACTTGCATATATGGATTTGGTGATTAAAACACATAGTTATCAACATAGTTTTAGTGAACTCTGACTTGGAGTCTTGAACAGGTATTGAAGAAATTTTGCCTTGACTCTCAAACCTTGTTCTCAGAGGTTACCAAGATAGCAGCAGACCTCTTTCTTTTATTTGTATATGGATATACCTGTAATATCTTAGACCCCACTTATGATTGCCTTTTGTATTAGGTAGTTTTGTATTTATTTGTGTCAATAAATACTCAGATCCTTTACTCATTTGCTGCATGCTTAAAAGGAAGAGACAAGTTCTAATATGTTTCAAACCATCATTTCAATTGTTATTAGATTTAACAGAATAACCTTTAACAGAAGGTTCAGGAAATTACCAGACTAAACACCTTGCATTTGCAAGTCTAAAAACACATAGCTTCAAACAAAGACAGGTAGAGAAGGTAGCTAGACTGAGTAAAAAGCACCAGGCCAAAGTAGTTCAGACCAGTCCCCACTCTGCTGGAAACATCCTTACTACTACTTTTGTCCATAAGATACACAACAGCCTTTAAACTCTCAAGAAGACTTCAAAAACCATGTTTGGAAAACAATTTGTGGTGGTTCTGTCAGGCTTACTTGTGAAAACCTGTGTTAAAATTGCTAACTGTAGCTTCCATCTCCCAGCAGCTAAAGAAAAGGAGCAAAAACTGCCTTGCATAGTAGTGTTAAAAGATAAAACCTGCATATAATTATCCAGACATTTGAAAGGACAAAGTTTGATTAGGAAAGAAGTTTCATGAGTGAAAGGAAAAAAAAAACAAACCCAGACAGTGATCTTAGTGAAATCCTCAGACATGAAAATGAAAGCAATTGTCCCACATTTGTATTGCTCCAGTCATTTCACACATGCTTCATTGATGTAAAGAAGGGAATTACCACAAAATCTGGAGCTGTGACAAGATAAGCTTTTCATGGTCTGAGGACCCAAAAATTAGAGACAGTTAATCATAACTAAAGCTTTGTGAACAACACTTGTCAAATACATGAGCAATTGCAAACACCTACACAGCGCTATCCAAAACACCACAACATGAAGACAGCTAAATAACAGATACCAAAAGTCACCTCTGACAACTGTGCTTGGAACCAGACTTGTCATCAGACCTTCCCATACAGTGATAATGAAGGCCATTCCATGCAAAGAATGAGGTTTCAATGCCTCAGGTATCACTTCTTCCAAACACTGTAATGGATAAAGGCTTTTTTAAGCAGCATAAACTGCAGTTTAGCTAATCTGATTTGTAGGAAATTCTCTGTTCTACAGCTCAGGCCCTACAAGTTTAGTGATGAAAACTGTAATAAGCTCTTTCTCTTAAATCACAGCAAAAATACACTGAACTGACCTTCCACTGATCCCTGGGAAGCAGTTTCACCACCACGATGTCACCGTTCAGGGCTCTGTTGCGAGCAACCACTCCGTCAATAAAGATATCGCGAGTCCCATCCTAGTTAAAGAGGAAGAAAAGTAAGTGCCAGACCAAAACATATTAAATCATGGTTGTTATGAGGTTTAAAACACTGCCGTCAAAAAAGACACACACCCCGGTGAGGCAAACATCCTGCAGTTGAGCACAGGAGCAAAGATGGATTCACCACATGCCCTTTAACATACAGGATCTTTCAACAAATGAGTACCTTTGTATGGATGTGCCAGTACAGTAGTTCCACACTATTTACACAAGACAGAGCCAAGCCCTCAAGATGTGTTGTCTCAGTTCCTCTACAGTCACTCTTGGGAACAGGTAGAGAGTTTTCTGCTGTCACGGCTCTTGACACATTAATTTCCCACCTCGAACATTCAAAGCCAGTGTTCAGAACAGACAAGTGTTCAGAACTGTTTACAAAGCAGCCGTTGCAAAGTGCTCCATGCAGAGCTCCTGCTGCTCTCCTGGTGAGGTGGAAAAGCAGGGACATGCAGCTCCCACATCAGCAGGTCACTCTGTGAAGGTGGTCTGGATTGGGGTTCAGGATGCAACCTCTTGTTTTTCAAATGAGTTAACACCATATATTCTGCATTTGGCATAACTAATGTTAGAAGATATCCCAAATAATGATGACTATAGATGCCAACTGCAAGCCAGGAGATCTTTTACTGTAACAGACATGTCAGGACACCTTCTCTGAATACTCTGGGTTAGCATCCTTGCACAAGAGCCTCTACTAATTGCACACACTATGATTATCCACCTCAGACATGTCTGGCATTTGGTTACCCTAGATTTAGTTTGGGAGATTTTCTTCATGGGGTAAACAAAGTTTCCTGAAGATACCAACACAATGATTTTAGTTTTTAAAGGATTGCCAGTTTTGTTCTTTTTTTCTCTTTTGATAATTATTGACAGTGCTCTTGCTGCTTTCATTTCTGCTTTCCCATAATTCAGTATACAAGAAATTCCATGTGTCTGTTTACAGTGCAATGAACATGTCAAACAATGTGAGCATTTAGCATCAATGTGAGCAGTTAAAATAGGTTTTCTGAAGAGAGTTGTCTTTGCATAGTTTTGAGGTACAAAAAAGGAGGTTGAGTTTCTTCAGATTAGTACTTCATTGTCTTTCAAAGAAAAAAACAGCCTCACAAGAAAGTCTTAATCACAACTTCAGCTGTTTCTCAGACAGTCCTGAGTCTCACATGCATGAGTAAATCCAATCAGAACTACCAGCATGCTCAGTGTCCAAGAAAAACTTTTTATAACCTGAAAACATGAAGCCCTAATATCACATAAGTATCTTATTCTGCTTAGATACCAAAACAATAAAAGGAAAAACCCTGCCATGATGTGAAACTAAGGCCATCCTCCAAGAGACCAAATTACTCTTAGAAAGAAAAGCAGCAGCAGCTCAACAGCTGTGTGAAAGCTGCCTCCCATGACAAGATGCAGAAAAATTGCAAAGCCTCTTGGACCAACATAATTCAAATTGGAAACCGTTCTCTTCAAAAAGCCAGATTTTTTACACATGGTCATGTTCCTTATTTCTCCCCACCCTTTCCCTACAGCTCCAACTCTTTACCTAAATCCATCACACACATAAAAATGAAAAGTTCAAAGTCACTTTTTAAGGCAAATTCCTGGTTTGGGTTTGGGGATCTTTTTGTCTGTGCTGCAGGACACAGGATGGCATTCACAATAATTTGCTCTATACTTTTTTATCTTCCTCTCCTGTGTCCATGAAAATATAAGACCTTCTCTTCCACTCCCTGAAAAGGTACCTGATGTGTCACACCACCTAGTAAAAGCTGCATTTCCACACTCTGCAAGAGTCTGGTCTTTAACTGCACCCACACACTCTCATTCCAAACTATATAGATATACACACACACACACACACACACATGTATGCCCCCTATTTTACAGCAGTTAATTTCAACATCTGCAACAAAGCTGTAATCAGAAAATTGCCATCAGTTTTAGTTTTCCCTCCAAAAAGAAACACCTCTGTATCTTGAGCTACAGGCTCACAATTGTTGGGTGAACTTACACACTTCCAAGAAAATTTGTGCATCCCACTTTTTCCTCTGCACAGCTGACACTTCAGATTACTAATGCAATTAAAACGGCACTGAATGACAAAAGAACACAATCACTTGCAATGTCTCAGCTGTCCCTGGGGTGCATCTACTCTATTGGCCACAATGGCTTTAAGACTTCTGCAGCCCCCTCCAGGGAGCACGGGGCTTTCTCTGCAAATATCTCCAGCAGTGACCCCTTTCCCCCTCTCACAAGAGATCTGCAGTACTTTCATCTGCTCTGGAAGTGTCTCCCACAAGCAGAGCACAGCTCCAGTCACTCTGTCACTCACACTCAGCAGCACCATCCTTCACACTGACACTTCAAACCACACCACCCTGCGCAGGGAACACACGAGATGCGAGGCAAAGATTTAAATTCTTGGGGTCTGTTCTCTGGGCAGCTTTCAAGAGAAAAGCCCTGGGCCTTCCCCTCAACTCTTCATGCAACAATGAAACGAGCAGCCAGAGCACATGTGCGGCAAGAAACACACAGTGACTTCTGGTGTCAGAAGGTGAACAGCTGTTGCATTGAACTCCATGAAGCCATGGCCAAGTGATAGCTGAAGAGAAAGGGGTACAGTGCCCTCGTCAACAGCAGGAAAGAAAGGGTGATTTTTCACAGCTGCAGCTCTTGCAGCATCTGGCAATGATGGGAAGTGCTGCAGAACACCAAGGCTGCAACCCCTCCATTATGGCAAATAATGGTATACAAAGGATAAGCTTCCCAAAGCACCTGTCTTAAAGGACTGTGCCTACACAGAGTCATCTTCATCCAGGTGTTGATTCTGCTGGTTCTGGTATTCATCTCCATAAAGGGCAGAATAGTAGAAAGATAGCTGAGATAACCACCTCTGCTAGCCCTCCTTAATGTATGCATTCCTGCACACAGAACAGGAACAAGGCAACAGCTGGACACCAGAGGGGCGATTAGGGGTAAAGCCTCACATCCAAATAACTCATGAGAGTAGCTGAATGTTTCTTCTAACATCGCATTTTGTAAATTCAGAGAATGTACTTAACAGCTTATACTTACCACACCTACAAGGACACCTGGCAAAGGAAGGATCAAAGTTCCTTTCACTTGCACACTTCCCTCCTGATGTACCAGAGAGCGGCTTTGTACTTCTTCCTCTAGTTAATGTTACTCTATTCTGTGCAGCCCCAACCTTTCCCCACCCCTGTAATGCCAACCTTCTCTAACAAAGCTCCAAAACATTGCCCCAAATCAACAACATGAACTGAAAAACACCATGAATTTCAAGGCTTTCAGTCCAAGCCCCAAAACAATAGTGCTGTCAGTAGCAGGGACAACAACATAATCAGTGTTTCACTGTCTCAGGGCAGGCTCTGCCTTCTCATCCCCACACCAGCAAAACATTTCAATATAAAACTCATTAACAGCAACACTTTGACCAAGTCAGTTCCAGATAAAAAGCTTTGGCTGTGCCAGCTGTGAGGTCACCTTCCCGACTGGAAGGCCCTGAAATTGCAAGAGTCCTTCTTTTCTGTCAAAATAAGGAAAGAAGAGAGAAGAGGTGCAAGCCAGTCCCATGTGACAGAAGCACATCCCAAGCCAACCAAGATACAGCCCGTGCCAAAGCGGGCACATGAAAAGGAATCACGCATATTTTTTCTGGAATGACTTTTCAAATTAGCTCATGCAGCAGATCGAAAATGGAGAGCATATTTGTTTAGGGAAGATTAACTTAAATCAGTGGAAAATCTATAAAACCTCTGCAGCCATAAACCAAGGGTTTCTGATTACGCTATCTGGTGGTCCTCAAACATGATTTCAGCTGGCCTCTGTGGGACCTTGCAGTATCCCCAACTTCAGCACAAGCAAAGAGTTTCTTCGAGGTATGAGAAAGCAGGATGTGTTTGGGAATATTTGATATAAAAGAAAATCCAGATTGTGTCCATTTATTCCAACTCATTCACCTCTGAGTGACCTTCTGTGCACAGCATAACTCCTATATTAATGCACCTTTAGTTATGAACTTTAAAGCATTATAAAATTACACTTACTGGAGATGGAATGAAGGCTTCATGGTACTTCTTGGGATTTATTCTCAAGGGTCCCTTAAAAAATAAAGAAAAGAAGGAGAAAGATTATGCCTGAATCTTATTAATTTTATATAACACCAGTTAAATTAGAGAGCTGTGGGTAATATATCTACTGTGAAACATGAGAGATACATCTAAATTTCCATTATACATTTCAAGTCCTGACAACTTAGCATCCAAGCAATTTCAAGCCAAAAGGCAGTTTCATGATAGGCTTAAGCTGATCTACTGCAGTCTGTCATCAAAGAGATGTTGAATCATTAGTTGTTGCTGCTACTGGGTGAACTGAGGATCCAAGCCCTCCTGTTCCTTTCACACATTTTCTGCTGAGCATCCACCAACTTTGTTAACAAATGGATAATAGAAACAATTTGGCTTGCTCTGTCTTGGGAAAGGAGAATGTTGGGTTTGCTTATTTTGGAGGATGCAAGGAAAGAGGAAAAGAAAAGCTGAGCTTGCATGGCAGTAGGTATCATTCTTATGGGGCTCTGGCTGCTTAGGCTGTTCCTGCAAACAGACAGCAGCAGTAACTCTGTGATAATAAAGCACATTTCCAAAAAGAATCAAAAGGATTTTCCAAAAATAAACATTTAAAGTCTACAGGATTAAATTCTGTTTAAACATACTTAAAGGCAAACTATCTTAAATACATTTGAAAATTCCATGGTCTATCTATTTCTGCTTTGTTATCTGCCAACTTAAAGGCCAAGTCACCTGCAACAAATTCTTATCACCCCTCCAAAGTAAACCAACCAGTTTTGCTGCTTGCACTCAGGTCCATCCAAGAGAAAGGCAGAGCCAACCAAAGCCTTATAGGCTACACATTTGCATCCCAAAAGGATCCTGAAAATTGGGATTCAGGTGACTGCAGTTCAAACTGACAGCATTTGAATCTTATGGGAACACAACTTAGGTATCTGCCTTCCAACAAGCTTCTGCTCTGGGAAGAAACTTTAAAAATTTCTCCACTTGTGTATTTGAAGTAATGTTAGCCAATTTATTATACGAACAGATTCCATCTGTTTGCACTTCTGTGTTAAGCAATCATAGGAGCATCTCACAGGAATTGCTTCTTTAAAACTTTACTGCAGCAAATAATTTTTTTATGTATTCTGGGAAACACTCAGACAATAAGAAAATAGAGCTGATTACATGTTAAAGTTTTGCTGCCTTGAAGAAGATTTTACAGATTTATGAAGATTTTCCATCGCACTTATTTGCTAAAGTTTACCAGCAAATACAGAACACCAGAATACCAGCAGCATGTATTCTATACTCTTTAGATACTACTTGAGTACTTTGCTGCACTATCTTGTTTGATGTCTCACATAACTTGTACTAACAAGGACACTTGCCCCCATGGCAGGCAGAACCCAGGACAACAGCACGGAAACAAAGACGACCCACTGAGAGCAACCCTGGGGGTATTTCATGCTTAAGAAAAGTGAGAACTGACTCGCTGTCATCAGTCTCTGTTAGCACTGGTACCCACTGATGGAAAACTCTCAATGGTCGTCCTCCACTTATTTCCCAGAACTGGTCACCAGAAGCTGCTACAGAGAGAAAAGAAAAAATGGAAAGGGATTGTTGCTCTGCTTGACAACGGATCAATTCCCATATGTGGATCTACCCACCAGCACCAAGCAGATGAAGGGATATCTCTGCACTATCCCCTTGAGTAGTTTGGGACAGCTGTCAATCAGTCAGGTGTAAATGCCCACCATACACATGAAAAATCAGAGTTTGTGGTCACGGCCCAGAAGGCGCCAGAGCAGCAACATGCCCATGGATGCCCAGCTCCAGCAAACACACAGAGGAGCACGATGTTACCACTTTATTGGGCAGCCTGTTTATCTGCATTTTATATGCACTACCTAATTATGATCACCATTAGAATTCTTACATCAAGTAACATTAAAACTTCAGCTCTTTCCTTTAAGCAAGAAACTCACAAAATTAATCTTAGAAAGCAGATGGGCCCTATTATCTGTGCCCATGAAAATCCTATTTACAATGTTGTACATTTCACGCTGTGATATCATATCTGGAACCAGTCACTCTCCCCATCTGCAATGAACAACTGTTCTCATATGTGTATTAGGGGGAGAGGATCTGGCTGCAGAGTCTCATGATGTCACACTAATGTATTATTTTACAATAGCTTGCAAATAATAGCTGCTATATTTATCAGTGTTTTTCTGTCATTAGGGCCTTTGTTATGAAAGGGAAGAACAAGGTTTGCAGGAAGGTTTCTAAAACACTTTCTGATTATTCAAGTCAGCTTCACAGGTTCTTGCCAATAAAGTTTCTAACTTTATTGAACTTTCCCAGTGAGACACAAAAGGGTCATGATTTCTCAAGCTGCTCTGCTAGAACCAGGGCAGTACTCAGACTAAACTTCAAGCATCCCAAACCAAGCAGTTTATAACAGCTATTGTAACACATATGCCTAGATTTGTTTGTATGTACAATACACGAAAAAAAGGTCAGGGTTCACAAGTACCTGATTGCTACCCAGGCTTTCTTTGAAAAAACAATCCACGAAAATCAGGGAAACCCCAGCTTTCACATCCACAAAAGAACAGCTTTCCAAGGAAAAACACCCTCTTAACAGCAAAGCAGGCTCTGCATCTCTGTTCGCTCCGCCTGACCCCAGCAGCCCTGCAGGGAGGGTCTGGGAGATGCTGGAGGCGTGGCGCAGACATGAGTTTCTGGCTGATGCTTCAGAAGATGATTAGAGTCCTTTGGGTCAACGTTCTTTAATACACAGCCCGATTTCATCTGTTGTGTACAACCATCATCGCGCGCTCACGGAAAGACGCGGGAGTTATTCAATCTTGTTTGCCTTCAGGCCATCCGCTGTGATTCCAACCAATCCAAATACGCCTGGTGTTTGCTCCCTGCAGTTTTAAGGGCAGGGAAATGGGAATTCTACACACTCATAAGCGCCTGAGCTCAGATCCCTTTTCTTCTGGAAGGACACTTCCGCACACATCACATCACTAAATGAATTCAGGAATCCACAGGGCACACTTCTCGTGCTACTTATCAAAACCTGAGTTATGTCAGATACAGTACCAGAAGCCATTAAGACCAATAGTACTGACAGACGTCAGAACCCATAAAGATAACCCTTCACTCTTCCTGATCTGGAACTGCCTAATCTTCCTGGCACTTGTGTGTCATCTGAGCAATCTCCAGGTCTGCCAGTAGTTTCTGTGGGTTGGGCTTTCAGGAACACTTAGTTGCACAGCTTCATTGCCAAGGTCCAGCAAAAATCTCAGTGTCATGGCAGGCTCTTGTCTCCCTAACAGAGCTCTCAAATTCTCATCCAACTATAAGCAGATCCAGTGTTTCCAGGATGCTCCAGGGGACACTCCATGTTCAGAGCCATGCTGCTGCCTGGGAACACTCCAGTTTCCTCAGGACCATCAGAATCAGACCAATAGGTTTGTCTTCCCCTTCCACAGGCTCTTGTGGAACCTTTTTGCAGTTTACCATGCCAGAACAATGCCCTGCTTTTGGGGATTAACACAACAGGTATTTCCTCATTCTGGCTCTTGCTGTCTTAGAGAAAACCACTAAATATTTGTCCATTCACTAAAGTTGCTTTCAGGATCTCACCTATCCTGGTTGAGGCTGCAGTGATGAATGCAGCCTCAATGAAATCATAAGGATGAATGAACTGAAGATGAGAAATACTGAGCCGGGATGCCCATGATCTAACACTCAGCTCTGAATGATTAAATCCAGCTTCTACAGCCTCAATTGTTTCCCTGAGATTTGGAACTGGATGAAAGGAAAACAGATACAGCCTAAGAAAGCACGTATGACTCTTCCAGTTACGCAGCACATGACCTGGAGTAGACACTACATATTTACAAGAATTAGGGATTCTTTTGCCAGGGCTCACGCAATCACAGGTCTGTGGGGACTCAGCATTTCAATGGGATTCTCAGGTAGTAGTCATAGCCTGATGTGCCTCATCTGCAGCTGCACTTGACCTCATAGGCAGCCTACACACACTGCACTTAAACGCTATCAGGCTGTGTTACCAAAAATGGTGCCAAAAACACTCCTGAAGGTAAGGCAGAAGCTTTAGTTGATGCCATATGCCAGTGCAGCCATGAGGGAAGTCACGGCTTAAGGCTCCCATTTCTTCCCTTAACATTTGCTTCCCATTGCAGATGTCTGTGATGGTCTTTAAAAATGCACTGGCCTGAGGTCCAAGTAGCCCAGTAGACCATACTGATCATCAGCAGGGACATGATTTCTCTCAAAGCTAAGAGTGCATGAGATTGGTCTTCAGAATGGAATCAGGCAGTCTTTCATGTAAAATCCTCATTACACCTCTAGAAATTGTACCATTGTATTACTATACAAGAACTATTATGCAATTATAACAAAAAATCAGACAAAACTGAGGTGATGTCATTCGAGACTCCAATGTATTGATGAAAGTAAGTATCACAACCTCACCAGCACTACAACACTCATTAAATGGCAATGGACCTGAGTGTCTTTGGGTAAACAATGCCTCAGCATGGATGCCTCATGCCCTGACTGACTTCCACCTGCCTTTTTTCTCCAGCCAGTCTGATCTCACTGGCATGCCAGGTGTTGATGTTCATGTCACTGTTCATGCCTGAAGAACATTACACATTACATGTTGAGGACTACCATGAATGTGGTGCAAGGACACTCTCTTCTTCTCCATCTCAGCCCTGCCAGCCTTCATGTAAATCTTCTCTATCCAGCAGACAGGACAGCAGGTCCACCCACACATTCTTTAGAAAAGAATTGCTGGCTAATGATGGCTGCAGTTTTGCTGCTCCAAAAAGAAGCACAAACATTTTTGTGAGAAATTTCAGCAAGAGGTATCTTGCTAAGGCCATTTGCTTTTACTTACATTGACACAGACAGAGGCTGCCAGCAACTGCTGTTGTTTTGAGCATCATTCGTAAAGGGAAGTGTCTCCCCAGTAGTGACCATCATGGCCAGCAGACTATTCAACCAGAAATCTGTAATTCATCACTAGTGTGGACCAGGAATTTTACAGAATATGCAATCAAACAAGAAACTACTTCAGAGGAATGCAGAAGATTCCATCCCACTTGTAGAACATCCTGAGAAAGGGAAAATATCTTCCTCTGGCATCTACAAGTGCTACATCAATTCCCTGTCATCAACTGCTGCCGTTTTCCAACAAATGCCTGTGATTTCCACAGACTTATCACAAGATCATGGACACTGTATATTTCAGGCACCTGAATTAGCTCTCCCCTTTTCAGTCCTGATGAAACATCTTCCTTTGACATGTAGGCTTCAAATATACTCTTCTTCCTCCCTCGAGTGGGTTTATTTAGATTCTTTCTGTCACCTGATGTTGGGACACCAGCATAGGATCCTCCTGAAAACAAAAATTCATAAGTGTTACCTTGCCCACCAAACATGTCTGTGTTTCTTAAGAGAATCTGTACAGAGGTTTTATATTCAAAGTTAAATTTCTGAGAACAGTTTGCCTAGAAATACTGGCACCCGACTTCAGAACACCAAAAAGCCTGGAATAATAATATTTTACAAATGAACAGTCTTTTACAGCTCATTTTAAAGTCAACAGCATTCATCCCAGCCCATCTTTTAAAGCACAGGCTTCAAGACAGCTTATTCCTGAAGCGTGTACACACACTGCTTTAATACCTCTGGGAGTTCCCAGTTGTCTAGGATTTATTCTGCTGTCTGAATTGTTCATTGTTTCTGTCTGCGATTCAGAGAGTTGTCTCTTCCTATCGAAGTTCTGGGGAGTTCTTGCAGATTCAGAGTTGTTTCTGGTCCTTGCAAACCCTCTTTTTTCTGCACCTGAAACCAAATACAGGTTTGAAATAACAGGGAAGGGAAGAGGAACCCCAGTGCCAGCTTGTGGTCCTGGTGAAGCTCACGGTCTCCAGTTCTTCAGTACAAGTTACAACCATGAGTCATAGCCTTTATCCAAGAGAAACAATGTCTTCATTAGTTCATTTGTAATCTGTTGGCTCTTTGGGCTTCATAATACACCACTAACTTATTTTAGCATAACTGAAACGCTGGAAATTACGATGCTAAAGTTGGATACAACCCTTCCAAAATCCTGGGAAATTCATTAGAGCATATAAAATGTGAAATTGTTAAACTGTTTCCAAAGTCTCCACCCCATTAAGCCCCCAAGTAGTGAGAAAATATAACTTCCCTACAACTTAATTAACCAGTTCAGGAATCAAGGAGGCAAAAAAAAATTCTTAACAACCCACACTGGAATTATTAACTTCGGAGCTACCAGAGGCAGCACGGTACACAAGGACACCAGAAAGAAGTGCCAAGGCTCCAAATGTCCAGCCTGTTCAGAGTAGGCCACAATCATATGAAAATATTCTGCAGAGACTCACCCCTTACTTCCCTGCCATCACCTCAGCCCCTTCCCTACAGCCAGGAGAGCAAGCAGCAGCTTCCAAAGCGTATGCCAACGCTGTTCCACGGATCAGCACATTGGAATGCAACCCAGCGCCGCGCAGCTGCCCTCTTGGCCCTCCACCTGGATACTGAACATGTCATCACAGCTTTGCCTTCCAGCCCCTCCTGGCTACGCTCCCTGGGTCCAAGCTTGTACCTGCAAGTCAGAAAACGTGCAACGCCAACTTATTTGCTACGGTGCTATCCAAGTTACATGGCAAATTTTTTACCTATGGTATCCTTCTCAAACGGAATTGCAGATTGCTTCACAGCAGCGAGAAAAAATGCTTTAAAAGCTGTACTTAAGCAGAGAGCTTTAACAAATACGGTACAACAAGAGAAAACAGCTAATCACAGAGAAAAAACAATTTTCATATATATAACAACAGGCAAATCAGCAGGAGGGAAGGATCCTCCTAATTCAGGAGGGAAGACACCAAGACAGGCAGAGAGACAACTCAAGGTGCCAGCTCAGACCAGTCCAGGAAGAGATTTCACAGCAGTGTCTCCAAACGGGAAGCTGAAACAAAGAGGAGGCTTCTGTTTTCAGTCACAATAACACTACATAGTTGGGCCTCTTTCTACACAATCAAGCTTTTAACACTCTGAGGGTGCTTCCAGGGCGGGGACTGTCTGAGGAGGTTGCAGCTGTAACATGGCGAGAACACAGCGGCAAATTTAGGTTTCAGCCGAGGTGACTGAAGAAACAAAACCTGTATGGACCACATGAGATAGAACTAAAATTAAATGATTTGCAACTGCCTAATGAACTTAGTTACAAATGTCCCAGGAGTCAAGTTAAGTTTAAAAACAGGCACCAAAAGTAAAAGTAGAGAGTAGAGAATTGGCAACACAATTTGCTCTGGATATGTTTTCAGAGGCATTTTGGTGAAGGAATCTGACTTAAACTGCAACAGGCAGGATTTTAGGCTGCTCACCCAGAGAGGTCATGCAATCTGCTTCGTTGGAGGTTCTTAAAAATAGGTGAGACAGACGTCTGCCAGAGTTGGTCTAAGAAGAGTATTTTTTTCCTTGAGGTAGTGAAATGGGTTACACGAGCTCGTAAGGTCCTCTAAAGCCCTCGTTTCTATGACAGCAAGTCACAGAAAATACTACTATGAATTAAAGAACCTGGGATAAAAAGGAGGCTAAATCTTAACATATAATTAAGAAGGAGCTGAAAATAAAAATAGGAGCAGAAAAGTCAAATGCAGAGGGGGAAAGCGAAAAAAGTACCTCATGAATTGGGCTGCGAGCTGAGAGCCAGAATTAGGCACTGCAGAAAAGGGTTGTCCCAGCACTTGGCTTGGCCATTGGTTCAAAAAATTAGGGGGCCCTACAGCCAAAAATAATGTACAGCAACAGCAAAGGGTAGAGAAGCACCTTTGTGTGATAAAAGATAGACATGCAGAGAGGCATCTGCACATTTTCAGCATTTAAGCCTTGGGCTTGCTCTGTGGTGGGATTTTTCATTTGCTCAGACTCAGAAACAAAACTCAAAGACAAAATCCACTCAAAACAACAAACTTTTGACATAGCTGGCCTGCAAGGCAGTTTACACACAGACACTTCGGGTAGCATTTGACCCCCTTGGCCATGACATTTACGGCTAAACAAAGCCACCCCTGTTACAAAGCCACAGACAACTGTCACAATTAGCATTCAACTGGAACACATCAAATTCTGCATGACTGTAACTTCTTGTATTTCTTCTTTAAAAAGAAAGAGACCTAACTACAGGTCACCATCTGTTTCAACTAGAGTCAGTATTTGTTTCTGCAAGGCACCTGTCCCCTAAAACTGAAAGTTAGAAATACCTCTCATGATGGGCTTTCCTGCTGTCCCCGCTGCCCATCATTAATATTCTGATGCATAAACAGACATCATTCCACAAAGCAAACTGTAACTTGACTACTCTTTAGCGCAGGATCTATTGAGACTATTCTTTCTGAAAAACCTACCACAAACATGGTTAAACCCTATTCCAGCACCAGCTGTGTTAGTCTTACTTTTTCCTTGGTGTTACAGTTGAGTGATTTGTAAGATAGAACAAAACATCACACAAAGTAATAACACATTCTAGGCATTAAAATAATAAAATACTAAATAAATTAATAAGCAAATGAATACAATAACGAATTTTAAATTTCAGTGGAAGGAAGACTAAAGCGCAGGGACTGAGAGCTGAGGCTGGCTGATCCATCCTAACAGGAGACTTGAAGCAACCACAGAGCACCAAACACATCTGCTGTGCAGAACCACTCAGGCCTGAACACAGAGTGATTCTAGTGCACTACACGTAAATATTCACAATATGCAGCAAATGCAACACGTTTGGGTGTTTACCTGGCTGCAAAGATGATGTAAAGATGCTCCCTGTGGATGCAGCCAACACTTGCCTGGGATTTCTAGATATTCTGTCATTTTCCACGGGAAATTACAAAGGACTAACAGTTTGAGGAAAGGTGGTTAACTGTTCAGTACTTGAAGTCCTCTGGAAGGAGATTTGGGTTGCAAAAAAGACTTGGGCTCTATCAGGCATGGAGGCTCCCTTCAAGGGCGACAGAGGGACACATAAATAGGACCAGCAATTCTACCCATGGAGCAGGGAAACCCTTCAAACTAGCCAAAGGGAAGCACTTGTGGGAAGTAGAAACACTCAACTCCCACCACCACAGCAAGAGAGACGTGAAAGAGAAGTGGGTGCATTCGTGGGCTTTCAGAACAGTTCACCATCAGTGACTCGCTTTTATTCTCACCATGGACACCAAGAAAAGGAGCAGAAAGGACGCAGGGGCTGGTTGAACTCTGCTGGAAGGAGAGTACTGGAGCTCCATCTAAAATCCAAACCACCTCATTCCATCTCCATCACAACAATGACATCACACAATGGCACATTCTGGTCTTTAAACCTAAGTACCTATTAATCTTTTCTTATTTGGAGGGGAAAAAAAGCATGCAGGCAGCTTCCCAGAATAATTGATCTGGCTTACAGTAAGAGAGGAGGCTAGATGTTTTAAATCAGCTTATTTTGACATAATTTATACAAAATCACTCTAGAGTTTAGCTTTTGAAAAGTACTGCATTTAATTAAATTTACATCTATTAGTCAGTTGATCAACTAGATGGTCAACTAAATCAACTAAAACACTCAACTAAACACAAAGTTAGCAAGGCCAGAAAGTGTTTAATTTTATATTAAAATTTGCATATTGCTTTACATAAGAAAGAACCAAGACCCTCAATTTTATTTACCAAAAATAAAACATTCTAACTGCCCTCTCACACCTGACAATCTCTTTGATTACTACCAGCAGAGAAGGAAAGTATCACTGAATCTTCTTTGGCACATCCATGACAACTCCCATCCAGGATCCAGCAAGAACTAATTTTACTTAAGAGATCCAAGTGAATTTCAGGATAAGGAGATCTTGGTATAGTTTTCCCTTTCCTACCAAAGGGCATCTTCGTTTTCACCAGACATTTTTACCTCCAAACTTCCAGCTTTGTTACCATCTATATTATTTATGTAGATACCTACAATACTTAGGCAGCTCCCTGGGGTGGGCAGGACTATGAAAGCATCACAGCTGTGCTGGTAACACCTCTGCAGGTTTAGGACTCTGACCCCCCAGACACTATCTCGGCATGTAATGGTTCCTTTTACATTTAAAAAAAATGGAATTTATGTTGAAAGCATTGGACAGAACAATATTGTTACAAACTTTTCCAATACAAAATACTTCCATCTGCTATTTACTAATCAGTCCATGACCGGACACCAACACCTCCACTAACTCTGCCATTGCTAACAGGATTTTCCATTGCTTCCCAGCATTAGATCATGGTCTAGATATGGAAAGGAATCTTTGGAAAACCTCTGTTTTCCAGTTAGCATAAGCGTGAGAAGAAACAGAAGCATATCCCCAGAACTGATAACACGCAATAGAACAATTTGTTATCAGTTAATGAGACACTCTTAACACACAGTTCCTAAATATTTGTCCATATTTCTACAATGTTCCATTTCATTGCTGACTCATTTCAATGACTTAAACCAATTTCCTTCAAGACTTCCAAGTAATTCTTCAAGACAACCCAGCTGTGCACTTAGTAAGACATGATAAGGACACACCCATGAGCTTGAAGACATGGCAGCTACCAAAAGAAGGGTCACCCAACACTGCCCTAGACCCAAAAGCAGAAATTAACCAGCCAAAGACAACAAGAACTACCCTGATGCCAGCCTGTGGTTAGTCCCACACTCCCATTTAAGTCAGACTAGGTTAAACACAGCACGAAAGCTAAATAAAGCATGCTCCCGCTCATCCTTACTAGAGATTTAATGAATTAGTGTCCAACCACGAGGCAGCCCAAGGCATCACCTCACAGATATGTAAATGCAAGTTGGCCCTTGACTCCTGGCAGAGTTGACAAAGAAAATTTTAGAAACCATCAAATTTGGTCTTTTAGCAAATGAATACTCTCCAAGAGCTGCCAGGAAGTTCTATCTGCAACTTTATGAGGCACTATGGATGCTGATGTGTAACAGGGTGTATTAATAGTCTCAATACTAAAGTTCAGCCAACACAAACTCTGCCTTGTTTTGGAAAGACATCTGGGACATAAAAAAACCACAATCCTACACAGCCCCTGAACAACTCATCTCAGGTACTTCTGTGAATCTGTCTCTGCACAGCTTGGATGGGCTGGGGGGATGCAGCTCCTGGCTGGGAGCTGTGGACAGGCACAGACCGACTGTGGGCACTGTTGTACCAGGCAACTGCCCCTTTCATTCTCCACAGTCAAATAAACTCTCCTGGCAGAAGACGCTTTGCCAGTACAAACTGCATTAACATCAGGGTGGTTTTGCTAGGATCCCTGTGTCTGCCCCTTTCCTATGCTTAAAGAGGCAATTTCAAAGCTATTTGATATTTTCTGCAGCTCAAAGAAGCCTCTAGAATAATTCCCCCTCAAATTTTAAAAGCCAAAATGCGTTTGTTAGATTGTTTTGAATTTCTAATGCACCAGTGACATCCAGTAGATGCCATATTATAGAAGTGACTAAGTCAAAAATCTCCAAGCACTTAAATGACTACTACAATATCCGGGATCAAATTACCACACACAGGCAAAAACAACAGGCAAAACCAACAAACACCATTGAAGTGATCTCAAATGTGAGTTATGTCAACAAAGACACTAGTCACAGACAGGCCAGAAGTAACAAGCTATTTATGTTTTGCAAAATATTTTGCGGATTTAAGAGATTAAATGTCCCACTAATGGTAACAGCCAAATCCTTTTTTTGTTCTATTTCGTTTTTAAAGGAAAAACACAAAGACAGCTGTTGGTATCATTGCTCAGGGAAGGAGTTCTGTACCGGGAATTAAAGACACTCCTTGGAATCTATCTCTGCTAGAGCCCCAGTAATACACACACAGGACCAAACCCCATCCACCATGCTCCCTGCAAGCACAGCTCTGCTCCAACTTATGTTAGGAACAGTTGTGCTTCCACATTTCTCTCAACCTAAAGTAAAAGAGTTCAGAGTTCTTGGACAGCCTTGGAACAGAACCACCTTCATGCATTTTACAGTATCTTGAAGCCAAGAGGTTAAATAAAGTAGATGGCTCAAGATTAAAGACAAAGCAACAGAGACAAATGAGGATGTCATGGGAAAGAATTCATTAGGGATGTAGGAGTGGAAAGGCAAGACTCGGAGATATGTTATCAGTTCAGTGATGTTTCATTGCAACAGAGACCTGCAGGAGATAAACCTGGTAGGCAATATTTCAGATGCTCATTCTGGAGTCCAAGAGAACGTCTGAGAGTGTGTTCTCCTTATCACAGGCAAATAAAAGAAGATCCTTCTTCTCTCATGAAATGTAAATTCAAAGAATCTTAAACTGGAGGTTCTGCAGCACATTCCTCTGCTCAGTCCAAACCAGACCACAAAGCTAAGACAGTTCCTACAACATTGCTGTGAGTCCTCCTCAAAAGCAGCCAAGGAAGTGAACAATTTGAAATTACCTCAATCACTGAAAAGTAGGGCAAACTTCCGGGAAAGGGAATGTCTTGGTGAAAGTAGAAAAGAACAGTGATACAATGACACTGTCGGGATTTAGGCAGATGGAAGATTGCATAATTAAGTTTAAAGTTAATTAAACAGTCATTCAAAGAAGAGAAACAATGCAAACCTACATTTACATGCATGGGCTCAGCCAAAATGCAAATTCTATGCAAATATCCTGAACTGAGTGGATGCTGTCTTGAAATCCAGCTGTCAGAAGTAGCTCCCAGGCCCCCCAGCCTCACTAATTGACCCATTATGATGGGCCACCAGGGTCCAGCCACAGCATAAATCTAAATGTAACTTTCCACCATCAAGACAAATCAAAATAAAGTGAGAAGACATCAGGTTAAGTGAAGGCCTGTCCATAGCTCTAAAATGTGAGTTCAGCAGTAATTCAAAGGACTGGAAAAGCCCAACTGGTTACCAGCAACTTGCTACAACATAAGACAGCTCTGCCTGTGCCAGCCAGGAGGTTGTCTATGGGCATGGCTGTGTTTGTGCACCAGGACACTGCGAGCCGTCAGTGCAGCCATCCAGGAACAAATCCAGAGAGCTCTCTCACCCTGCCTCTTTGGAGAAAGTGATTCTCCAAACAGTTTTGGCAGAAAGTCTGCCAAAATCTGCACAGAAGAGTTGAACGTCCAACAGAAAAACTGCAAAGGGAATCCTTACCCCATGAGCAACAAGGTAGCTGGAGACATGCAGCCTATCCCCCAGCCAGTGACTCCAGGTGGGAAAACACAGGCTGCCACGGTTTGTGAGGGAGGTCTTAGGGCCATGAGCTGCCTTTGGAGGTGACTGTGCCACCACGGCTGATCATTAAAGATTCAGACATCCAACACTTTTAGAATGAAACACTGAGGAAGAAACACTCCTGCTTAGGAATGGAGGTAGCAAAAAAGTGGCATGTCCATGGATATTAAGGAAAGTCAGGAGTAGAGACAGATGCTCATTTCCAGACTCATGAAAACGAGGTGGGAAGCATGCTTATGGTGGAAGGCACATGTTGCCACTGCTCTTTTGCTTTAAGCTGCACACAGTTGTTAGAAACGCTTGTGCTGCATGTCCCCAGATTTCAATATGGAACTAGGGAAAATGTTCTTGCTGACTTTGGCTTTTGGAAAAGGCCTAGGCTTTGAAAAACTGAAATGAAGAAAAATTCACAATGGATTCTTTCTGCTGCAGAAAACAATGCTGTGGAAACTGCTCCTGACCACCAAGATCATGTGCTCACGACACCATGCTTCCACTTCCAAAACATTTCCAAGCATCCTCATGCTTGCAGGGTTTTGACTTCAGTAACTCAGACAGTAATTGTAGTTTTATTCAATTCCTCAGCAGGGTTTGTGTTGTAGGAATACTACAGGAGTGCGAGAGCCAAAGATACCATTCCAGGCTCTGAACGAAGGGCTGGTGACGAAAATCATTTAGTAGCAATAGACTAAAAGTTTATCAAAATAGTTACTGTGCTCCAGCTGCGTGCAGCAGCACAGTGGTGTTGTCAGGGAGGGGGTACATCTCTTTTGGTTTTCAGGACTCTCTGTGAACCTGCTCCACCCTGCTCGTGACCTCCTCACTACCTACTCCGCCTGATGACTGCACTCCTCCAGGCTTCCACTCCTGCCTCGGGATGTGGGTCAGGGCTCCTTCCACTCCCCCTCATCCTTCCATCTTCCCTAAACATCTTCCACAATACCTTTTGCTCTTTGTTTTATCCAGCAACCACACCACGAAAAGGCTTCTTCAGGACTTCAAGAAAAATACTTTAAAAATATTGTGGAAGTTTTGTCTTTGAATTTTCTGGGCTTCAGTAGTTTGAGAGAAGCAAGTTGCTCAAAGATCAGAAGAAACCAAGAGGCTTTGAAAAGCAAAATACCTGACAGGAGGTGCTAACATACCAAAAGACATTAACAGCTGAAGAAATCAAACAACTGCCTTCAGCTTCCTACATATCCTGAGGTAACCCAAGGTGCTGCTGAATCTGTTCTTCTGCTAATGAACCATTCCCCATACTGTCCATTCAGTGCAGTAGGTACATAAATCACAGTCCCTAGTAGTGTGGGGGAAAATGCCTAAAAACATACAAACTGAATAAAAACACATTTTGGCTGCTGGCTTTTATCTGCAGAGAGCCTGGAATACTCTCCACGGCAGGACATGCCCCATACATCTGTGGGCTGCAGCTGCTAGTGTTGACATTTTCCTTCAGCACCCTGGAAATTTTTATTTTTGTCACAGAAGACATTATTTTATGCAATAGATCACAACATTTTGTTTTCCACCCTGCCCCAGCCAAGTCTCAACTCTCCGTAGCTTGGCTTTCCCCACAAGAGGGAGTTCGGGTCATGCAGCCCACAGCATTTCATGGAGCTGGTTAGCAGGGGGTTGGGGTGGGAGGGCAAAAGATGGGCAGCAGTACTTGGGACAGGAGAGGCAGGAGCAAAGTTGTAGAGGAAGGCAGCAGAGAAAGTCCACAGCAGCCACAGGCTAGAGAGGAACCACAACAGCCACTGAATTCAGCTGCAAAGTAGCTGTCCTACCTACCTGGATACCCATGGTAAAGGAGACACTTGCACATTACCTGAACAACAGGCCAGACCTGACCAGGGTGTGTGGGCTGACTGACCTCATGGACAGCAGAAGACAGAGAGCTTTTACAAATTAATTCCTGTTTGAATGACAGTGTTTTTCAGGGATGGAAATTGTTATCAGTGCTTCTAAACGTGCTGGTGACAGCCCAGATAGCACAAGCCTTGGTAAAATTGTTCCAATGGTCATTCACCCTCACTGCTAAATTGTGCTGTATTTCAAGCCTGGATTTGTTTAGTCTCAAATGCATTATATCATAATCTGCTCAACTGAGTAGCCAATTATTGAACATCTGTTCCCCATGTAGGCAATTTACTGAAAACTCCCCTCCCCCAAGCATCTCTGTGATAAGTAAAGCAGGGATCCTCAACTCACTCACTCACGATCTCAGCATTTTAATCTTCCCTGTGGCCATCCTCTGAGTATTCATCAATTCATCACCATCCGCCTCAAACGGAGGGCATCACCACAGGATACAACACTCCAGAAGCTGCTGCTGCCACTGTGCCAAAGACACACAGAGTCCGTATTCCATCTTCCAATTCCCATGCTCATACATTACCCTTTTGGCCACATTTCACAGGAGGGGGATGTTCAGCTGATTAATCCATCAAGAGCTCCAAACTTTTTTCCAAGCTGTTGCTTCCCACACTGGGTTGCTCACACTGCTATTACGGCTCTATGCTGGCAATCCAATAAATGGATTTTGTTTTGCCTGCTCACACTCCACCAAGTGATCCAGATGGCTGCCAGTAACTACCCCCAATATTCAATACTCTCCAAGTCATCAAAAAAAACCCTTTTCAAACCTACTTATATATTTTCTTCCTGATGACTGACAGAAGTATTAAACAGCACAGGGTCAGGACATGACACTGCAAGAACCAGACACACCTGTTGGTAACAATTCTAAATTTATTGCTGCATTTAATTAGTATTAATTGCAATACTAATTTTGACTAAACAGGTTTTAAACCATTGCACATGCGCTGTGATTTAATTAAGTTCACAAACTAACATCCATACTCACACCTTTGTTATCAAACCCCTAATCTCGTAATAAACTGACACTAAAGGAGTTCAACAGAACCTTTGTTAAATAAATTGATGACAAGTCACATGAAAGAAAATATTTTAAATGAATTAAAAATCAATTCAGTTCTTCTATCAGCCTATTATTTTCCTAGGACCAACACCACACTGACAGGCATAGTTACCTGCACTACATAATGGGTGCTAGTGAGTAGAAAGAAAAAGTTTTAAAAAATAGCAGGTTAACAGCAACAAGTATTTCCACCGAGGAACACTTTCACCTGAGTACTAGTAGGTGAAGGAAGCTCCTTCATTCACAGAGGTGAGAGCTTTGCTACCAAATGCAAGGGCTCCTGCTGCAGCACAGTGTGCTCAGGGCTCTGATAAAGGGCATGGAAGACAGTTATTAGATCACATACAAAAAACACAGTCCCTGCAAGGGCAAGATCTCATCTTCCCAAGAGAGGATACATCAGATATTAACTCACATACTAGAGCTGATGTTTGCCAAAAACATTAGTTGCACAAGATTCAGGAATGCAACATTTTTTTCTATCAAAAGCAAGAGAAATTTATGTTTGTGATGACGTTGCTAAACCATTAGAGAAAGGAGCATTCTATTTTTCATGTGTTTCTCAGATGGGGCCATACAGTAAATCCAGTTTTCCCTCCTCTCCCATATCTTATTACTATGATTAACGTCATCTAAGGAACGTTACACTGAACCTGGCAAGATTAGCTACATTTTAAAGATTTCCACAGCAACCAACATTCTCCATTTATTGAGCTGATTCTGTGGCCTTTAGTAGATTGCTGGCTCATATTTACTGGTGCCAGATAGGGAGATAACAGCATTCTTCAGAACTGAATTTCACCACACAAGAATTGGAAGACTCACCACTAAAATCTAGCATTCTCCCAAATTAGCATTACAAGAAAGGAAAAGCAGAAGCTGTGGTTCTTCCTCCAAAATTCCCCCAGAGAAACAAAGGCAAACACACAATTATACTGCAGCATACCATGGGAAGACAAATACCTGAGATTTTGCCATCTTATTAAGGCTGATATTTCTTGAGCAGCTGTGCCCATCAAACACATGGGAAAGCCATTCCAGGATATTTCCTTTACCTGTCCTGAACCTTTTAAATGTCAGCATTGCAGCCACAAGCACAACACCAACATCCAACAAGAACAATTGTTTTTAAAGCTCTGATGCTAAACACCAGCCTGCTTGCCAGTGCCACTCCTCCGTGGAAGCTGCCCAAATTGGTTAAGTACCACAGGCTGGGCAAATAAATTCCAAGTGTCAGACAGATGATAAATCAGAAAGGGCTGTGGAAATCTTCCACTGTTTCACGAGGCATGTTGTTACCCAGGAATTGTCTGCTTCTACTCAGGGGGCACGCTGACCCTGACAGATGGGCAAGATACCTCCATCACATCATAAACCTATGAAGTTTTTAGTGAGAGGAGCCTCAGGAGGATACCTGGGGAAGCTGGCAGTGTTCTTCCCAAGGAAGCTGTCTGCAGATACAGACTGAGACACTATATCCAGCCCTGCAAAATCTGCGCCTGTTCCAGAGCAATGAGCCTTGACCAGCATCCTGCTCCACCCAAGTTTCAACATCAACAGGGCCACCTCATTCCCAGGTGCTCTAGCTCCCAAGATCCTCTGAAATCAAGTGTGGCTGGGAGTTGGTATTCCATGTTTGGAGGACAGTCCTTTTCTGCAGATCTCTGATTTCTAGGCTTTCCAGCAGACTTGGGACTGTGCTATCAAACAGCAATTCTCCCTCAAAAAACAGGCTGGCAAGTGCATGTACTCAAAATGCAACCGAAATCCCGCTGTTCCAAATAAAACACAGCACTTGGTCTAAACTACTTATTGACAGAGCAAAGCATCACAAATATTGAAGTTCCAGATAGCAGCCATGCAAATCCCAACTTGTAGCATGTGACAGACAGATGCTGCAGAGTCAGCACTTCTGTCCTCAAGAAAAAGGAGGTTTTAAGACCTTTTATGACAGCAACTTCAGTCAGTCTGAAAAAAGATTTTGATTACTAACTCTGGATTGAAATGGGAAAACCCTAAGACCCTTTGATCAAAACCAGAAAACAACCTAAGGGACTTGATTATTTTCTGTTAAAGAAGTTTAACCAAATTTTAGCACCCAAAGAATCTAGAGCATTGGAGGTTTAAGGGAAAACACCAGGAGGAAAATTATATAAAATTAAAAACTCTAAGAATCACAATTTGGAGTGACATTTTAGGATTATTTTCTGGTTTATTGGGTTTTGTTTGGGAAGAAACTTCAGAGCAGGAGGTTTTATGGCAATTCTCCTTGCAGAGGTTAAAACTGCACAGAAGGGAGCGACAGTCTGTGGAATTCCTGTATCTGCAACTTCATCTTCCCAAATCCAATAGTGCTGATGCCATAGAGTGAATTCAACCTGCAGTCTCATGACTACATCGTGTTCCACTTCTGTTCACACTCACCTCTCTCAACTGCAAAGCCTCCAACAGTTAGGAAAAGCAGTTACTATATGGAACTCCAGACAGGAACACAGCATCAGAACTGAGCTCCAGGGCTCAGAGGTACCTGCTTGGGGCTCCATAAACCACTCTGCTTTCCTCTAAGGCCACAGGAATCACTCTGCCACTGAAAGGACATTAACACGGACCAGCCCCTTGCTGCCTACAGCCTGCCCCAGGGCACTCAAAGGGTTTTCACAGATGACTATTATTTGCCTTCAGTTTTAGTTGACAGTTTTAGGACCATTGCAAACCCAACCATGGCTAAGCCTGAGCTGAAGAGCTGTTAAGAAGAGGACAATGAAACGAAAGGATATAAAGAGAGATGCTTGGCTTTGAGATTAGCTCAAAGAGCCTTTTGGAAAGCCTACAGCAGTCTGAAGAGAGCTCATGTGCGAGGAAATGTCACTCCTGAAAAGATGATATGCCTCGCTGCTATGACAGAAGCAATTCTTGCCATCACAGCTTCGCAAGCCTTGATTTAAACTGATCAAATCAGACACCTGCCTATGCAAAATAATGACTTATATCAGCATCAAGAGAGAAATACAAGCTTTGAAGTGAGAAAATATTAATCTGATACTGTGATTTGTGAGTTCTTATACCTAAGCACTTGCATACTGCAAAATCTTCATTTCACTTAAACAAGTCCTAAAATATACTCAGACTGAACAGCAGAAAAGACATTTCTCTGAAACAAGTGACATATTTATTTTTTCCTATTTCTTTTCTCCCCAAGATCCCTGCAAGTGTTCTTGAGGGTAACCAGTCACAGCTACACAGGAAGGTGGCTGGGGAGGCATGCAGGGGGAAGAAGAGGAAAGGTGTCACTGCTGAGCAAACAACTTTCCAATAATCTTTCCCACAGTATGAGTTTTCCACCTGGGAAGTCAAACACAAGGGTCAACATTTTCTGCTTTAGGTGTTTACACTAAACAAACAACCAGTTTTTAAAGCAGTTGTGCAACCCCACTTCCAACCAGAGCAGGAGGCCACTGGGGGTGCTTGCTTTTGAAAGCCAGGCTATTTTTATTTTATCCATGTAGGCACCTCTGATTTTGCTGGATATAAACTGTATGCCTTTGAGACTCTTCATCTGTCATCCGCTCTTCCTACGCTTCAAAAGCTGAAGGTAGCAAAGTCTATTATGACAGGCTAGCACAACAAATAGTGTTACCATGAACCATGTAAAAAAAGCCCTCCCAAAAATCAAGCTCATCAACAAATTTTACCATAATCTGCCTTAAATCTCTATCCATGATCAGTCTTGCAGGAACTCATGGACGTTTACCAACTTTAGCACATTATGTATTGCCATAATTTCAAAAATAACCCAGAAAAAAGCATATTACTTGCCCTTCTTGAGTCTTAGGACCTAATTTTTAAGACCGATTTAGCTAAACAGTTATTTGATTTTGAATTCAAGAGTTGTGATAGGCCTCAGGCTGATCTTACCCAGCTGAGAAATCAATCTCTTTTCTACTTGTTACGGAGAATTTAACATGGTGACATTTCTGAGTTCCTTCAGTAGTAGCTCATAAGATCAGGCTATCGAAGTATTTCAGCATAAATAACATTCAGAGAAAGTTTTAACCCATTACACTGAGAAATGAAATTTAAACTGTCTGGTTTTGGTTCTTTGTTCATGCTGTGTTCTGGGGTTCTTTTAATAAAAATTTTACTTATGTCCCTAAGTAGGCTTTTTGCCTTGAACATCCCATTTAAGAGGAACATTCACTTTAGTACTGCAAAATGTGGTCTCTTTGTTACTAACAGCAAAATTTCCTGGAGTCAACACCCTCTATCAGGAATTGGCTACTAAACAGACATCTTAGCCCCTGAGTATTGGATTTACCTGGACCAAAGGCAAACCAGCACTCCAGTTTCAAAGAAGCAATGCAAAGAAAAGCATGACTCTGTCCTGAGTCAGTTCAGATCCAGTGGTCGTATTAATTTGGACTCCACACCACAGAAATTGGGCTTTTCTAGCCCTGGGCTGATCCTGGAAGCAGCACAGCCACAGTCACAGAGTTTAGGCCAGGAAATTACGTCCTGCCAGCACCGAGTTGGCTCCACATGAAGGCATTTGCACATGCCACATGGCTTACTTGTAAACCAGGACAAAGCCACCCACAGGTAACTGAGGGCTGACTAACTTGGACAGAGCAGAACTGGCTCCTGTTAACTCACTCATGACTTACACATCACATTCAATTCCACAGTAATTGTAGCAAATGGACCAAACAATTCATTACAGTGAACTCACCTTGGACTTGACCTGGAGACAAGTGACTGTTTTTTCTGGCATTCATTGCCAGCACATCCTCACCAAACTGTTCAGTCAACAAGTGTCCAGCTGCTGTATCAATGTTGGCAGGACACCTGCCTCGTTTCTTATGTTTCTTCCTCCACATGTCCTCCTCCTCTCTCTCATCAGAGCCAGACGATTTCTGCAGAGCCCCTCGGTGTCTCAGGCTGTTTGATGCTCTCCCACCAAGGGCGTCACCCACATTTAACAAGTCAGACGCAGCTCCACGCTGATACACATAATAGTCTTCCTCCACCTCCAAGCCTCCCTCTGGACTAACAATGGCATTTTTTTTAAGAGGACATCTATTCAGAGCGGTTTGGGGTTTATCGTTCTCAAATCCGGGCAGGGGCTGTTCCAGGTGAGATGTTCTGACTGGTGAATAGCTGGGCATGTTTATCCCATTCCTGGCTGGATTATCCTTCACCAGGCCTCTCCTCAGAGGTGGGTCCAGATCCAAGCTGGGGTCGTTGCAGAAGCCTTCTTCCAGCTGCATCTTCTGTGCAATGTGATTCAGGTAGGACTGGAAGCGGCCGCTGTGGTGCTTTTGCACGAGCCTGGCGTACGCGTTCTTCTGGGGGGCAGCCGCCTTGCTCAGTCCCTCCTTGGCTCCTTGGGAAGAAGCTGGACTTCTCACATGCCCCAGCTGATCCATAGTGCAGTAAAAGGCCCAAACTTTGGGGAGTTATAAACAGACACAGAGGAGAAAAGGTTTATTTTCCTGAAACAAAGTGTCAGATAATTGATTACACCAAAAGACAAAAATGTAACATTTTTGTAGAAAAGGAATTCTGGGTTGGTATATCATTCCAGTGTGGGGAAGGGGTTTCACAATGTACTCAACATCTGCCCTGTACCAAATCCCTGTCCGTGTCCTAGGAGTGACCACAGCCCATAAGCTGTACCTGCCCACACGCCACATAAAACAGGGATTTTGTTCCACCCCAAATACACGGGATTCCTTTAGTCTGCTCTTCCTTGCCTTTGAAAAAGCCAGGAAAATTAAAGCAGCAACTGACAGACTATACAAGAAGCATCAGTTTAGTGGTCATCAGAGGCAAAATCTTGTCATGTCCAACTTGGAGTCCTCAAAAACTCCTTACTGAAGTGCTTCACTGTTGCTGTCAAAAGCAAACACTGCCTGTCACCTCCCTCCCACAGTGACTGACACTTCTCCGTTGTACAGGACAGTTCCTTCAAACACCAAGACTACTCACTTCAGCTTGTCTTTTTAGCCATGAACTCCCTCCTAGGGCAACAGAAGTAAACTAATAATTATCTTGCAAGAGCTCCCTATTCTTACTGACTGAGACACACTGGCTGCAGCTCCATCCAGCACCAGTTTTGGTAGATGGTATCACACCTCCACCTTTGCTGCACGAGTGTGAAACTCAGGCAGATCGAGCATCTTTCCATCCTTTTTCAGCTGCTTTAGCTTTTAAGCTTTTGGAGCAAAACAATCTACTAAATGGTGCTCAGCTGCTTTGAGGTAAATTACAGGTATAGACAGGATATACCAATGATTTTTGCTGCATGTAACATCAAAGAAGAACATAAGAATTTCTTGATAATGGAGCCCAGTGCAACTACTAGCTTCTGTGTGTTTTCATAAAAATGCCTCTTTTTCACTTCAGGACAAGTTTGAAGCTGAACAGCTGAATTTCACCCCAGCTGGTACACCAAGAATTTCAGGGCTCACTGTCATCTCTGCTATCCCAGAACTGTGAGGCACTGGACTCTGAGTTTAAATAGAGAATACTGCCCGTTAAACCTCTCCCTTGCCTTCTCTACGCACAGGGGTGTTGGCACGACTGAATACAGAGATCAACAAAAGTGAAATTTATATTCACTTCCCTACTGCCACCATGCTTGGAATTTTTCTTTGCCCTTACTCAGCCCTCTTTCTCCCTTTCACTGCTGTTGCACAGAGGATAAACACCCAGGCAGTGTCCTCCATGCACACACTGCCTGGGAACGGGGCATTATCCAGCAAGGACCAGGGGCTGCAGAGCCAGCTCCTCCTCAGCGTGCCTGCCCCAGCCCTTTTGGAGAAGCAACTCACATTGCACCGGGATTTACTTAAGTAATCGAGCACGGATGTGAGCAGGCTTCACAATGCAAAGCAAAAATTAAAAATCCCTGAGCAAATAGGAAAAATTCTTTATGTGGTTTGTGATTCTTGTTCCTAAGATTTTCCATTGGTGCTGGCCAATAGCTAAACTCTTCTAATAGACTGACCTGCTACCGAGCTATTACAAAACACATGCGGGTAGGTCAACACGAGCTTTCTTTTAACGTCACCTTCTCCTGTTACCAATTCAGCAGAAGCAGATAACATTTATAAAAGCCGGTGAGACTACTCTCCAAACAATGGTTTGGTTCCAGGAGCCAGGGATTTGCCACCTTTATTTACCAGTAAAGAACAAACATTCACAGCTTGCCTTCACCATAATTTCTACAACTTTAACCACATTAGCAGTCAGCAACCGCAGCACTGAAAAAGACAGGGGCTTACAAGCCTCCACGCATTACAGTTTCATTTTTAGTCTTCTGCGGGCAACTAGGAATTGAAATATTCCCAACAGAGCAGAGGGAAGGCAGAGGTGGATACAGGTTACAGGTATATCCACCCTGCCTGGGCAGGGTGATGAGGACGAGTGAAACGCCAGGATGGACGCGCAGAGGGAGGACACTCGCTGAGCTGGGCCCAGGATGAACACCACCCCTGTTACTGTCGCCCGGCTGGTTCTAAGGATCACCACTGGCCTTCACACACCCCCCCCGGCTGCCCGATTCCCCAGCCAACGCTCCAGCAGCACAGAACCCCAGCACCCTCGGCAGCAGGAGCAGCCCCTCGCCCGCCGCCTCCCCTGCCAGGCGCCCCCGACCCCTCGGGAGCGCGGCCCAGGCCGCCACCGTGCTCCTGCCGGGCCCGGAGCGGCCGGACGGGACAGAGAACTGCGGGGCCCCGTGGCGGCGGCGCTGCCACCGGGCTGACCGAGGCTGATCACCGCCGGGCCGGGCTCCGCTGTTCCCCCTCCCCTGGCCGGTCCTGGTCCCTGTCCCGGTCCCCCTCCCGACCCCCGTCCCGCTCACCAGAGCCGCGGCCGCTCCGCTCCGTTTAAATGTCCCAGCGCCCCGTCCGCTTCCGGGGCAGCGGCGCCTACGGGCCGCGGCGAGGCCCAGAAGGGCGAAGCGCGAAGCGCTCGCTCCGCACCCGCCGCGACAGGGCGGGCGGAGGGGTCCCCGGACGGGGCTCGGGTGTTCCAGCCCCGCTCCCTGCACTGAAGGGAGGTTCCCGGGGTCTCCCAGGGGAAGGGGAGCCTCCAGGCAGCCTTGGGCTCCCCTCGGCCGGGCACAGCATGTGAGGGTGGGAGCCCACCGCCGGCTGAGCTGGGGCATCGCGGGGATGTGGGAGGCAGGAGGTGCTGCCACCCAGCCCGGACTGTCCCCAGCCTGCCAGGTTTGCAGCCACCGTGATCCCTGGGGATTGCTGGCAGCCACCTGCTCCAGCCAGGGCCAGCGGAGCCTCCTGGGATGGATTGCTCCAGCTCAAGACCAGCGCTCCAGCTTTGGCCAAAGTCTGTAGCCAGATCGGTGAAAAAAAGCACAGATTAGCTGATATAGTATTATAAAGATCTAAGACTGGTGTTGTTCCCGAGGAAACTCACAGCTTTGCAGGCACCTGTACCTCCAAAAGCCCCATGGGGAAACCTCCTTCAACACCTGCGTGGCCTCACCTGCACTGCAGAGAAGAGCAGGCTCCGGAATCCTGTTCCCTGAGCTCTTTGGGATCCTGTTCCCTGAGCTCTTCCTGCTCCCCTGGCGCTGGAAGTTGGGCAGCAGGCAAACCTGCTGATCCCCTGCCCACCCACGCAATGGCACCCAAGGAGTGACCAGCCCTTGGTGCTGAGCGGCAGTGGCCTGACCTTCTCCAGGATAAGTCAGAGCCTATGGATCAGAGCGTAACATTAAAGCATGAGACCAGAGTCAAGAGCTGGCACTTTTATTCCCACCTCTTTCTGTGACCACAGACTTCTCACAAGGCTTTATAGCACAGTCAGACCCAGGCTCTGGCTGACTGAGAATATGTGGTTTGGTCACCCTGATGTTACCTGCAAACTCAGGCTGGGTTTGCCAAAGAATTTCAACCAGAAGAAAATCTGGAGAGCAATAAACTGGCCTCATGGCACCCCCAGTCAATCCCATTTGAGCTGCCTGCCTGGAGCGTCCTCTCAGCAGGTGGAGGAAGGGTCCAAAGGGACCTGAGCTGGTGTCTCCATGCAAGGTTCTGATGGGGAAAAGCTCTGTTCAGCCCTCATTTTGGCAGGAATATCTGAGCAGGTATTCATGCTGCCCCTTCACTTAGGATGGGGAAGATGCCAGCGCCGTGGTCCTTAGTCTTCATCCTGCAGATCAGTGTCCACATTGCCTGGTCAGTCACCTCTAAAGGCCATGAGGCCACATCTGCTCAGGGTGCAACATCACCTGTGGCTCCTAAACACAACCTGGCCCCTCAGCCATTCTTACAGCCAGTGCAGCTGAGCTTCCAGGAAGCTGTGGCAAGCCCAGACCATGCCAGCTCCAGCCCTCAGGTGGGTCGAGGGAGCTGCCCTGAGAAAGTACTGGGCTTTTGCTGTGGACCAAGGGTAGCAAGCACAGACCTGCCTGCAGGTCACATCCTGGACAGTCACATCCGCCCCAGTGCCAGGATGCCACCAGCAAAGGCAGTGTCTGGTTTGCATGAACCATGCAGAGCCAGCAGCGCCACGATCTGCTGGCACTGATGCCAGCTCATCAGCTGCCCCACCCTGGCAGCTCTGGCCACCTCAGGGAGGAGAGAGAGGACTCGGCTCTGCCCTGGCATGGCTGGGAGGCAGCAAGTTGCCCCGTGCTGGCCAAGAGGAAGCAAGCAGCCATCCTCTGTGTGAGCAGGGCCACCAGTCACACAACAGCTGCTCCCCTGGGACCCAAAGACAGGAGGGACATCGTTTCTGCTGGAGCTGGCTCCAGGGATAGCGTGGCCGCATGGGATCACACTGTCAGAGGGTGGATGTGTGCTCCCCTGCTTCCTCCTGCTCTCCCAGTTGCTGATAAAGCAAGGTGGTTGGCAGCTCCTCTGTAAAGGCAGGATGCTGGCACATCCCCAGATGTTCAGGGCTGACCTGTGCCATCCATTCAGGCTGCCCTTGCTGCATGGAGGAAAGCAGGGATGAGGTGGGGGGACCCGGGGACCTCCAGCCCCACTGTCCCCCTTCCTGTGCCAGCCAGGTGGAAGCAGCAGCTCCTCTCCATGTCACTGAGTCACGCTGTGCCTCTGCTCTTCTTCACTCCAGTGGGGATGAAGCTGAGCCAAGAGCTTGGCCAGGCTGCCCTCTGCACCAGGTGGTGCCACCAGCTGCAGTAGCTTCAGTGTGCCCTGTCCTTCCACAGACGGGGGAGAAAATGGGGAAGATTTGGTGTTTGTTAGTGCCGCTGCTGGCACCTGTGGTTTGCAGTGATATCAGGCATGGCAAGAAGGATATGGCTGGATGCCTCTGTCACCCTCACCTCCTGCCTGCACCTGGGGCCCTGCTGCACAAGGGGCCATGATCTCCAGAAGATCAGCAGAGCATTTCTCAGCCATGCTCTCCTGGTAGCAGCCAGGGATTTGGGAATTTGGTCTGCTCCATGGGACAGGGCCTGTGTTTGTGCCCTCTTTTGCTCTACCCCATCACTGGCCCAGACAAATGAGAGTTACAGCAAATCCATGTCTCCCTCCCAGTGCCCCCAGGCACACAGCAGATCCTGAGTGGCTGGGACCAGCTGCATGCCCATCCTTCACATGCTTTGGAAGAGGTCACATGCAAACATCACAGCGAGCTGGTGCCTCATGCAGGATCTCAAACACAATTCCTTCCAGGAATGGGCCAGACTGCTTCAGTCTCACCTTTGACTCCATCTTCCATCCACACCATCCTCGTGGCTGCTGAACAGAAGGGAGCCATTGCCCCACTGCTGCTTCCATGACCCTCCATGGCAACTCATGGGCTTTCAAAAAGGGAAAGGTCCCTGAGCAGATTTTTCCCCTGCACTCTCATTTCCTGGGGTCCTGTAGCAGCAAGCCTAGCCCGGTGCCCTGGCTTGCTTTCCCACAGCTCAGGATTATCTCACCATCTTCCCCCGGGCAGTAACTGGTAGCTGCTTCCCGACTTGGAGGCTGGAACGTGTTGCGGCACCTCGGCTGAGGTGAGAGCACCACATGGCTCCTTGGCCGGGAGCTCCCCGCTTACGAAGGCTTTGGCTCCTCTGCCTGTGGTTTCAGTGAGCACTGAGGGCCCGCCCGGCTCTCGTTTACATCAGTGTTAATCAGGAGTGACTGGCCAAGGGGCTGGAGCCACCCCAAGATGACTCAACAAGGGGAACCCTGGATGGGAGCAGAACAGTTCCTCTGACACCTCCATCCACTTCCCACAGCCCCCCCAGCGTGAACTGACGCTGCACATGGAAATGCCACTCCTGAAAATCCAAATGTCACCTCTCACAGTATTTCAGGTTGCAGGCCATGGCAGCAGCATGGAGGGCAGCAGGGTGCCCTGCTTCTGCCTCCCTGCTGCTGCCTGCAGGAGAGACCCACATGGCACAAGGATGTGCTCAAAGGCAAAGCAGGTCTGCAAGTTTGCTCTGGAGCCTGTGAGCACCCTAGGAAATATCTCAATTGCAGCACCAGCACCCAGAATTAGGCCAGATTCTGTCTCCTTTTGACATCTCTCAGGCACTGGGAGTCATCTGGGCACTTGACCAGAGGACACAAGCCACGCTCGGGGGGATAAAGGGGAGCGCGACAGATTGATTACCATAAGCTAAAAACCATCTCTCTCCACAGCAGATACCATCTGCTGTGTCACAACACATGTGGTCTTGCCCCACCTGTCCTTCAGCTTCTCCAGTCTTCTCCTGAGCCCTCCATACTTCTGGTTGGGAAACATGCCACTCAAGATCAGGACTGATGGGTTCCCATCTCCTTCATCGCCTGGAGGAACATCTGCAACTCACCCCAGGCAGGGGGCAAAGTCTGGCTTGGCTTTGTTTGTCCAGTAAAGGAAGAGAGAACTAGACCCCAGCAAAGAGGGACAGGCAGACAAGAAGCAGGTGAAGGAGGCAGTGGAGGAAGGAGGTGGGGAGCCAGAGTAGGAGCAGGGTTAGTGCATTGCAACTGATTTAAGTGAGGTCACCTGGATTTGTCTTTTGGATACCTTTAAGTCTCTTCCTCAGTAGTTCTGCCTGTCGTAATGGCCAAATCTCCTTTAGAACATATCCCTCCGTTTTCATGCACCCTCTGGCCCTGCCAGTGGCAGGACTGAGCCTCCCAAGGGTGCTCAGACTGGCTATGGATGACACCAAAGCTCCACAGTCTCATCAGGAAACTTGGGAAAAGAGCTGCCCTGCACTTACTGAGCTCGTGGGCAGCAGCGCCAAGGGACAGAGGGGGTCAGGGCATATCTGTGCAGTGACTTCAAACCCCTTCTGATGCTCCCAGGGAGGTAGAAAAGGTACTTTCCAGAAAGGCAGAAACTAAGGAACCACACTGCTCTGCAGTCCCAGGGGTAGGGACTCACCCCACAAGCCCTCATCACCGCCCCTGCATCTCCCACTCCACATACCAGTTTGAGATTGAAACAGCCCCCACAGGGGCCACATTGGAGATGGGTGACGAGTGGGGACAGCACGCCAAGGCCAAGGGAGGGCAGTGCTCCAGTGGGGACCAGTGGGGTCCTGGCAACTCAGTAAAGGCAGGCAGGGGCTGCTGCTGGCCCTGCTGTGTCTGGCAGGCGGGGCACTGAATGGGAGCGTAACTTATCAGTATTACCTCATGTGAAAGCTCGGTGCCTTTGTATCTCAAGCAAACACCGGCCATTATGCCCCAGCAGGCCGGCATTGTTATTCTGTCTGGTTGCTAAAGGTTAGGGCTGTGGAGCCCTGCACGTCCACAGCGGCTGCTGTGGGGTGGCAGCGGGGCCACCGTGACCCCCTGCAGCCGGCAGCACTCCCAGGCCACAGGAGCAGCCACCTCAGCTGCTCCCAGGCATGGCCAAAACCCAGCCAGACCCTTATCTGCTCCACAAGGCTGCTCCACAGATTTCATTCATGGTGCCGAAATCTTCCTCTTCCCATGCCAGCCCCCTTGGCCCAGCCAGGGTCATTCAGTGCTCCTCAGCCTGGCACCTGCATAAACTCTCCTGTGCGAGATAGCCAGACTCCCTCCCTAAAAGAATAAAAAAGGGAAAAAAAGCCCAAATTTTACTTCATTGGGATCACAGTGGGATCACTTCCTGTTAGGAAGTCAAAGGCTTGACCACCAGCACTGCCAAGACCAGCATGTATTTAGCTCTCTGCATCCCAGCACTCGCCTGGGGTTCCCCATATCCAGGATGCTCCAGGGAGACACTCCGGAAGCCCCAAAGTTTTGCCCCGAAGGACCAGTGCCAAAAGGGACTTCCCACCACCTGGAGTGGGTTCCCAAGAAGCCAGTTCAGAGGAGCTGGAGGGTGTTTGTGTCTGGCAGGGGGGCTGCAAGGGAGCTGCTGCTGACAGCTTTTCCAAGGATGACAGGGGTTTGCACAGCCAAACCAGGTGGAGGAGGCTCCTGCCAAGCCGGGACGTGTGCTGCTGCCATGGGCTAGTGAGGACCTGCTCGCCAGGCCTGGATGTGCACGTAGCACAGGAGGGCACAGACATCCACCCCCCCGAGTCAGTGGTGGCGCCCAGCTCTACCGCTGTGATGGAGATCCCCTGGATACAGGCTGGGGGTCCGTCCCCACGGGCCTGTTGGATCCCTTCTCAGGATCTGCACAAGGCATGGCTCCCTGCAGGGACAAATGTGTCAGTAATTCATCCTTTGCCCTTTCTGGGCCATTATCCCTTTGGGCAGTTCCTGTTCCCAAAGGAATGCTCAGGGCCAAAGCCAACAAGCCTGGGATGATGTTGGTACCCCCAAGCTGTGGGTGAAACACTGCCAGGCCCCCATCTCTGGGGGAAGGCATCTGAAAGAAGGAGGACAAAGGCGACTGTGGTGTTTAGCTTGGAAAATCCCAGCAAGCTGCCCCTACATCAGCTGCAGAGCTGAGGCTGCTGGGAGCTGGAGGCAATGCAATTCATATTCTCCGAGGACTGATGCAGAGGGAGGCTCATGGTGTGGACTCACCCGTGCGTTAGAATTGCTTCATTTTATTGACATTCAACAAAACCCTGAGACACTGTGTTCCTGCTCCCACCAGAGCAGTGAGGCATCCCAGCTCTGGAGCACAGATATCCCATTGTAGCCCTGGGAAAAACACCCAGAATGTCAGGAGGAGGCTGGAGCATCCTAGGAAGCCCAGGGGAAATGGCACATCCCAAAAGGCAAGGCCCTGGGGGAAAAACACACTGTGCTTGTCAGGATATCAGCACTTCACTAGCAAAGACCTGTGAGTCTCTGCCCTCTCCTCAGCTTTGCCACTCTGAGAGGTTTTGGGAGGGGACAGAGACGCCCTCTTGGTCCCTGTGCCCTTGCAGCACATGCAGCCCCATCCTTGCCTGCCCCATCAGGGCAGCTCTGTGAGGTGTCTCCCCATCACAGTCCCAGTTTGGGAAGAGGGGATATTGGCCGTGCCTGTATCCAGAGCCCTCTTCCAGACCGAAAGGAGACAGGGGAAAGTGAAAAATCACGTAGTGATTCCTGTAATGCCTCATTCAGCAGCAGCATCCAAAACAAACACCAGGGATGTTCAAACAGGCCAAAATCTCTATCAGTATTTCAGACAGCACCCCAGGAACATCACACCCCAGTGTGTGGAGCCACCCCATCCCCATGACAACCTGGTGGCTGCCAGGGCTGGGGGCTAGTAGCAGCCAGTCTGAGCTGCCAGCCAGTGCTCCTGCCTCAGGGGCTACGGAGTTATTCCCCAGAAAAGCTTTCTTCAAAGCATCCTCAGGAGGCACATCACCTGCTGCACCCTGCCACGGAGGTGGGACCAGATGGTCCCCTGCTACTGCATGTACCAGAGGCTGCTCATCCATCCCAATAACCAAAATTGAAATCTCTCTCCAAACTTCTTCTCACTGAGCTGGCTATCATCAGACCCCTAGAGAGGTCCTCTAAAACCTGTAAAAATTGAAAACCAACCGTAAAAAACTGCTGTTGAGGCACATCAAACCCTTGGTGATATTCTCTTGGTGAACACAGCACACATCATAGTCCTGGGATCTGGTAGTTGGTGGCTGCGCTGGAGGGCAAGTAGCTCCCTTATCCTTGTAGCTGCTCCAATCTTGCGCTTCCTCCATGCCACCACATGGGATGGTTCTTAACCAACATCTCCTTGGGTTGGCTGCTGGTTATGGGAAAACACCAGCCATCACCATCACATGCAGTCAGCCTTCTGATGTCTCTTTTTGCAAGGGGATGATTTGCTTTCACATGGCATCAGCTGAAAATCCTCATCCTCGGTTTATCTGTCTCTTGGTCAGGAAATGCTCTCCTGGCCCAAGGCAGTGGAAGAGACATAGATCTGGCCAGTGATTTCCCAAATCAATAACAAACATGCTCCCTAAGTATAAGTGAGTTGAAGAAAAAGGGGATGGATCACTGGCTGTTCACTGCTACAGTAGCAGCTTACTTCAGACTCGAGTCCACATTTCTATCCCGTGAACCTTCTCAACATCATCCTCTGGAAAGTGCCTGGGACCTGGCTCCTAGTTTCAGCCAGGAGAGCCAGGGCCCCAGCGCTGCCTGGCAGGATGCAGCCTCACGCACAGGAATTGCTCACCCCCTCCTTGTTATGGGGCCAGAACACCCCTTGCTGTTGTCACACCTATCCCCATGACCCATCTCCTCCCACTCTCCAAATCATGCTGGCACTGGTCACACTGTGATGAATCCCTCTCCATCCTCAGGCAGGGCACATGTGTGCCCTCTCTCACACACACACTCTGGTCCTTCCCCACTCCCTACACACCAAAAGCTGCCCTTCTCAGGGCTTACCCCACTTCACCAAGATTCAGCAGCATCTCCCCATTCTTATCCCCACAGCAGCCCATTGCCCATAATCCCAGATTCGACACTGGTGTTCCTCAGGGGCAGGCCAGCCCTGGAGCCCCTCTCTCCTCTGGCTCTCTTTGGGCCCCTGAGCACGATGGGGAGGGGTGTCACCCCCTCCAGCCCACCCCACAGGTCTCCATCCCTCCTTGTGCAGCTGTGCAGGATCCTCTTCGCTCTCCAGCATTTGGGGAAGACCCCTGTGAGCCCATCCATCTCCCTCCACTGCTCATTTTCCACACATGCCCCGAGACTGCCAGTTCTCATCCTGGGTGATCATCCCACAGGGCTACGGACTAATGAAGGCCCATCCCTTTAAGGGTTAAAAGCTTTCAGGCCCCCAGCCCACCAAGCAAAAGGGTTTCACACTCTTAACCCCTTCCTGCACACCTCTGCTTCCCGCTCTGAGCTTTTGCCACCCCAGCAGATCTGATCTGGTTTGAGTTAAGGCTTTGTGTGCGCCCGGCTCTGATTTCGGCAGAGTAATTTGAATAACAAGGCTAATTGGATTTATAAAGCACAGCCCCCCTTTTCCCCCCCTCAAACCCGAGGCTCTGCACAGTGTGACAAAGAAAACACACTAATGAAAACCACGCTAGTGAGAGCCGAGGGCAGGGACGAGCCTCCTGCGGGCAGGCACTGGCTGAGACCTGACCGCGTTGTGGCATTTGTGGCGATGCTCTAATCCGCCGGGGCGAGGGGCTGCTGGAGCAGCCCCCGTACCGACCCCACCAACTGCAGCGTGCGAGGGGGGCTGGTGGCGAGCGAGGCGGCCCTTCCTGCCCACACCGTGGCATTTCTCCGCAGCCATCTGCCTCGTCTCCTTCCCCATCCCGGGTCCCCCGGGAGAAGCCACGGGGCAGGCTGCCCACAGCATCAGGGCAGAGCCAGCACAACCAGGACGGTGACGGCAGGATTCTGTGGGGGTTGCTGAACTGCTGGTGGCCTCGGGAACCCCGACGTCCCCAGGCTCTGGAGACCCAGGGCTCAGCTGCCTGCTGCTCCCCTTTCCCCTGCAGAAGCCTTGCTGATGGGGGTAGTGGTGCAGAGCCCCCCATTCCTTGCACCCTAGAGAGGCTGGATGTCACATTCCAGCTATGCTTCGTGTGGGACAAGGACTGAACCCCAAGAGAGGGGGCCTCTCTCTGCTCCTTGCCTGCACCCAAGGCTCTCTGGCACCCGGGTCGGCTCTAATCCCGGCTCCATCACTTCACTCTGCCTGCACGCAGACAAATGCCCAAGCACAGCTTCACACTCAAAAAAGTCCAAGTTGTCTCCACCTGGCAGGCACAATGGAAAAAACACCGAGACCTTCTCCTTCCAGCTCCCGTTCACATGGAGCTGAAAAGCCAATCTCCTTTGAAGTGTCCCGTGCCCAGTAGCCCGGGCTGTGGAGGAGGAAACATCTCCCTGCTCCTGAGTGGGGATACTACAGACCCCCAAAGAGCCATGGTCCCCCAGCAGGGGCAGCTCCCCAGAGATTTGTGGAGCAGCAGAGCCCAAGAAAGACCAGGATATGGAGCGGGGGGAAAGGACCAGACTGAAACAGACCCTCGGGACAGGGGGAAGAGCAGAGAATGTTTCCCTGGTCTCAGGGAAGGGATTTGGGGTGCAATCTGGCTTGATGCAACCCAGCCCTGCATGCTTCTGCAAAGAGAGGGGTGTCTGTCCTCTGGTCTCATGCCAATAAGAGCATTCCCCCCAGACAGTGGGGCAGGGACAGTGTTCAGCTCCATCAGCAAAGACAGCAGAGCTCCAGAGCTGCCCGGTGCCAGTCCCACCAGCAGCAGAGGCACAAATCCTGCCCTGCCAGCCAGTGAAAGGGAAAGCTGAGGGCAAGGGGCCTCCTCAGCGGCCCTGCGATCCTCTGGGGTTAATCCTGGGATAACATCTTTCTCCTGTACCCTCTAGCTCCGGGAGTAGGTCAGAGGAGGCCAGGCTGCCCAGCCCTGCGGTGGGTCAGCCAGTGAGGTCCTGTCCCCAGAAGGGACCCTGTGACACTGACTGTGCCCTGAAGAGGACATCCCCAGGGTGCTTGAAAAGCCCCATCTCCAGGGCCAGGGACACCATCCAGATCCTCCCAAAAGCAGAGAGAGCAGCTCACCCCCCGAGCCGAGAGACCCACTTAGGTGCCCTCAAGAAGCACCGCTGCCCCTTGGATCCCTTCGTGTCCCCAGCATCCCTGTCACGGAGAGCAGTGGCCCTGCTCCTGCGAAGCAGGGACCTGGGAGACACAGGTTCTG
>VZRQ01001312.1:566204-591207 GCA_013397975.1 Machaerirhynchus nigripectus
GTGTTCGTCCCGCTGAGCCTCGCAAGCTCCGGAATTGCAGGCAGGCAAAGAGGGGGACCCCAAAGTTGGCCTTAATTATATTCCTGTCCGGAATCCACCGGCCCTCCTGCTGCCTTGCCCTGAAGAAAGATCAGAGACCCTAACTGCTCCTGCAGCAGCTCCAACTGGATTCCCCCTAATTTGAGCTAGACCCGTAGGCTCGGTGGAGGACACAGGAAGAGCTCCTGTGCAACCACATGTTCCCAGTTGCCCCCTGTGCATAGGTGACCTACGGATAGGTGTTGGGAGGGTAGGGTACCCCCTGTGTGGCTGCAGTGGGAGGGTTAGTGAAGCTCCTGTCAGCCATGCTCCAGTGCTTTTAATTTAAGGAAAAACAATACACAAGTTCCCCAGGTGTCTTCTAGGTGTGGTGACAGTCGAGAGTAGCACTTTCTGAACTGCAGCTTTGCATCCGAGCAAGTTATGGGAAGCTGGGAGAAGTTCATCCCGCGGTGCTTCACAGCCACTGCTTAGCAACTAATGGGCAAAGGAGTGTAACTTCCCCAAAGTGATTGGTTTGGGATAAACATGGCAGTGTCTCTCCTGCCAGGTCTCCCTGAGGGTGCTGGGGGCAGTGAGGCACGGTTCTGGCCTGGCCCTGCCAGCAGGACACACACAGATGAACCCATACTTCAGGAAGCACTCACCTGCCGCAGCACAGGCCACTCGCTCTTCTTCACATGGCACAGCACTGCCCCACTCACAGGGAGGTGCCCAGCCCAGCAGTAACATAACTGGGCACAGAGGGGACTGGATCCAGCATCCTGCTGCTCTGCAGAGTGATGGCAATAGCACGGCCCAAAGGTGCCCACAGGAGGCCATTGCTGGTCTATGGCCTGTCCTGGAGAGATGGGTGCTCCTTCTCTCCTCCCTCATGTAGAGGCTCCTCAATATTGCCAAGTACTGCCAGCTCAGGGCTCCAAGAAGCACACGTATACCCCATGCAGGCAGCTTACACCCATTCCCTCTCACTAAACTCATCAGGACAAGAAAACAAACTCCAATAGACACAGGGGCAGGAGGAGCAGCAGCTTCCCTCAGCCTCTCCCCTAAACACCAGCCAGAAAGCAAAGGGTGCACTTCTTCCTTGCTTTAGCACAAGCAAAAAAGCTCAGGGATGGCTTCTGCTGAGTTCAGCATCTCCCAGCCCCAGGCCTGGGTTACTTTGGCAGGGGTTTTGACTGGGTATGGGTAAGGGGTGCTGTATGGCAAGTACTAACAGGCACTTTGTTCTTGTTCGTCGCAGGGCTTTGAATCCATAGTCTACTTTCTCCTACCATGTGCGGCCAGGCACGGCCGTCCCCCAGGCAACACCTAGAAGAGCAGAGACCCTCTTGGAATGGACAAAAGATGTGGCTGTGTTTTTCTTTTTGGTACGAGGAGTCATGGCACCAGCTGTTTTGGTTTTGTTATTTTTTTAACAAGTGCTCTCTATCTTATATATATTATATATACAAACACTCACCGAGACAAGGGACAGTGCTTTTCCAAGAGACTGATGAAGCCAGCTGTATAACATTGCTGTTTGTAAATTCATGTCATGCATAAATGTATTTATGTTGTAAAGCTATTTATATATTGTTTATAAAGAGATATTTATAAAAAAATTATTTATGTAACTAAATGAAAAGTCAAGCATTGTAACATTTTTTGTCCTAAGTAGTTGAAAAACTTTAAAAAAAAATCATTCCGTGTGGCATTTTGTAACCTGTCTTTATTTATCAAATTCACATACAATTTAAATGTCAGATTGATTGATTTTAACAGAGCAAAAGAAGAAACTGTTCAGATGTTTTAGAAAAGTCAGGAGTGAGAGAAAGACCAGCTGATATTTTAAGCTTTGATCGCATATGCAAAAGTAAACTTGCGCCCAATCCTGTGATGCTCTGATGGACTGAATCCTGCCCGGCGCTGCAAGACTCAGCAGACCCCAGCTGAGCTTCCTGCGAGAGCACACAGCCTTGGGCAGCACATCCATGCCCGTATCTCGAATGGCACCCATGAAAATGAGCCCACCATGGTTAACAGCCGAACACTGGATCGACAGCAGTGTGGCAAGGGCAGCATCTGGCCTAGATGGGCTTTAACCGCTTCCAGTCCAAGTTTCAGCTCATAACTACAGTTCTATCACTGGTGCCGATGGAGACACCGTCCCTGCTGACAGCAACAAAGAGCCCGCGCTGGATCTGGCCCCTGGCTGCGCTGGTGGGGGCAGAGCTTTGTGCCGGAGGCACTGCTATTCCAGGATCCAGCAGCCCACTAAGTGTCTTGTTGACATTCCCATTCTCCAGCCCTTTGCCACTAAGCTGTAAAGTCCCTTCCTCCAGCAGAGATTTATTTAACTGAGCCAGGGACAATATGTAGACAGACCAAAATATACCGAGAGCTGCGTAGTAAGGATTCATGGACACAGCTGCTGCTACAGCTTCTTGCTATGTAAAGTGCATGAAATAAATCGTTAAAATGACTCAGAGCTCTGAAGGAAACACCAAGCAAGGGGGCGGGAAGTAAACATGTAACTCCTGTAAACATGCAGACTCCTGCTTGAAGGCTCTTTGGTCCCATTCTTCAAAGAGGCCTTAGAAAGAAAAGAGTGGCAGTCGCCCAGCCCAGCCGTGACAGGAGTCACAAATTACGCCCTGGCCATTGTAGTGGGCTGGGAAACAACGAGCATTATGTTCTGCTGGGCTCCGGTGCCTAGGACTGGGCAAAAAGAAAGTCACCAAGACCCAGAGGCAAAGCGATCTTTTTCCTTAGCAACCACCAGGAAACCATAGAAACCTCCAGCCAGAGTCACCCCAGCTCTGACAGAACACTGGGTGCACAGAACAAGAGGATTTATCCAGACACCCCACAGCTCAATCATCAGGTTAGGAGCATGCGGGGGACGTTTCTGACCTTGCATGAGCATGGTCTCCGTCAGAGACAGGTACCCACCTTGCAGTGCCCACAGAATCCAGCTGGACGGGGAGCAGCAGCTGATGGACCACGTAAGATGTTGCCTATGGAGAACAAAATCAAGAGCCTGGCAGGGAGGGAGGCAGGATGGGCAAGTGGCAGTTCCCATAGGGAATGACAACCCACTGTTAGGGCTCTGTAATGCAAATACACCTGTGAAGGTCACCCTAGCAGCTCCACACATCTTTAGAGGGAAGGAGGGGCTACATCAGGAGCTCCTAAAGAGTTGCCCATTAGAGGGGATTTTCCACTGTCACCCAGCAAACCTAAGGGACAATAAGGAATCGCTTACTGTGCTGACTTTGCACAGCCAGGTCTGAACAGAGGTGTAAGAAGGTGGCGCTGCAGATCCCATTCAGGATCCTGGTCCTTGTGCATGAAGCCAGAGTAGTGACCATGACAGAGTAACAGGCTGGGACCAAGGTGAGGACAATTTCCCTTCCGGTTTTGGCATTTTGCTGCAAGCCAGAGCTGAAATAAAACCACCTCCCTGGTGGCAGAGGGGTTGTCCTCAACACAGCATCAGGGACTCAGTCTCAGGAATTCAATCCACACAATTTGACCACCTAAGTGAGGCAGAACCTGAGATAAGTTTGTGAGATTGGAGATCACAGCCTGGGGTCATGTACAGTCTGGATTCCTGTTTCCCCTCAGCAGCATTGTCCAAGAGAAAAAGCACAGCCCACAGCACAGGTCCCTTCCATCCACTGGGCTTCCTGGGAAAGAGCAAGCCCAAGGAAAAGGACAAAGCTGTATGGGAAAAGGACATTAGCTTGGCAGAAGAAGAGCAATCAGAGCTAGAGCTCCTGGTGCAGAGGGAGAGGATAACAGCTTGTTTCCTTACTTTGCAGGTTCTGGTCTGGCCAGGGATAAGCCACCCTGTCCCTCAGGATGTAGATTCCCACCTGCAGGACGGGAATATCGTGCCCATGGTGGGGTGTGAGCTGATGTGAAGAGAAGGCAGCACTCGGGGGTGAAAAAACACTTGGGAAAGCTCAGATCCAGACAACCTCAGCCCGTCTGTGGCACAGCCAGACCAGTGGGTCTGACAGGCAGAGAGTGGCACTGCCAGCACAGGTCAGTTCTCAGAGCACTGGTGAGCACTTTCCTGGTTCACTGGACAAGCCAGAATGGGAATCAGAAGTGGCTCATTAGAGCACAGCAATCACCCGAAATGGCCACAACTGGGTCTCCCTGATAGGGGCTCAGTAGAAAACAAGGGCAGCAAGAAAGAGGGGCCATAGGAATCTAATTAAAAGGCAAGGAGGCATCTTATGCAGCAAAAACAAATTCATCTCGCATCATTGCCTCCCCTGTGGGCCAGCTAGGTCAGATCCTCACAACATCCCATTAAAGGATCCATGGTCAGCCCTGGCAAATTCCCCTGCCACATCCCAGTCCAGACAGCGTAACTGAACAACAGTTGTTCTGCATGCAAGGTGCAGCCTCAGGAGGTGGTATCTGATATCTCAACCAGTCTCAGACAACAGCCTTTAGCAGAGGTGTTTAAGTACACCTGGAAATGAGAGGGGCAGGAGTCCCAGGGTCCCCTGTCCATATTCAGGTCAAACCAGCACTCATGGGACCTACATGTTTCCTGCACTACCAGCTGAATGAGCAGTAGCAATTCAGCTTCCAAATGGGAACACTTGTGACATGACATAGGAACAGTCTTGATTTCTCCTTTCCAAGAGCAATTCCTAGCAGGAGTTGAGCCATAGGCCCCCAGCCTGAAAAAGCACACAGCTCTCTAGTGAAAAAGGACAAAGAGCTTCCTCCAGTGCTGTAGTACAAGTGCCTGGCAAAGCCCAAACAGGCTGGAGCAGACATTGGAGCTCTCACAACAGGGACACAGTTGCCTTCTAATGTGTAGGAAATCAGTTCTGTTCCCCCAGTCCATACTGCATGTTTTTCCCTGGCACTATTCATGCAACTTTTCCCAGGTACTTATTGCTGAAGGGTTACAAAGCCCAGGTCAGGTGACAGCAAATCCCAAGGCAATGAAGAAAAAGAGAAGCCCAGAGTCCCAGAGCAGGAGAGCAAAGGAATTTTCCATCTGGAAAGGGACTTGAGGCATGGAGCAGGGACTGCCAGGGGCAGCAGCACACATGCCTCTGCCACTTGCTCCAGGACGTCTCCAAGCATGGGCTGCTTCCCTCAGAATGCAGAAAAACAAAGGGAAGGGATTACTGGGCAACATCCAAAGGGAACCTGCACTTGACACAAGCGTGAGTTGAAAACAAGAAGGGAATTGAATTCAGGCCCCTTCCTGTCAGTCAGCAACTAACCTTGTCAGGAGGGATGGCAGCACTAACCGCATCAGGCAATTCATTAGGTTGGGGCACACTGCAAAAGCCCACGCTCTCTGGAGCAGAACTATAGTGAAAATCCAGGGTAATGAGTTGCAAACTGCCTTTGTAAATGACACTTCTGCAGTGACTCTGGCAGGCTGGGAAAAGAGCTAACAGGAAAATCATTAGGTAGCATCCCTTTGATATTGTTGAAAACTGCACAGGCTATTTTTCCTGCCCCCTCCGTAATTAACCTGGTATATTACCCATAATACTCCAGGCTGATGTTGCCACAATGGACCACCTTATCTGCATCAGGGGAAAAGAAGGGTATGCTACTTAAAAGGAAGATGACTTCTGGAAAAGCTTAAAAGGTTTAAGATTTCCCCCCTACTGCACACGTGCATCTTCAACTCCATCAGCAACCAACCTCTGCCCAGCCAGGAGACCAAACCCCTGTCAAAGTCAGCAAGCAGCAGCAAGGCTGTCCTGAGAAATGCAGCTGCAGAGGAACTGATCTGCCCAACGTTGCTCTCTGCAGCTGCAGCAGAGCTGGAAGAGGACACAGCTCTGTGCTTTGCTCCTTATTTACAACACTGTCCTTGTCCTTGATTTCCTTTATGCTAAACCAGACTACAGCCTGCACCTCCTGAGATGCAGAACAGCTCTGAGGAGCAATGCCTACCCACCTGGCTTGTCTGCCAGCAAGGAGAGGTGTCATCTCAGAAAAGGTACAGCATCACAGCTGGCAGGTGATCCTGAAGGAACTGGTGCTCACTAACAGCTGCGAAGGTGACAATGAAACACCGAGACATTACTTTACTGCATCAGCACAGGACAGCCTTAGGACTGTGCTAATCACGAGACAGTGAGTGAAACACAAGGGCTGGAGAGATAAGCAGCATCTTGGAGGGCAAGAGAGCACTACTTCCAAACCTCATACCCATGAAAATACAGCCTATGGTCAGACAAGCTCCAAATACTCACAAAGAGGTTGATCCTTCAATCCTTGATGGAGCGAGGCTTCGCTTATCCACCACAATCAGCTCTTCCAGAAACACAGAGGTATCATGTGTGATTAGGGCATTTCAAAAACACCCTAATGATACAGATACTCCAAAGGCTCTGTGGAGATCTGGAGATCTGGAACTGTGTCCCATCTTCTCCTAGAATTAGCGCAAGCAAGGACTACTGGCACAAATTCTTTTGTGCTCTCTGGGGAAATACATATTTCAGGACTGTTAAATGACCTCATGGCATCCCGCTACTGCCTGGACTTTCCAGTGTGTATGTATGCACATTCACTAGAGCAGGGACATCTTTTCTTATCAACAAGAAAACACTGTGGTCACAGCTACCACGCTCAGGCGATTTGCAGTGGGGCATGTCATGAGGTGTACACACTGCACAAAGAAGCACCCGTGCCTGTGGATTCCTACGGAGCAAAGTGCTGCTCTGCCCATTCCCTTGCCTGGCTCACCAATCAGAGAGGGGAGTGGCACCACAGGGACACTGAGAGGCAGGGTCAGCCCAGGCTAGGGGGTGCACACTCTCTTTACACTCACTTGCCTCTGGGAGCCCTGTGGGAGGGCCAAACTTGAGGAGCCATCAGCAAAATGTCAAGTCCCTGAGAGACACGAACTTTCATAATGGAGCAGAGTGAAACAATGACATATTTCTAAAAACTCTGCTGAGAAATTAAATCAGACTGTTAGGCTAAAATTCTGTATTAAGAATACAAGGTTGAGGTTACAAGTAGCAACTGTCATCTCTCTAAACTTTAATTTACCTTTCTTGATGCCCCCGGGTTACTCTCTCTCAGATTACACAAAAAAATGCTATGCAGACTCAGGTTTTGGTTCCCTAGCATTAGGTCGTGTTATGGAGGACTTAGTGGTGTGGAAAAAAAACAACAGGAAACTTTGTGACCAGGTGCCCATGATCTGGCTAGCTGGGTCTGTGTATTTGTAGGGCAGGCTCTTAGATTTCTCCACTTCTCCATTATTTAGAATAATAAAGAGCAAGGTTGTTTTTCTGCACTGCAGTTTGCAACAGGCTCAGATACAAAAGTAACAAACCCCAGTACCAACAGCCCCACAAATATACAAGCTTGGACTGTTTTACTGTGCAGGGGTGGGCTTTGTGTGGTTTCAGCTTAGCTGAACTCATACAAACCTGTACAGAACTGAAAGTTTAGAAAAAGTCTGGTTTGCCCATGTGATTTGTTATGTTCTAATACAGCTATCAAAGGTAAGGGCACCATTTCTTCTGTCTTCCCTGCAGTAAGCCCAAGTCTGCTTTGCACACGTGGACCAACACATTCTGCCCTCATAGGATAAGAACACTAAAGCCAAAACCACCCTCTGAGGTCTGTATCCTCTGCCATTCTTTCAGGAACTGAAAGCTGTTCGGCAAAAATTCACTTTGCACGGCTGGTGGGAAAAAGGCCATTTCTTTCCACCACTGTCTTCTGTTAGGAACAAAAGCTTCACTTTCCCCAGCTTCACTCTGGAGATCAGCTCTGCAGGTCCCACTCCTGTACATGATCCATGGAGAGAGATCTGCAAGCCTGAGAGCAGCTGCACAAGCACCCATTGGATTTCCTAGGTCTGCACAAGATTGATTGCAGGACAGGTCTCAAGTCTGAACACAGAAGGGTCTGTCAGCATCACTGATTTTCCCTCCTGTTCTCAACATAAGAGTAAATTACCATTCAATTTATCTAGGAAGGAGAGGAGGGAAGTAAAAGAGGAAGAGATTTCAATCCAAAACTTTTTTTTTCCTGTAAAAGACTGACATCAGTACTGCTTCATCATGTTCCAGAATTGCCTGATGTCAGCTGGTATCAGCCGAGTCACGGCAGGAATGCCAGGGACATTTGTTAGCATGAGGCGCAGCTTTAGGGCTAGGGCAGCCTACCAGCACTGCAATCAGCTGAGATCCTCTCTTACATTTTCCAGCTCAGTGCTCAATTCCATATTAAACAAGCACTAGTACAAGTGGAGCTGCAGAACACAAAGCTAGACAATAAAGCCCTGAAGAGCAGAGGGAAGGCAGTTCCATCCACTCTCTCTCCCTCTGGGTGGAAAAGGCAAACAGAAGTTCAATAACTCAAAGTCTGTCCTGCTGCAGTCTTGGAGTGAGCTGCAGCTGGAGCATCCCATCGCTGCCATAAACCAAAGCAGAGCAGGATGCTCGCCCTGCACCAGGGAGCAGTGTCCAGCAGTGCTCAGACAAACTGTGTTAGCTGCCTCCAGCAGGCACAGGCAATCCATCGGAGTTTGCATCAAATCTGCCTCTGCTTCCACTTCCCTCTTGTCCTCATAGCAGTTTAGCTCCCTGGGCACTCCCCACTCCAAACTGCCCACAATTCAGCCCCCACCAGCTTCTAATTCACACAACTCTGCTCTGAGTTGCTGCCCTTCCTGTAGTCACAGGGAGTCAGCACAGCCTTTATCTGTTGTCCTTCTCAGACAGCACAGCACCTCCTGCATCCTTGCCTGTTAACAACTCTGCCTTCTGCTTCATTCCTGGAATAGCTTCTAACTCTTTCCTTCAAGCCAGATTCATTAACCAGCTGCTGCAGAGCTGTTTTCCTCCCCCAGGTACTCTGTGCATGTCATTTGTTAATGACTCATCTCAGCCTGGGCTCATTGCAGACGTCCCCCTCCTTTTGCGGCACCAAGCCCTTCGCTGGTGCACCAGGAAAGCCAAACACGCAAACAGCTCCATCCCCTCCAATGCCCCAGTCCCTTTGCTGTCCTCTGTCACCATCAGACATGGGACAGCTCTTCATTCAAAGTGCTGTTTCCTCCCTTGCTGCTTTGCTGATATCAAAGGCAATGCGTACCAAAGTATAAATAAGATCCTCACCCCCAGCCAGGCTTTGAGAACAGCAAAAACACAAGAACAAACTCAAAAACCTCCAACCACTAAAGAAGCTTCAGCAAGTGTGACTCCTGTAACTGGCAGGAAATAAACACCAAAAGTGCCAAACTAACATCTACTTCCCCAGACTGCAGCTTGATGAGGAGCTAAAATGATTCCGAAAAGCATTTGTATTCCTCCTGCCTCTTTGCAGGACTGATACTAAAATGGAAAGGAAAGAGGACCATAGAGCCTCTCCTCACTAGTCAAATCCCATGAGGAACTGGATGACCAGCACATTACAGCTGTCCATGCAGCAAGCCAGAAACAGACCCAGTCTATTTCCATCACACAGACTTGGGGACACAAGGTTCACCTGCACCTCCTGAGAAGCTGTCAGCTAAACACTGGGAGAAGCTGAAACAGGAGCTAATACTGCCACTGCTTGGGAAACAGTTCCCTTAAGTTACTGGTGAAGGCTTCGTGCTCTGGGCTTATCCACTTAATATCCACTTAACATCCTTGTAGCATTTCTAGGGGGAGAGAGAGCTGGTAAAGAATCAGAAGCCTGACCAGAATCAGAAGTGTCTGGGACTTGACCCAGAGGAAGCTGGAGGGAGGATATTTAGATCTTCCTCTCCAGATTAAAAGCTGGTGTGCCTGCACTGCAGGAGAAGAAAAGGAGAGGGATTTACTTTCACAAGTGAGCAAGTCCTGTGACTGAGGACTGCAAACATACAGATGGGAAAGAGTCCTGGTAGCAATAAGAAGAAGGCACGTGCGTTGCACGAGCAAGTGCAGGTGACACCTGGCTGCAGGACTGGAGCATTGTCACAGTCCTCTGCTTAAACAGCTCTCCTGCTTGCTCAGGGTAAGAGCTTCTCTTTACAGAAGTGAAATGCAGGGGCCAAACTACAAAGCAGCACTCTGCTAGACCCAGAGGAAGGAACTGACTGGCCTAAGACAGAGCACAACTACAGACCTTCCACAACCAGGCATCAAAGCTGTTAAAGCTCAGGACACAGGGCTCAGCTACCAGCTTTGCCACAGATCCTACTGCACAAATCTGGACAAAGATGAACTACTGACAAAATGTGAATAGGCTTCCCTGTCTCTCAGATGCATCAGGGAGATCAGTCAGGCCTTTGGTCAACATACACCAAGAATCAAATAAATGCTCAAGTGAAAAAGTGCCATTGAACAACCAGCCTAAAACAGCCTCAAAGTCAAGACTCCAGACTCTGACATTAAATCAGCATTTTTAATTTTTTTTCTAAAATGTGCTTTTTTATGAATTGCTGTTCCAATGCCTCCCCCTTAAAAAAACCCCCATACCTTGCCAAACTAGGTGCAAATCACCCAAAGTTAGTTTGTAACAAATAAAAAACCCCCCACAAAACAAAGGCTGAAATGCTTTAGAATCACAACAATGTACAAAAAACAAAAAAACAAAAAAAAAAGGGAGGAAAATACAACCTGAAAGTGTTCAAAATTCAGAAAGACTAGTCAAGTCCATTGCTTCAGCAAGGGGATGCTGCTACGACCCCTGCCAGTGGGTCCTGGGCCACCAGCCTGCCTTGATGCCAAACAGGCTCCTCTCCCACTGTCGCCAGCATCCAAGGAAGAGCGAATGCATTACCCTTTGAAGGTAATCAATGGGGGAAACAACTCACAAGCAGCTCTGGGAGGTCACATCACATTCCGGAGGAACAGTTTCTAGCATGCCCCTAACCATCTGCAAGGACTGTGTGAAAGAGCAGCCTGCTTCCTCCTTCTTGTACTGGTGCCTCAGAGATGCAGAACAGTGCTTTAAATCTGTGAGAGATTAAAGGGCTTAGTAAGGGCAGTAAACAGACAGTTAAGTAAACAGCCCAGCACTGGAACTCATCTTTACAGAGCGAGGTAGTGTGAATTTCACCCCAGTTTAAAATAGACAGGGGTAGCGGAAAGGCTGAAGACTTCCATGTAAAGCAGTTCCTGGCCTAGAAACGTTCCTGCACTCCCTTTGGGAATGAAAAGATCTGTGTTGATGGCTTCCTCACTCCCAGCCTGGCTTTGGTAGCCACACTTCAACCCTGGGATTCAGATGCTTGCTATAGAAGCTCTCCCATGATCTGATTTAGTATAGCAGCTTCCTCAAGGTTAAGCAGCAATGAAACTAGCTGGGAGGGAGCAAAACGGTCCACAGATATTTTGGTTTTTCCCTGCCCCTTTTGGTTAGTCCCTTTCTTTAAAAGTCCCTCTTGAAAGGACCAGAACAGGTACACCCTGAAAACTCATAGGGGCTGCACAGTGTAACTTAGCCAGGTGCTGCTAACTGGGAGCTGTATTCAAACAGGGCTTTTACTTGCCAGCCGGGAAGGGACTGGCCCAGAACCCACTGAAAAAGGAGACGCAGGCCCTTTTTGCTCCTCCTGCTGTCATTCCTAACCGAATGACATATAGATGGTATGTTCTAGTGACGGCTGGAGACCAGCCCTTTGACTTTGGACATCTTCTTTGTGGGCTGCCTTTGTTCTGTGTGTGGAGGGCACTCTCGCTCTACCAGCTGCTGTTCCATCTCCTGTGCCGACGACGAGGCTGTAGCTTTTAATGTTTTCTTTATGTTTGTGACCTGGCCAAGAAGAGACAGTGAATCAGCACCTGCTTCTTTCTCCCCTCGCAGCAGACACTGTTCATAAACATACTGAAAAACCCCTGGAGTATAAGAGTGGAGATTACAAAAAAGACTCTCCCAAGCAGTAACATTCTCTGCATTTGAGTTTGATAAAGGTAATGTTTCATCCTCACTTACAGACAGAGCTGATAGTATTTCCAGTCTGGAATAACTACGGATTACTTTTTTGCCTAAGAGACAATGGTACAATATTGTACCACACTTCTGTCTGGCTAGAGAGACCTACTACTGCCTTGGTGCAGAATGGAGCCATCCTACCATTCTGTTGGCCAGAAGCAGGAAGGGCAAAGGAGACAGTGAAAGAAAAATTTACTCTCAGGACAGAACTCAAAAAGGAAAAATGCCATTTGGGCTAGCTGGCTGTCTGAGACACAGGCATTTGCTAAGAAGCAGGAACAGAAATTGGTTTTGTGGGAAGCAGGAGTAATGTTCCTGCTACTCCAGTTGAAAGGGAGAGATACAGCACTTACCACCATTCTCTGTCCCCCGGAACTCTGTAGGGCTCACCACAAATACACTGAGCAAACCTTAAAAAAACCCTCAAGGTTTGGGAGTCAGGTGTGCCAACTCCAAGCCAAAGGCATCTGGCAAACCAAATGTGCTATGGATGCCGATCAAGCCGCCAAGCAGATGTAAACATAAACCTGCAGGGATGATAATCCCTGATGCAGCGTCTCGGGAGGCCCATCCCCACCTTCCCAGCGGCCGTAGCCGAGGTTCGGGCGCAGGGCCGGGCTGGACCGCGGGCTCGTGCTGCCACCTAACGGCGGGAGCGCGCCAGGGCCCGGCCCGGCCCACCCCGGGGGAGCTGCCGAGGGCAATTTCTCTAGAAGCTCAAGAGATTTTTGTTAACTACACTTCCAGGTTTAACAAAGAGAAGTGTTTTTGACTTCCTGCCTGACTTGTATGAAAGGAACAGAATTGCAACAGAGATCTGTGGTAAAAGCACAGTTTTCCTAACGAATCATACAGGAAGCCACAATTAGTGCTGTCACCTGGCCTAAATTTATATAAAAAAAGTTCCAATCTACTCAGAGAGGGCAAATTTGATGTTTGTGGTCTTACTAGCACTCAGAAGCAGATGTGTTTTCTTCCTACCCCACGCCTGATTTGCATGATTGCTAGCCTTCTTCTGAGAGCCGTGACCATCAACCAGGCATTACCAGATTATTTCCTTCAGCAAACAAACTTTTTTCCAACAGAATAGAGGCCTGAGATGACTCTGTACCCACCTCCATCTCTACCTGCTGCTGAGTTCGGTGATGGTTCTCTTTGTACTGGTTGGCTCTAAGTACTTGCTGCTCAATTCCTAAAAGAACTGCTTCACAACCATCACACCTGCAAGATACAAACAATGTCACACAATGTTTACAAGTTCTCTCTGGAGCAGCTCAATCAGGCAATCTGAAAAGTCATGCTCATCTAAAAGTTTAAGAGATTATTAAAATTATACTTCCTGCTTAGGGTTGCAAAAAGCTGGCAAGAAAAAGCTTTGCTGTGTACTTGATGCATTTCTCAGCATTCTCTAGAGAGTCTGTGTTACTCTTACCATCAAAGAGTAAGTGCAGGTTCAATGCACTTTCATCTTCCTTCTCAGTCAGAATTACAGCTTAAACAGGATGCAACACACTATTTAAATGTAAAATTTTAAAATAAAGAAAAAAGTAATATTGAGATAATCCTCTTGCCTGTTAAGTGTTCAAATGACAAGAGCACTCAGCATGGAACTCAAAACTGGAGAAGACAAAAAGGGAATTGGCAATGGCTTTGCTGTTACCTTCCAAACAATGCTGCAAGGTCCTGGAAGCTGCCAGAGCCCTCCCGCCATGATGGGACTGAGGGAGTTGGAGCAGAGAAGCAAAAAACCTGCCCCCACCACAGGACAGCATATTTGCCCAGCAGTTTAATTACTTTTCATGCACTCATTACCATAGCAACTAGGAAGCAATTCCCAGGCAGCTCAGGACCTGCCATGGGCTCCACAGACTATAGCGGAATTTCTGTAGGTGGGAAGGGAATCCTACAAAAAGATGAGAAACAGCTTCCTGGCAAAGGTACAAAGAGGTAACACCACAGTCCCACTATAACTGCAGACAGGCTGCATTTGCAGGAACAAAGAGAAGACAAAGCCACCTGAAACTTCAAACTTGAAGAGACATCCCATCCAAAGAACTGTGATTCTCTGGAATTTGCCCACACAGTTCTCAACACAGTAAAAAAGGCTGAAAAGTAACAGTCCTGTCTTCACTAGCAAGTGTTGCAGCACAAAGGGGTGCAGCTCCTGCCACAGAACCATGAGTCCAGTTTGGCACCTCTTTCTGCAAAGTCCTCGACTCCTCACTGGGGTTCTGTCATGTAAAAGCTACAGTGAGAGCAGAAGCTCACAATGTGGTACAATTTGGCTTGATACATAATACAAATTGAATCCCAGATGGGATCTTGGAAAACTTGCCCAACAGACTCCTCCTCCAAGTGCCTACTTATAGCACAAGACTCCTGATTAATGGAACATGGTGAAATTGAGCCAGCACTTGAAACTCTGAGGGGAAAAACAGGACAAGCTATGAACAAGGAACAAGGAGGGTGGAGAGACTGCCTCACCATTCCTGAAGTGTTTTGACAATGTTACTGATGTCCTTCTTCTGAATGTCTCTGCCGATACAAAAATCCACCTCTAACACCTGGTTTCGTTGATCCAACTTCCCTTGGATAATATCTGTATAAACCGCTTCAATAATGAGATCTTCCAGCTCCCTCAGATTCCTCATATCCAGGTCCTTCAGCAACACAGAATAGGGAATGCACTAAAAACAGCAAGACCAAGAATAAGTTAACAGTCCTAGAGCCAAAATGAATGGCTAAGTCTCAGAAGGTCAAGACTCAAATGCTTATTGTATCCTACACTTCGACCTGCAGGTGCAGCAGTAATCATGGCAGAACAAATGCTTGCAAGGCTATGAAATATTCTGACACAACTTTGGTAGTTCCTGAAGCTTTGGTATAGCACATTCTAGAAGAAAAAAGGTAAATGGGATTGTAGAAGAAATTAAGATTGCTGCTAATTTTCTCTAGAACAAAAAGTCAGTGTTTTTAAGAATGACTCTTGATCTCCAGCAGTGAAAAAAGCCATACAAAGTTTCCCAAACCTTCCTGACCAATCTTCAGACACCCCCAAAACTTCACCCATGGAAGTCCACTAAGTTAATATCCCAAATGCACCAGGAGAGAACACTGTACCCTACAGATATTTTAGCAGTACAGGATTTTTTTGTGAGCACCCATGCAGTCTGATACAACTTCAGTGCTCTGGACTGGATGCCATTTTCTAAAACAAAACCAAGAGACAACAGCTGTCACACCCCGCGCACTTTACCTTCATTCGGGAAGCCAGGCTTACGATCGTCAAGTGTTTCAGCTTGTTCTTCTGAGTCACTGTTAATTCAGGCAAGTTATCTTTGTTTGCTGTTAATGTCAAAAAGACAGGATTCAGGACTTTACTTGGAAAATGACATAATCCAGGCTGCAGAACTTCAGGCTAGTTATGCTGCACTACACCCTGAAAGACTGAACACCTCCAGCTAATGTGGGTGCTTCTGAACAGAGCGTGCTGCTGCAGACAAATTGGGACACCCAGGGAGAGAAGGGGAAAAGTTAAGACCAACTTGGCAATTCCATTCTTCTCCGCTTCTTTAGTAATTCTGGTTCTGGAATTAGAAGGTAATTCACAACTGGTGCCCTGCCAAAACAGTTGGTCAATGGCTTTGTTTCTACCAAGTAATCTTTATTTCATTAACAAGCTGAAAGAAAAAAATCTTCCCCCTTTGCTGATCTGGTTGCAAATACAGCTGGTTTTATTTCTCTGAAGAACTGCAGAATTTACAGTGTAAAGCACCAGGCTGAGGAAGAGAGAAGAAATTATTAATCTAGATGGCCACACTGTCACTGTATTATATCCATGTGCCTCATGAATATTTAAAAAAAGGAAACTGGCAGCTCTCCAAAGCTAAGAAACTCTTCAAAATATCTACTTTAATGGAAATTACTGTTTCAGGGCCAATCAAGTTCTCCCATCCATCCCACCTCATCCAATACTCTACACTTTGACTGCTTTCCCCCCCTTTCTTCACTAGAAAAGGAAGAAAGAACTATGCTGTCACATGCTGTGACACAAGAGCCACGGACAGCAAACGCATCCTCTAACCGGTCACAGAATTCATGAGGCTCATGTTGCTTCACAGACACTGGAATTTCCAGTCCTTGCACTTCCAGATGCCACTTCTCCTTACAGGAACTAGATAGCTCATCCACCACACTGAGAACCAGCAGTATGACAGAATTATTTGTCACACTCTGTAATGGTCTGGATGAGGCTGCTACCCACAAATGAAGCATTAAATTGTAGCAGAATGGAAGCATAAGCACCAGAGATAAAAGCACATTTCAACAGATACAAAGATGATTCACACATAGTCTTTCTAAAGCTGTATAAAAGTCATTTCGACTTGTATTCTAGCTAAGAAATTATTCATTTTGCTTCTGCAATGCCGTCACGGAATAAAAGGTTATCTCACAAACCGTATAGGTTTTTATAAATAATGCGGAACAATTTTGCCTTAAGTTTTTTGCAGTTTTCATAACGGGCGTCATCTAAATTTCCATGGAGATGTTTGGAATTGCCCTCCACACACATAAGTGGCCTGTGAACGTCAACGAATTCTGCTGCAGACCAATTCAACCCAGCGCTGCAGTCCCACCGAAACCAGTAACACACCATAGTCTGTAGCCCTTCCTTTCATTTTTAGCAAGTAAAAAGCACACATGACAGAGACCCCCTACAGGCAACTCTCCTCCTAAGCAAGTTCTGTTCCTGGACACTTTTACCCAGCCACACCACACCAGGCATCTAAGAAAGCAAAGAATTGCCTCTGACAATCCTAGAGGGCAATCCAGTCCCACACTCTGCAAACAGGCAGCAGTCTCTTACCTACATAGTCCCTGTACGTTCCGTATGCAAACAGGTTCAGCAGCTGGAAATAAGCAGCATTAGACCCCTCAGCAAGCTGGATGGGGAGAAAAGAAATGTCACGTAACATGGTCAACACAACCCCAATAGGCAGCTTCTCCAGAGAATGGTTTTAAGTTGGCACAGGACAAGCAGTACCCAGAAAAGCAATTACATCCCAAGCTGGACCCTTTCTAAGCCCTCAGGAGCAGCAAATTTCAGCAGTTTTAGAGTCATGATGACCCAGCCATTTCTCTGCACTGGAGCTTAACTCCAGTTTGGACTGTCAGCTGCTTTGTGTGGCATCTTGGGAGGTAAAAGAAAAAAGCATATCTTAACTTCAGCTGACAACCTACAGGGCCAGCTCCTCTCATCAGGTGATAAGCAAGCAGGTAATGGTGATGGCTGGTTAAGCACCCTGTGAAAGCTAGGACAGCTTACCTGCAGAGCCACCAAGGCTTCAAAGCAAAACGAGCTGGGGCACTGTAACTTGAGTGCATTTGAAAGTAACAGCTCTTCTCTTGCCTGCAAACATTTCACTGGAACAACGGCAGCACCAAGCAGTGATTTTTATTGATTGGGTTTTTAATACCATTACCTGCACACAAATCCAGGAAAATAAACAGTACTTTTGATTTGATGCTGAATAACCCTTCAGGCACTTTTAGGCATATTTAAGAGCCTGTTTGAAAAGCCAAACTTGCAGTTCACTGTGTTACTCCAGCTGCAGAGACACCCAACTTAAGATTCCTTCATTGTAGTAAAGGCTGGGGCTGGCAACACATTTTCAGCAAAATCTCAGGAACTTACTTTCCACCTTGGTTTGAAATGGTTTGGATTTGGTTGCCACCCAGGCCTGGTACACTAGACATCTGTTCACAAAGACTTTTGGAGAGCATTGAAGTTCTGCTTTCCAGGACAGTAAAGGAGTAGAAAGGGGTTTTTTTCCTTGTTGGCTGGCGAAGTGCCTTCTTAAAACTGCTACTGTGCTGCTGCCAGGTTTTTGCTGTGTTAGCAATTGCCTTAAGGTAGCAAGGCTTTATATAGGTACTCTTTAACACCTAACATACACAGGCAAAAGCAAGGTCAGTCACTTATACAAAAACATCTCTCAGCCCAGGTAAGTTGCACCAGGCCCTCCTGGCACAGAAATTTCACTCACAGGCTGCCTGTGGAAACTTCTGGGGATCCCTTATACTGTTAGTGCAGAAGGGGCATTAGAATAAAACCTCAACTCTTACCTCTTGCACATTTGTTAACTCCAACAGTTCTCCGAAGACATAAACCCCAGGAGCTTCCAGCACTTGATTTATAAGAGCAGTCAGAGCTGAGCCACTTGTACCCTTGGCTAGTAAAATAAACTGCTCTAGAAGATTGCAGGACGGCTTCTGTTCTCCTGCCATTCTAGGTTTTCAATCTGTCAGTAAAAGAACATAATATTAACACATCCTTTGTCCTCTGCTGAGTTCTGCCTGGCAGTGGACCAGAAGGTGCTCAGCATAGCAACATTTCAGTGTCAGCAGAGCCAGGCTTTTCTTCAGCCTTCAGGGGGCAGGCCAGAAACCCAGCAGGTTCAACTGCTGATTTAGCTGGGGAGCAAAAATGATTCACACAGTATCTGAACAAAATTTCTGTCTGATCAGTTCCCTAAAACAATCTGCTCTTGCAGATCCTTTCTTGTAGGACAGGCGTTTAGATTTCTTGCTGTTTTCAGATTTTTCCTTCTAGTGATGCTGCCAAATAATGCCAACTTTAAAGAGCCTTACTGGTATATTTGATTTGACTCCTTCCTTCCTCATTACACAGCTCCAAACCAGCAACTAACATAATTCCAGGTGAAGGACTGATGCCCTGTATGGCACTGCATGCCCACACATCCCACCTTTTTCTTTGACTGTTGATACAGTGTGTCCTTAATTCCCACTGCTTTCTGAGCCCAAAAGGCAAAAAGAACTGTGGCCTGGAAGCAGCTCCCCAGTCTGCACTGTACAATTCAAGTGTTTTGGGTTAACTGGAAAGCTTAAGTGATAAAAATACCCTTTCTACAAAGGCTCTATTTAAGTCCCAGTAAAGAGAGGTCTTTGTCTTCGGCTGTTGCCTGACATTTCTGGTGGGCATGTTGTCTCCCAGCACCAACATGTTGCTTTTGAAATGTAAACCACTATTTATTAACAAGTTCCACAAAATGAGCTGTTTGTTTACAAACAACGAAGACAAAACCTCCCAAGCATGTTATTCAGAAACCAAACAAAGAACTCACCAGATAAGGGAGGTTTTGTGTTATGTTTGTATGGGATAATTATCAAGCAGAGGGTGTAACCTTTACTCTGGTCATGAAAACCAAACACCAGAGAACCCAAGAGCAGAGAACCTGTCTGGTTCTGTGTGACCACTGGGCCCACATCCACCCTTGTGGGGAGCACAGTCATACAGGGGTTTCACTGTTTCACCAGGCCTAACCAAATTAAGGCTTGTGAAGACATCACAGACAGCTTCCTGTATTAGTCAACTTCTAAAAATACACTTTACTCTGTTCTATTACACCTGCAGGTACAAATGGTCTCAACCGGAGTGGGCAACCTTTAGCACTCTCCACACAGAGATATCTCAGCCCCCAAAGTCTCTCTGAGGTTCTTTCCATCACAGGCACACGTGCAGCCTGGCTGAACAGCACCTCAGTTCTGACCAAGAAATCCCTGCAATACAGGAACATTCAGTGTGGCTGCCTAACACATAAGTGCTGCTCTCTCTGCTCGCAGAGAAGAAACACACAGAGAGGCCAATTTCCTCAGGAGAGAATATGGATTAACTGTGCTGGGAATGAGATTCAGATTTCACAGTTCTATTGTCCTCCCTCACAGGTAATCAAACCACACGCTGATGTATGAGGTTACAAAAGACTCGCTCGCTGTATCCATGCCCTTGTTGGAAAGCAATGCTAATTCTCATCCCCTTTCCAAGTAAACCTCCGGACAACTGCGGTGCTATTGCAACCTGTGTGCACACCCGTGTCACCAGGAATACCTCGCTACTTCCACAATCGACCTACCCTGGTGAGAAGTGACTGAAATACAGCAGACACTACACCGTAGCTTGTCCAAAGGCTACAACAACCCAAGCAGGGGAACAAACCGGGCTTCGCTCCCGGTCAGGCCTCGCTAAGGTACCTCAGAGAGTTTCAGGGCGGGAAGCGGACCGCAGACCCCGCAGCAGGAAGGCGGGGGGTTCCCGGCCCTCCCGTTCCCCCTAGACCCCTGCCAGAGCCCTCGGGCCCCACCGAGCCGGCCGAGCCCTGCCGCAGGGGATGATTTACCGGGAGTCTCTCACCGCCGCCCCTGTTCCCGGGAGGCTTCTCCCAGACCCGGCATTACCTCTCTGCTCCCGGCCTCCCGTCCCGCCGCTCCCGGCGCCGAACCCGCCGCGCCTCAGGCCGCCATGATGGCGGCGCCGGTGTCCGCGCACGGCTCCTTCCCCCCCGGAACGCGCGGGCCGCGCCGAACGTTCCGCCCGATCCCGAGCGGCTGCAATGACCGGGAACCGCGACCCGGCATCCCCGGGATACCGGGATGGGGATGGCGGGCTTGGTGTTGCTCGCAGCTATAGAGCCATGATCCAGCAGCCCATGGAGCAAACTTCACTTGCTTGTGCAGAAACAGCTGCTCCGCTGGGTCCCGACCAGCTGTTCCAGCATAAGCAAGTAAAATTCCTGCCTCTCTTTTTGGGGATACGAGGTCCTGTGGCAGCATCACAGGGGTTTGCACCCCAAAATAACCCGTGCAAAGGGCCGCTGTTGTAAGGCCACTTCGTTATTAGAAGTGGGCCTATTATTAGATTGAATGGTTGCACGGGGCACTGGAACAGACTCCCCAGGGAAGTGATCATGGCCCCAAGCCTGGCAGAGCTCAAGGAGTGTTTGGAAAACACTCTCAGGCACATGGTGAGATTCTTGGGAATGTCCTGTGCAAGGACAGGAGTTAGGCTCGATGATCCTTTTGAGTCCCTTCTCACTCGGGATACTCTATGATTCTACTAGCTGAGCCTCTCAGGCCAGTCCTCCTGGGAAATACCAAAAGATGGGGTGAAGACCACAGGGTGATAGAACTGATTTTAAACTCCATAGAAAAATGGCCCATACAAATAAACCAAAGGACAGAGCTCTGGCTGTGACATGGGGAAGCTGGGAGGGAGCTGGGAGGGCATAGATCCCCAGGGCATAGATCAGGAGCCAAAAGACACCTGAAGAGGTATCAGAACAAGGGTGGAAACAAGATGGAACTGGGGGTTGTTAACCTCCCCAAGGTTTGTAGGCTCATCTATGCCACACTGTGAATAAAGTGTGCCTCTGTTAAAAATCCTTCAGCTGAGAGCAAAGTGCTTCTGACTTTCAGTCAGCAAGTCCCTGAAGATCAAATCATGGACCAGCAGAGTCAGGAGCGGGAAGCTTTCAAGGAATGAACATCAGAAACTATTAGGGAAACTGATGGGGCTTAGCCTGTGTCTCAGAGCCATTTACAGCAGGCCCCTAGGGTCCCATCAGCCATCAGAGAAGGGATGTCAGGCAAGTGCAGAGATGCAGGTGTTGGAATGCTGTTGTGACACTCTGGGCTTCAAAGCAAATTGGATGTAAAAAACCAGGCCCTGCGCAACAAGGGAACTGAGCCAGGGCTATAACAAGCCAGTCAGTAATTTACTTAAGCCACACTTAGCTCTCATCTGCACAGGGAGGGAGAATTACCTCTTTAATCACATCCTAACCAGGCCCTTCCCCACGGTTCCTGTCATCCTGCAGACAGGCTGGAACAGTTGCCTTGGACATGCAGAGCGTGGCCTCCTTTTTCCCAACAGTCGTTAAAGCTCAAATTCCAGGCTGAAATAGAAATGGAAATATATGATTGTGAGCTATTTCCCATGGATTGGTTTTGCAACCTTTTGCTAGAGCCTGTGGGTAAAAATCAGCTGTTAGCCCCATGTAGGTCAGCCAGGAGTGCCTGTCCTGATACCTCCCAACTGTTGACAGTCGGCCTGGCTGGCTGACCTGGACTTTGGAGGACAGCGTCAGCTAAGCTCAGCTTTTGGGATGGATTTTTTTTTTAAGAGGAAAAATATGTGGATGTCCAGCTGTCTCATTCCCTTTTAAACAGCTATTGCAACCTCTTGCTCCACCCACGCAGCTCTCTGTGTGCCAGGAGATGTTAATCCATTTTATCTTTTAATGTTGGCATTATCTCGACTCACCCCATCTCTTCCCCTTGTGATTCTGCAGCCCAGGTCCCTTTTAGGCAGCAGATAGTTCACCTTATTTCCTCTTATTTCCCTGCATTGCCAGACTAGTGCCCCCAAGCAGTGGGGTCCTAGACCCCGAGACTTTGAGGACACCTGGCCTCACCAAGAAGAGGGCCAACAGTGAAAACACTTTTGTGTTTCTTGTATTTTTCCTTCTCACTTGAAAAAATGAAATATATCTTTCATTACTCACCTGTGTGTGCTTCCACACTTCATCCACTTGTCCTCATTCCTTCCAGCCTTGTGACCCCTGCAGCTGCCAGCACACACCTCCAGAGCATGGTGAGGGGAGCTCCCAGGCCCTACTGAAAAGTTGTCAAACTCTCTGTATTTCCCAAGATCCAGGGACTAGGCTGATTGCTGGACCCTCAGCCCCACAAGGAGTGATGTCTGGGTGGTTGCAGATAAGAAGCTGTACAACCTCTTGTGTCACGTGTGGGGTGGGATGAAACTCCAGTTTATTCAACTATCTCCCAGTTATGCTGCTCTGCAGAGACACCAGCTCTTTTACCTGCACCTTGAGAGAACAGCTGCTGGAGAAGCAGAAAGCAGGCTGGAAGCATCTTCTTGCCTGCAGTGGCAGCTCAGAAACTGCCACACCTGCCCAGAGATGTGAAGGAAAAGTTTTCAGTTCCAGGTTGCATCAAGGGATAGAGGGATTTGCAGCAACTTTCTTGCAAGCAGACTTTTAAGATGACGTGCTCAAGAGTGCTGTTTGTGTTAATGAAGCCCAAGGACTTAGAGAGATCCCAGGGTTTTTGTCACTCTGAGTTGTGCTGTCATGTGTTCCATTGCTGCTTGGCCCTGCACTAGTCACAAGAGTTTCACACTTAAGCCATGAGCTCTTTTGTGATTTTCAGAAGTTCATGAATGAGAGGCCTGTGCTTCCCTGTGCAGCAAGGTGAATTTGGGAATTCTGAGACTTGGCCAGGAAATACAAAGGCTCCAACTCAAACCTCCACAAACATCCCTACCCCCGTGCTAGAGAAGCCCTTCAAAGCTGCAAGAGTTCCTTGCCATGAGATCATTTGGTCTCTGGCTCCACCTCTGAGGATCCTGAACAGAGCAGGACTGAGTTCCTTATGACTTCTGTAAACCAGTATGTCCTATTTCCTCCTGGCAGGCTCATCCCCTACATACAACCATTTGTTTCCACCTTTTTTAGGTCTGCTTTTGTCTTGCTCACCTTTTCTCCTTGTCAGTCTTTTCTCCTTGGTGATCCTTAGTCCCTCCTCCTTAGACAGCAGGCAATTGCACACCCTAGTGAAAATCCAGAACGGACTCTTAATAAAAGATAGATATATATTTGCACAGCTCACCCCTGGCACTCTGCCCAGACTCAAAATGACCCCTTCATACACTTAAATTGATAGTGGGAAATTGAGCGTGGATCACATACATGAGGGCAATAAATGCTGCCTATTTTTATTATTGAGATCTCTTATTGGTGATACTGGCAGTGGCTTTGCTCTTATGCATTAAATGCAGCCTTTATTAATGCTCACATTTGCCACTTTTGTACAGTGGCCGATTTGGAGGCAAGTGGAGCCATGAGTGAGTGTATTGATGGTGCCCCGACTGTTCACTGGTCCTCTTTTGAGGACTGGGTTACAACTGCTGCTGCCTTTATTTTTACCATGACTTAATACTTTTTTATCAGTTGCACTCAGACTGTTAACAGAGGGGTTAATTTGTTCATGTTAAAGAGCAGCCTGGCTCCTGGGATGTGCTAACAAACCCTCCACAATCAACTCTGCTACAGAAACATAAAGGCCGCGAAGATTATTAGAGGGCTAGAGCACCTCTCCTATGGGGAAAGGTTGAAAGAATTTGCATTGTTCAGCCTGGAGAAGGTTCCAGGTGACCTTATTCAGGCCTTTCTGTACCTGAAGGGGTCCCACAAGAAAGCTGGAGAGGGACATTTTACAAGGGCATGTAATGATAGAACAAGGGGAATAGCTTCAAAATGACTGAAGGCAGATTTAGATTAGACGTAAGGATGAAATTATTTACTGTGAGGGTGCTGAGGCACTGACACAGGCTGCCCAGCGAAGCTGTGGATGCCCTACCCCTCGATGTGTTCAAGGCCAGTCTGGATGGTCTTTAAGACCCTTTCAACTCAAACTGCTCCGTGATTCAAATTTCTGCAGCACAAAGAAGGCTGCCTTTGTTCCAGAGGTAGCACGCTATTTATTTTAAACCTTCTCCACAATGCTGGTCCTGTTGGCTCCGGCCTCGGTACACGCAGAATCACAGAACAGTTAGGTTTGGGAGGGACCTCTGGCGTTCATCCAGTCCGAGCCCCTACCAAGGCAGGGTCACCTGGAGCAGATGACACAGGAACTCGTCCAGGTGGGTTTTGAAGGTCTCCAGCAGAAGCTGCTCTGGGTCTGGGCACCCGGATCCCCGGCACCACCCGAGTTCACGGCTGGAGCTCCGCCGAGCAGCCCCAAAGACGAAACCGTGGGACCCCCACTGCCTGGGGAGAAGAGCCAGCAGAGCTCCAGCGGCTCGGGGACGTTCGGCCGCCACCCGGCGGGCGCTGGCCAGGCCCGTGGCGACTTCTCGCCTCCTCGACTGCTCCCCGCTGAGGCCTCCTGGGCCCGGGGACCGCCCGCTCCCCCTGCCCGGCCATCCTGCGCCTCCATCGCGGCCACGTCAGGCCCAACCGAGGAGTCTGGGCGACCGCTGCGCACCCACCCTCGAATGAGGGAGAGCGCTGTCTGATTGGTCAGTAGCGCTGTCATTCAGCCGCCAGGAGGCGGGGCTATGAGGGGATAGCAGCGATTGATTGGGCGGCGCGGCGGCGGGCGGCTGCTGGGGTTGGTTGCGCCGGGCAGTGGCGGGGGCGGGGGGGGGGGGGAGGGGCGGGGGGGGCTGAGGCTG
>VZRQ01001312.1:591231-637444 GCA_013397975.1 Machaerirhynchus nigripectus
CATGGCAACGCGGTTCTCAATGGCGGCCGCACTCCGGCGGTGGCGGGAGGGTCCCTCAGGGCTGGGACCGGCTCTGAGCCGACTGGGGCGGGGGGACAGAGAAGAAGCCCCCGTGACGCCAGGGCCGGGGTCCCGTTTCTGCCCTGCGGGGTGCCGTGGGTAGGGGGATCCCCGCGGCCAAAGTCCCCAACAGAGTGGCGGAGACCACCGCCCCTCCGGCCCCTGCCCGGCGCTGAGAGGGGATGGGCCGGGGCGGCGGCCCTGGGCAGCGGGAGCTGCCCGCCCGCAGCGAGGACAGCTTACAGAGGGCAGGTGAAGTAGCTCTGCGCTAGGAGGATCTGATCTCTTTTCCTCCGGCCTGCGCTTAAATACTTCTGCTTGGAAAAGAAATACCTGGTCGTCAGGTCCAGGAGCAACTAAACACCTTGTTCCTTGTCATACCGTGAGGTACTGGCACATGTGTTGGTCGTGCAGTGTCTTTTATTGCTGACGTATTCTGCGTGTAAATGCCTTTCTGTGCAGTTCGTTTTAAAACTTTTCATGTTGTGGCTTTCAAAAAGCATTCTGATTTTATGCCTGTGGTACCTGGATGTGAATTTAAAGCTGATGAAATGAGATCTGAGCTTGGAAGAGAGGCAAGAGCCTTTGTGCACCTTCCAACCCAGGATTTCAGCAAAGTAAAGAAAGGCTCAGCCTAAAGGCCCATGTTCAAACTAAGGGTGTGAGAAATAGAGTAGCTTTATTTTACATGTGGTATATTGTACTGAAGTAAATTCTTCTAAGCTTACAAGGCAAATGCAAGCTTGTTATCTTGACCTTTAGACATGAGAATATTGTTGTGAGTTGGTTTATATTTCTTTTTTACAATAGAAAGGACTGAAGTGAAGGCAGTATCCTTTAGATCTGAACCTATAATTTCTAAACAGGGTGATGGGTTTTTTTGTTCAGCAAGATGTTCATAATCTCTATGCCAGCTGTAGCAGGATCTGATTTTCTAGGTTGGATTTAGGCAGATAGCTGTTATCAAACTATAAGCAGATGCTTTTCTTAACTTTTTATAGAATCATTGCAGTCTCCCCCAGCTGTTGGTACTGCGTCTGGTTCCTTTACTTCTGCGCTGGCACTATTGACAGTTCTTTGTATTTATGAAGATGTAGTATTTTAGCTGTCAAAACATAAATTAAAAACCTTTTGTGCTGGCAATTAGAAGAAGAATAAGCTTCTGACAAGACCAGACTAAGCTGTTGGTAGAAGTGAGGAGCATCTTGAAAGTTAAGCCTAGGGAACAAACTTTTAAGTGCTTTTTGCATGTGTTTGTACATAGTCTTTGCTGGATAGCAGAATTTGCATAAAGGCCTTTGTCCAACTTTGCATGAAATAATACTTTTTTTGTTGTTTGCTGTCTTAAAGAGAAAATGCTTTTTTGCTCCTTGAGGGGAAGGATGTCAGACAACAAACTTCTATGATCTCAAGCAGCCATAGCATGGACAAGGAGCTTTATAAGAAATACTCTGTAGTCTGTGTTGAACTGTCTCAAGTCTAGTCTTCCTTTCCTTGTCCTTGCAAAAAAAAAAAAAATTTTACTTCTGACAGGACAGTTTAAGGCAAAATCTGGACTGCACTTCTTCAAAAACATGGTAATTTGATAGTTGCCATGTAGTACAAAGTCTGACAAACAGGAAAGTTTGAAGAAGCATTTAATAACTGAGACTTAGAGCAAGTTGAAATAGTTGGAAAACGTCTATTGGCCTTAGTAAACCAGAAGAGTGGCTGAGCAGACATTCCTCATTTATGAGGAAGCCTTGAGACACCACACCATCCCCACAGGAAACTGCTCATGCCCAGCTGTCCCTGTAAGAGAGACATCAACTCAGACTTCCCAGCTCCAGAGAGAATTACAGTTTAGCGATGCTTTATCTTCCACCCACCTTATTGCTGCATGTACTCATTTAATTAATAGAAAGGAAGAGAGAAACGTGTTCTGAAAAACTGTTCAGTTTATACTTTGAGTACTTGAAACCTTTCTCCTCCACTTCCATGAGGGAGGGAGTTCAGTTCAACCAACTTAAGCACATCCTGCAAACTTGGCACTTCAAACTGAGCTTGCTTTCAGCACAAAAGAGGAGCATGGCATTGCACCCAGGGGCTGTGTGCACAGGATTCCTTGGGAGGCAAGAGCAGTTGCTAGGGCCAAAAGCATCACTGAGGAAGCAGGCTTCCAAAATAATTGCTAACTTTTACACAACAGCAGGCACTCTAGCTGGAAGTCCAGTTCACATTGAGTAATCAGAGTTTCCTCAAACAATTCTGTTTACTTGTGGTTCCTGAGAAGGGGTTAATTACAAGCTTTCCTACTCATTGGGGCATGCTGGATGATTGGGGCATATGGAAATTAAATTATAGCCTAAATCCACCCTCTAATTTCAGTGCAAAGGTAGGTTTTCCTTCCTCTATGACATTAGTGCAGAAACATGTTGTGACTAATGTCCCAAAATTCAAGCCAGAAACATTTATTCCCTCTTCTCATGGATTTTGCTATTTTAAGAATATTAAAACCAAGGGAAATATATTTGATGCTTGCAGGCAAATGAGAATATTATACTTTATTACATTTGTTCAAATAATTTTTATGGCACCAGTTAAAATTGAACACTAACCATCCAGTAAATATGGTGCAGAAAAATTTTGAAAGCAGACAACACTTAGAGATTTTCACTTGTTCAGGGACAATATTTGCTAACTGAGCCTGTAAGTGTGTTTATCAACAAACTATTCTAAAGGTACTTGCCTGAACAGCAGTTGTTACACCTAGCATAATAGCTACAGGTAGTTTAGTGCTGTGAAAATGCACTTGTTGTTTGGCTAAAAGCAACATCAGTCCAGCTGGTAACTGAAGATCCATTTGTGTGAAGTATTAGCCAAGTCTTATTTCTGCAAGTACTTATGCACATCTGGTCCAGTGATCTCAAATGCATTAAATTAGATTATGCCTTTTTTTCTCTGGAAGATGGGACAGTTACTCTATCAAGCTAGAGAAGGGCATTTTACTTAACCCCTTTCAACACATTCTTCAGATCTTATTTGGTAATGTTATCATTAGTGTGTACTATTAAATGTACATATTTAGCATCCTTTATCAAAAGGAAGTAACACCAGTGATATACTTCCCCAACAGTCAAAGTTCAGGCTTGTTTTATTTTGATGGCTCCCCCTCAACAACTCCCTTGACAATTTGTGGGTTGCCTGTTTACCTTTGTTCTGAGATGAGCTAGCACAGAATTATTATTTTTAAATGCACTAGAATAAGGACTCTGTAGATAGTTACCCCTGTTTAGTTTGGTTTGCCAGCATTTGGAAAGCATCCATGCTGTAGATTAGAAATATCCAGCCATAGTTTGCAACAGCAGATTCACATCCAACTCTTGAGGGACCACAGTCCAACTACTTTAAGCGCTTCTTTCTGTGAGGTTTCAGTCAGAACAGCAAGGAGGAGAAACCCCAAACGAGTTGGTTGATTCTCATAGCACGCTTAAAGTGCTGTGTCTTGCCTCTCTCAACACAGGAGTAAGGACATCTGCTTTCCATTTTAAATCTTACAAGTCAAACAAGATATCACCTATTTACTTGCTTCTGTACAGAGGAATCTTATCAGAATCTCTGTGGTGTTAATTGTCCTGTAGCTGTTTATCAGTTTAGGATAAGTTTTTCCTTGAAATTCATTTTAAGGCTGTGCAGTAGCCTATCCTTCAGAAGTCTCCTGAAACAAATTAATATGGTAAACATAAGCATGATGAGACAGCATTAACTGACAGTATTAACTCCAGAACAGAGTTATGAAACTTGTGTTTGTGGTCAGTGTAAATATACACCTGTAGCTCAAGCACTCCAACACTTGCAGGCAAAACTTCTCATGTCAAAGGCTGGCCTATTTTTCTACAATCCTCAAACTTCCCTGTGCAATATCTTCCTAGCTCCCAGAGCTTTTTCCAGCTTTATTCTCACCATTGTTTTTCTGTCTAGGAAGTCTTTCTAGAAGAGCATTATTCTCTTAGAAAGATGGGTAGAGCTGTAGTGAAAATACAGTTATAACAGAAATCATTAAGAGTATCTATGAACTTTATATTACTCTGCACACAGGGAAACCTCCAACATCAGCCTGGCTTCCTGTACACACAGGAACTGAAGTCAATGGCAGTTTTGTCCATCAGTTCCTAGAACAGTCACTGAGATTTTGAACTAGTTTGATGCAGCATTCCAAAGTTGAGAAATCTAATTGGAAGCAACATGGAATTGAGTTTCCAATTTCATTGTTAGGCTGGTAGATTTTTGGCTGCTTATTCATTTAAAGTACTTATCTGCTGCAGTGTTTACAGAACTAACAAGGTAGCAGCTTTAACTGGCTTAAAGATTCCCCTTTGTTTTGAGGTTTCCTCTGTGCACTTCCTCAGATCTCACTCTGTTTAGACTCCTTGCAATGGAATAGAAAGCTGAACCATCAAATTCATGGGTTAAAAGGAGACAGTGGCCAGCCAAAAGGAACAGGACTGCCCTGAAGCTGGGACATGTACTCTGTAGAGCCCAAAGCAGAAATTGCACATTGCTTGCTCTGATGCAATTTTAAAACACCCTAGAAAACATAAGTTTTTTCTCCCTCATCCATATTTCTGGTTTTTAGAACCCTCTTACTTTCTACAAAACTTAAAATACTTTACAAGCAGGAGTTGTCCACGTTCCTGGTTAGTCTGACTTCAGAACAAGTTCTCACCCTGGCAGCATTGAGAGATCTTTGTTTCAGAGACCAGAGTTTCACATAGAAGCTTTAGCCAGGTTGTAGTTGGTAGTTGAATGTCATGGTAGTCAAGGTACCTTTACCGTATCAGAATTATTTTCAGCATTGACAGAAGTTCTGCACAATGCAATGATCTATAGTTCTGGCATGCTAAAAACAGGGTCATGATGTTTCTTATGACTGAGTCATGAGGCACGCCTGGAAATAAAGGAGGAGCAATTTTAACAGGTTTGGTTTTACCTGCCTGGTTCCTTAGTGAACACCAAAACTTCATGTACTCCCCTTGTTAACTTTCATTGAAAAAAGTGTAAACATTTAATGGTGCTTAACCTGTGATTTACATTAACTTGATACCTGAGCTACAGTCAGTTGTCTGCTTGTCAGATTTAATGCAGTCCATGCGTAGAGTTGGAAGTGGGGCTTTGTGCCCTTGACAGTGGAAGGGGCATCACAGGATACAAATGAGTTGCCAGGTGCCACAGAGAATACATCTGACATCAACTTAAAAGTGTAAGTTAACATTGGAGTTCTGGTTTTTCTTTTTAATCAGCGAGATTGCTTTAGCACTTTGTAGTTACAATTTTATATCTAAGATTTATCGTTTGGTCTCTCCAAAAGCCTACCCATCCAGCATTTTACTAGAATTGTGGTTTCAGCATTTTTAATTGCTTGCTTAGTGCCAACCTAATGAAGTACTTAAAATAATGCAGTTATCATTAGTAAAATTATTTCCCCTTGTTTCCTTTGTATCATATTAAGATATCAGTTACTCCTTGCATCCTTGGAAGTCATTGGTGCCTTATGATTCAGCTGTTGTTACAGTGTTTGAATTTCCGCAGAGCAGAAGATAGTAATTTAATCCATCAAGTGATAACTGGTAGAGCTTCTTCCCCCCTCCACCCCCCGCATCTTCACAGCCAACATATAGGATAGAAGCCAAGCTTACACAGATACAGAGAGCAGGGGAGGTATCCAAAAATCCTCAAATTAAACAGATACTGTTCAGAGTAGGGTTTTTTTTTAATATAGACATCTGATGTGGCTCCTGTGTCTCTGGCAAAAAAAAAAAAAAAGTTTTCTGTTAGCTAAAGCAGCCTTAGTATGGAAGCGGATTTGACTTGTTCTTACACATTTATCTCTGAATTTAGGCTGGTCCCAGAAAGAATGTTGAGTCAAAATTTTACATGAAATTTGTAAGGTAGCAGGGTACTATATTTCTTATATTTATGTAAGATAAGCCTCTTCTGTTTCTCTAAGTTGGGAAATTAAGGCAACTTCAAATTTGAGCTCAGAGCCCCCATTAAAGACAAACCAGTGTTTCTTCTACATCTAGTAGTCAATGTTTGTGTAGAAGTAGGAGGCATGCTACATTCCCAGGTACAGGGAACAAGCAGAAAACATTATCTATTAAGGTCCACCTGGCAACATTGAATTTTGTCCTTTTTTTCCTGCGTATTAGTATAGCAGAGTTTATAAAATTTAGTTATTTAAGCATGAAAGGTGATTTTTGCACATCTGTTCCTCTCACACCTTAAGGAGCTACATTAAAGGGTTTTTTTGGATGTGCAATAAACTACAGTAGCAAGCACTGAATATTAAAAGCTTTTCTCAAGTGCTGCCTTTTTGTCCTGAGACTGCATCAGGAGCACTCAAAGAAGCAGGTTTGTCATCTGTGTAGCATCACTCCCAGAGCAGTTTGAAGGAGTGTCCCCATGCACTGGTTGGGCATTACTGTGAGGTTTCCAACGCCATTTGGCCTCATGCCCAAGCAGACACAGTAGGACTATTGGGAGGCTCTGTCCAGAAGACACCTGACAGCAATCAAGGTTCTCTTAGGAACCAGATCTCAACTGCACATTGCTAAATTCTAGTTGACAGACAGAATTTTCAGTTGCAATTATGAACTTGAGATTCCACTGTCACATTTCTCCTGAACAGAGTTCTCACTGTGACAGAAATGTTATGTATAGAAGAGACTTAAGGGAAGCAGTATCAGATTAGTTCAGTCATGAGTGAGCCTTTGAGTTGATTATGTTCATAATCAACTCAAATCATAGAATTTCAGGCAACATTCTCCTGGAAGAATGGCAGGCTTAGGTAAAAGGAGGAAGGAAAATAATTCTTTTATTTTCAGTCAGCCTTTGGGCAGTGCACAAAAGAATAGTGTTATTAAATTTATCCACTCCTGTATTGAAAGGATTGTAACTAACTAGGAGCAGTAGTCTTCCATTAGAGATTGAAGTGCAGGGCATTATACTTAGTATTCTACAGAGGACTATTTATATGGGTTGGTCTGTACACTACACTGTACATAACCTTCATCTACTCTGTAGCAAGTCAGAAGCTTATTTGGTCCTTGGGACAGCTGATTATGTCCATCTTTTCTTATTTATCAAGAGAGTGGGGAGGATCACATACTTTACTCACCAATGAAAGCAGATTGCTTGCATGCCTCTTTCCTCCTCTTCACATGACCTAATTTAAGCCTTTTGAGAAGGAAGGCTACACATGCTTGGAACCAAGAGTTCATCTGATGTTTTTAAGTGTCAGGAACTTCTGACCAGGGATAGCCTGCTGAGGAAGCAGAGTGTTAACATCAAGCTGCTTTGGTTTGGAAGGTCAAAGGAAACTGTATTTTAGGAGGCAGTGGAAAAGCTGGCTATTTGCATGGCTTTACATAAAAAATTTGTGTATAGGAAAATTCTTACAGAAACCTCTCTAAGGGGGACCCAATTTTGATTCAAATGTTGGCATGAACTGTTGCTAACTCTGATTAAGGGCGTTCTGCTACACCCTCAACTGCTCTTGAAGGAAGAGTTTTGCAGAGAGAGAAGGTAGAAAAACCATTGTCCACATTAATATATTGCCATGTGGTGGAATAGTCCAACCCATCTGGAAATTAGGCACCAAGAAACACCTACCAGCCTTTAACACAGGTGGATCTTCTGAAAGTACTTTAGACATTTGACTTCCAGTTTAACTCTTTAAAGCAGACTCTTCAGTGCAATAAAATACTGGCCTATCAGTTACAGTCCAACTTAAGATTTCACTGTTTCTCTAGTCAAGTTACTTCCTTTCCCAGGAGCTGAAATAAAGAGGGGGAAAGTCCTTCTGTTTGTTATTTTGCTTGAACCTTAGTAGACTTTAAGTGAAATTTAAAAACAGCTCAGTTCAGGAAGTGGTGTGCTGCTTCTGAGCAAAGAGGACATCCAAAAAATACCTGCTCTTGCATTCTTCTTGCCCATGCTTCTGTCACAGCAGCTGTGCAGAACATGGGTTACCATCCCCAGCTGCTTGTTGCCTCATTTTCAGAGCCACTAGCCAAGCTGCTTGGATGAGCCCTGCAGCCTCCTGCACGCTGGCTTAACCTTAACTTCAGCCACAGGCTGAGGAGCAGGACCTGTGCTGGTTGGCAGTTTTACCAACAGCTCAGCTGTTCAATTTGAGGGAGAAAGTAAGAAGCAACTGGGGAGAGCTGTAGGCAGAGTCCTCTCCTGCCACTGCTGCTGTTGGATGTCATGCCCACAGCCTCAGATCAGATGAACTCAGTGCAGTGCTCTGCTGTGTTCTCCAACACTCAGCACCACCTTAACTGAGGAGGCTTCTCACATACCATGTTTAGTTATCCAGCACCAATTCTAAAAACCTAGCTTAGCATTATTAGTTGCATATTTTAGCTTCACATCAGTAAGTCTGTAGTCACATAACTTCTTTTGAGAGAAAGGCATTTGAGATTCCGTTAGTAAGGTAGTCATTTACTCTTTGCCCTTGAACTGTGCAAGAAATCTTTAGCATTACTGTGATGTGTGACAAGTTACTGCCTGGTCACCAGGCAAAATCACAGGGGTCTGGAATCACAAACAGGGTCTGGAACCAAGCAGCCAAGTACCATTAGAGACTCTATTCTTTGCAGCTCTCAATAAACCAGACATAGGAAATCATTGGCTAAAAACCCCATGCAGCCTTGGAGAGCAAATGCATGTTATTTTTAAAATACTCTTACCAGAAAGAGACGGAGAAGCCAGTAAATTTCTCAATCCAGTCTGGGCTGTTCATTTATGGCACCCTCATTAATCCACAAGACATCATTACAATTGTATTGTTGCCATAAAAATGTAGTATTTAAACAGCTGCAGAAAGGAATTGTTTTATCTACTTCTCCCTGTAATTCCTTCAAAGGGAAGTGCAGTATACTACTACCACACTGACCTTAAGGGTTAGTTTCATGGGAAGGAAGAAACGCTGGTTCCCTGATTTTCCAAGCATCTTCCATTCCACCACTAGAGGAAGTTCCTTTTCTCTCACCACTGGCAATCCCTCTATGACCACCTTCTCCCCATTTACACAAATTAGAGGGGGGCATTAACCAGGCAGTGCAGCTATAGCACAAACCTCTACTGCTGATCCTGCAGCCATACTGCCCTATTTAAGGTTCTCTTTCTCATATAACTACAGCCCTGCCAGTGGCCAGCTGAAAATGTTTCACAGTTTGTGATGGTCTCTTGGGTTTGCTTGCACTGATAAAACAGTACCTTGTTTTCCTGCTTAGTAACATTGTCTATATCAGTCCTAGTGTTGCCAGCTCTGAAATAATAAATGCAGAGAATGAGGCAGTAGAACGTTTGAAAAGGTGCAAATTCAAATAAAAAAGGACTATATTTTAATGTAGGCACACCTCTAAAGGGTGCAGATAATTCTGATTATAGCAGTTTTTCAGCTTTTTGTGTATATCTTCTCCACATTAGTACTCACCTTACCATAAATGCTTATGAAGTCCACACTTTGAAACACCAAAATAATATTTTATAAACATAATATTTGTATCAGCTGTGTGTAAGTCTAGCTTTTCAGTAAGTAAATTTTTATTTTCTTATTATTAATACCTATATTGAAAGAATCAACCTGTGAATTACTGCTAATTGTATTTATACATTCTGTCCGTTTTCACTGCAGAAATAAGATACTCTATTGCTTGAGCTGAAAAATATATATTTTTATTAAAATGGCAAAAATGTGATTTAATGTAGTCTGAAAATTTAACATACAGCTACAAGCATGTTAAAACAGTAAAATTGAAACCTTAGTATAAACATAACTGTAGATTTTGCTGACAGTGAAAGCTATAAGAGCTGCTTGGAAGCAGAATAGAGTAATACAGGTCATTGCTTTTTTTGTCATTTCAGTGGAGGTTTCATTACTCTGTCCCCACAATATTGGTTTTTTCCTGAACTCCAATGCATGCTAAAGCAGAGAGATGCTGGTTTGGGCACAGACCCTCCATCTTCCAGATCATAGTGATCATAGTGACATGCTCAGAGGTTCACATCATCGTAGGTCATATTACTGAGCTGTAGAAGTTGATCAAAGTACAGCATTCAGGACAAAATAATTTTGGAGAGGAGGTATTTTACCTCCTCTCCACTGGTCTGGAACTGAATTGTTTCCTTGTACTTTCCGTGTTTTGCTGTAGTGCTTTTCCAGACAACTCTCTCTCTTTTCAGACTGCCGTACCATTGAACACCGTGTAAGTGTTGGGATGGTTAAATTGTCAAGTCACTCATCCACACTGCCAATTGAAGCACTTCTCATGTTCTGGAGATGCCTAAAAAAGCACAGTATTTCTGATATGAAGTCCTTGTTTTTTGAGAGTTCTGCTTCAATCTGCATTAATCCACTCTATTCCTCCTCTCTGGGTCCACTTTGAGCAGCCTCTGGTCCATCTACAAGATTAGTTTCTTCCTGCAACTGCCAGTCATTCCTCCTGACTGTATTTTCATTTTGCTTTCATTCTCCACTTGCTCTGTACGCTCTAAGTTTTCCACCCTTCCTCAGAAGAGACAAGATAATGAACCTGTTTCCCTTGAATAATCTTAGTCCTGTCAGTTTTAAGTGGAAAACCGTAAATTGCTTGATCTGTATTACAGCATGTGATCCTGCCTGCATAGTACTCCAGAGTTAAAAACACTTTAGTGTCTCAGATCGATGACTTTTCTTTATTTTAACCATTAAATAATTATATCTGATTCTCACTTTGGTCTTGTCCTCTGAGTCTAGAAGACCACTGTCATCCACCTAAGTATCCACATCATTACTGACTCCCTCAGCTTGACATTGAGGGCGTTCATAATCCTTTTCTGCCAGTTTGTGCATGGAAAAGCAGGGTTACTGGCAGTGAGGGTGCTCTTCTTGTTCAGTCAACCCTTCTGGCTATGAGGGTTGTACAGTTTGCAAAGATAAAGCATGCCCACTTCTCATGCAGACATAGTCCAAGTTAAAAAAATAACAAGCCAAACTGAAGTGTTTGTAGCTCTAGCGAAATTCAGGCCAATACTATCCACAGGGATTGTATATCCAAGGAACCATTTAAGCTAATGCCAGGAAAAGTGTGGCTTGTTCCTCTGCTGTGCTATGTCAGCAAATAGGAGATTGGCATTTGTCATTGTGGGCTTTATGAAAGTGCTTGTTGTAGCTGTTTCTCTGGCTGATTTGAATTTTTATTTTGTTTATTAGGTGCAGAGTGTGAGTGCCAGGGCTAAATGCTGTTTTATATAAAATCTCAACAAGATTAAATCCCCTTGCCATTCTCTAATTAATTTCAAGGATATTGTATTGCTTTCCCAGAGAACTTGTGGTGATCTCTAGATGTAACCCCTCGTTACTGAACAGCTCTGGATTGAAACAGTGAGGGATGTGCTCTGTGTGAGATACTGTGGGGCAGTTAAAGGTGCAGAGATTCAAAAAAAGCATCAAGTGCTTTGAGTAAACCACCTTTAGGAGAGCTGAGTGACTTCTGTCCCACCAACTCCAGCATCACATTCCTGCCAGTGCAGGTCCACGGGGCACAGCTGGGAGACTGAACAAAACAGCAGATTTGTGTTCAGCCAGTATTACTTCTGCTGCAATAGTTTTCACTCTTGTCATAAACAGAAACCCTTACAGACTAATTACCAGATGTACTGCAGCAGTAGCACTTGTTCCCTGAAGGCTTCAATTGGCATTTGCTTTCAAAGCTGTGTAAAGAGGATCTTTTCGGGATATCGTTCATTTTTGTCTTTTTCTAGCATTACTTGTGAGAAAGGGCAAATGAGCCCACCTGGAATAGGAAGTTCAATTGTCTGGCCTGTTTTTCTGAATAGCACACAGAGCTGTAATCTCACCTTGAGGGAATGCACACTATCTTTGTGCCAACTGGCTTGGGCAGTATGGAATTTGTTGGTGCCAGGAGTTCTTGAATGGATGTAGCTACACTGTGCTGGATAAAGCACTGTCTGTACTTTTCTTCTCAGTGTCAAAGAACGGGTGGCAGTGTTGTTGGAGAAAGCTCTAGTTGAGATAAAACCACATTGTTCATATGCCTAAAATTTACTGCAGTTTAACAATTTCTGTTTGATTTCCCCACTGTGCATGCCTTTATCCCTGGGTGAGTGTGTACAGTTCCAAGTCACTTCAAAACTTTGGAATTGGACTCTCTTAGTGTAGAATAAGAACATCCAGGTAAAGGTTAAATGAGGGATAATTAGCTGAATTCTAAATTCACTCTGTGCATTAATCTGGATTGACTCGAGTGCAGTGACAAATTCCCAGTTAATTCAATTGCCAGAGATCGGTACTGTTTAAAAATTAACATTGTGTTGAAAAGGTGTTCAGTAAGGGGAGTTCAGACAGAATCAATGTGTGAAAGCAAGAGAAATCCAGTGCTTGACCTTTTCTTCCTGCCTTCTCTTGAGACTGCCAACAAGAATCTTAAGTGCTCCCTTTACGGTGGATTTTGGTGGTGTGAACACCTGCCTTTTAACAATTAGAATAAAACTCACAAGCTCATTTCCTGGAAGGCAGGAGCTATCAGATGTAATGACTGCAGGCTTTATTGATCTGGTGGGTAGAATTTGGAGTGCTAACATACAGCCTGAAGTTTCCATGGCTGAATAAAATCCCTGAGTCCCTCAAGTCCTTTGCACAAATGAATTCTTCCTCTTTTACAGACCTCTCTGAAATAGAGATGTGTGTGTCTGAAGACTGATCTACAGGTTTTCCCTAAATGTTTTTACAAAGTCTTTTTCAATAGTGATTTTTTTGCTTTGTTCTGTATAGGTGGAAACCTCACTTGACAGCAACACTGGTACCTCCCCGGCCTAGTTTCTGTTCTCAGCAGCACAAGTTAAAGTATGCTCTTGAACACAGTTTTATTTCTGCTCTCTCCTGATTCCCTGGAAGAGAAAGAGACCAAGCAAAAGCAGCTTCATATCAGAAATGTAAAAAGTCAAGGGCAGAACGTTCTCTGTAGGGACAACTATCTGTCCTTCACGTGAAGGACGTGGGGGAACAGCTCTTGATATGAAAGATGCCTTCTTTCATGTACCAAACATTCACCAGTTATATAAGATTGCTGGAGAACAATAAAGTGTCACTTGAATCCCTTAACATGATTGCTCTTGGAGGCTTCTGTGCTAGCTGCAGTTGCTTGTATATCCAGAGTTAAGGATATCTGCCCGCCTGTGCATGGAGGGATGTTTTAAGGGCAGCTCAGAACAGGAAGTCTCCCCAGTAATAGTGCAATGTGCTTGTAGCCTCTTCCAGTCTTTGAGCAGTTAACCAGAAGTAAGAAGTCTTTCAAATGTACAAAATCTGTACTCCTTGACTCTGCTCTGGCCAGTCTTCTGCTGAAGAAGATTTTTAAAAATCACAGTCCCTCCTGGTTGCTAAATTTGATGTTCAAGGAGTCTTGTGTCACAGTCCTTGCTAATACAGCCCTGTATGTCGAATTGTCATGTCTTATACGCTAAATTTGGGGGATTGTTTGGGTTTTGTTTCAGGAAGATTGAGAAGAATAATTCCCTTTAAAGATGATATATTTGTTCTTTGTGGAATATTTTTTGCCAACAGAAATTCCAATCAAATTATTGAGGAAACAGTATCCACCTGAGATGTAACCAAGCTATCAGGGCTGTTGGCTGCTAACACACTAATCACCTACTTAATGTTAATTCATGGCAGGACAGGAATGATTAATAGGAGGCTTTGCAAACATTGGTGTCTGGGTAGTACATGCATCCTGCATGTGTGAACTACGTGGTGCTGATCTCTGACATGGGCAGCAGTCCAAAGAAACAGAAGGAAGAACCTGATGTTGTTGAACTGCTGGACATTCAGTGGTGCCACTGTTCCGTGCATTTTTTATCCTTGGAAATAGAACAAATAAAGGCTCTCTACGGAGAGGAAGCCCAGTTGAATTGCTTGGAATTCAGGCACAAAGAATCCAGAAGAATTTTTGCACTATTGAGAATGGCAGCCTGGTAAAACAGTGGGTTTTGAAATAGAGCTCTTTTGGATTAATAAGGGAAGCCTTTATGCAAAGTATTACTGTAATTGCAGGCTCATGTTCTGATTGCCTTATCAGGGGAGATGCATCCTCAATAGCATCTTTGTTTGTCTTACAATGGGAAGAGATAGAAAATAAGCAATTAAAGCAGACTTACTGAAATGCCACAAATCTGAGCATTCAGCTATGCACTTTTAGCTAAGATTGTTGGTTAGTTTTTGTATTAAAAAAAAAGTCATTATTGCTGTGGTCTGTACTTGCTTTGTAGTATGGCCAGACTACTGACAAAAGAAAAATTTTCTCTTTTTGTTTCAACTGTGATCTTCTTTTCTCTCTTCCTGCTTCTCACCCTAAAGCAGTCTTTTATGAATGTGCTCATAGAAATTAGAGGTTAATTACCCCTCTTGTGTTCTTGGGATCCTTGTTATTCCAATGAACCTTGTAAAGAAATACTACAGAATCTGGCACTGGTAATTTCAAAAATAGATGGACTTTGCTCTGATTGTGTATAAGCTGATAGTCTAGTTGTGAACAGTGTATTTTTTTGAGCTGTACAAAAATGAAAAACAAATCCCTTGCTCCCTATTTTGTGGTCTAATGCCACCTAGGCATGGGCAAGTCCACCATTAAATTCATATCTCCCAGGAGCACAAGATCACCAGGGGAAAATCATTAGGCATCTTTTATATAGTGATAAGGCAATATATTTTCAAAAGAAAAGGGTTTGGGTTTATCCTGTAATACCTTGTAACAGCAGTCTGATACTAGTGGAAGATTAAAATTATTCAGTCATTTAAATGTAAAATCTTTATGGCAAACCAGCATAGATTTTGAGTTAAATCTGAAAGACTCTTGCTTTCTAGTTGTGTGTGTGTGAGTGTGAGTGTGTGTGTGTGTGTGTGTGTGTGTGTGTGTGTGTTGCTTAATCTCCCCGGCCAGTATAGGGGATGTTGTGATCTCCTCGTTAAAGACGTCACACTGAGAGGATTGGAGTAGAGGAATAAATAGAGCAAGTGCTAGAAAGCCAAGCAGCTCATCTTGGTTGAACTAAAATGCACTCCACACAAACTGCCTTCCCCATAGATTTGTTGCTCCTAAGAAAAACTCAGTTCCCATTTTGCAGAGTATCTAACCAGCTCATTTGAGGCTCTGCTAAGTATGTTTGCATCTGTTTCTGAAATGTTGTTTTACTTCGCTGTGCAACTCACTAGCCAGTATTTTTTACAAGTTACTCCTCTGGTGGAGAAAGCAGACAAGGGCAGTGGCTCCCAGAGGGCAAAGAGGCTCAAAATTTGGCTGGGGAGGTTCAGTATGGAGCTTGAGCACTTTAAGTTCTGCTGTGTCTGGGCTGGCTGTGTGCAGCCCCATCTCATTATCATTAGCCTATATTCCTGGCCTGTGCACCAGAGTTAATCTGGGCAGGGGCTGCCAGATCTGTCCAGACTGGTTCTGTGTCTCCAGGTGCCAGGGGTACAGTCACAGTGTGTGTCTGTTAGACAGGTCTGCTGCTTCTCCTTGGGACTGGCCTCTGTGGAGCAATAAGGCTGTCAGGTGTTCAGACACCCTTCACAAATCGAGGAGATCCAAAAAAACAAGCACATGTTTCTTCATGGCATTTTGTGAAAGGAAGAATGGAGCCCAATGTTTGAGAGTTCAGTTACAGGTAGATAGCCAAGATTTGAAAGAATGCCCACTAAAATGTTTAATTGTTTGTGATAATAAATTGTATAAAAAGAATTGTGCATTGCACAAGAATGAGTGAAAAATGAGTCCTTGCACATACTCAGCAGGATCTGGTGAGGCTGGAACTACTGGAAAGTTTTCAAGCAAAGTTAAGTTAGGAAAAGCTTGCTGCTGGAACTTACTGCTTTTTTCCAGAAGTTTTTTTTTTCCAGCACTGTGCTTAGTCTTTGTTCTCCTCTGATCCCAATAGATTCTGAAAGAATGTAATGAAAAAAGGAAACAAGGCAGGATGCAACAGGGTGGACATTTCCACACAGTGACCGCTTGCAATCCAACTCTGGGAAGCTTTAGTGGATACGGAAACAACTAATGCCAGAGTATAGTTCCATTACAGTACAGTGCAGAGGAGTATCTCAGTGTCACAGGGCCATTTGTGGATCCTTGTAGAGCTGGTCGGGTGGCATTTGTTCTGAAAGCACAGCTCTGCCTAGCATGGAGTTTATTTTTAGTATTTTACCCAAACAGCTTCAAGACTTGGAACTTTCTCTGAAATTTAACTACTCAACCACTGTCATCCTGTGTTCAAGGAGTCCGACTTGAGGGTGCTGATGAATTGAAGGTGGTACCAGGCTGTTTGGACTTACTTAAACAAAATGTGTTTATATTGGTTCATCTCTAAGAGTCCTTTAGACTCATAGTACTCTCTGAATGTCATTCTGTGCAAAATTGATGGTCTCTTTGTACAAAATGGAGCCTGCCTGTCCCTGCCAGCAGTGAACAGCCATAGCATTTGTCCCAAGAGTTTGTCCTTTCAGATCTACTGCTGACTGCCTTTTGCAAAATTATTGCTGCAGTTCCTGGAGCTGGCAGTTTTGAGGACAATTTGAATACCTGGAAAAGTGCTGTGTTTCCACTCATTCACTTGGCTCTCTTCTACACATAATGAAATGTGGAATGAAACCTTGTCAGTTAAAGCATGTTAGAAACTTTGTATCGGGGCATCGCTAGTTTTTAGAGTGGTGGCAATTTTTTAACTTAGGTGGCTACTTGCCTTAAATCAGAAAAAACCAACCTGTGATGTTGAGCATGACCTGTACACTGAATTCATTGAAGCACTTTGAGCTCAAAATATGCTTGAGTGTCCAGACTTAGAAAAGAAAAAAGAAAAGAAAATTTTCACAGGAGCTCTGGTTGAATTAATATGAACTAAGGCAGGAACAAATGCTGTATTTTCCCCCATGACTTTCCTATTTTGTATTTCTGGTGGTTTTTTAAGTTGTCTTAAAGAACAAGAATATTATTGATAAGTTTCAGAGGCTTACACATTTTTCTAGTTTAGAACCATTTTGCTTCTGTTATCAGAGCCAATACAGCCATTTTGCTGTCCTGCTTTAATATGGCACTTTAGACACTAAAAAGTCCTTCTAATTCTGCAAGCAATCCTCTTTATTTCCTTCCTGCTCCCCACATCCATTAGTAATGCTTGGCAGTGATTCAGAACCACCCTGCTTTCGAGATAGGGTGACTAAGAAACCAACAAAAGCAAGAGAAACAGAGTGAAGGAAACCACTGGCACCTACCCCACAGCATGATTGCAGCAATCTGTGCTCCTGCAGTCACTCCAAGTTACAATAAGTTTCCATCAGCCAGGGAGCACAGTTCCTGGCTGTCTAAAGAGAGAGGCAGTATTGTCTGTTGAAACACAAGTCTTGAAGCCAAACACCTCAGATGTCTTTCCTCTTCTCTTACTGATGTATTGTGTGGCTGTGGGCAAGTCTTCATGCTTATTTCCCAGTCTCCACAATAGGCAGTTATTAAAAAGCTACTTTGAGAACATGAGTTGAAGTTTTCGAAGGTATGGTTTAAGTTGTTGATCACTGAGCTGTACTGGATTGCCTGTTCAGGGGGTCATCCTGCCTCTCCAGGTAATTGATGGGGTTTGCGTCCTGTCTGGGGTGGTCCTTGGTAGATGACAATGACAATATGAAACTATGCAAAGTGCTGGCCCGGTTCATGCCAAAGCCAAATCTCTCACCAATTTCCAATCTGCACATCTGTTCTTAGAAGTACCTGATATATTAATATTTAGAAGAATATGTAAATTACATATTCTTCTAAAATACATGAAACTGATAAATCTGTGGACTATCAGAAGTAGTCTTCAGAGCTCAATAGGCTGGTGTGCTGGAGAGCTCTGTAAGAAGATACATGAAATGAAGGAGAGAAAAAAGAAATTAAACAATGGGGAAAAAAGCACCTCGTCACTACATAAGCACAGGCAGTTGGAAGTCAGGGAGGCTTTCTGTGTTGTCAGTTGCTTATTTTACCAGGGGGACACTTTCAGCCCACGATACTGCTTGGAGTTGGATGGATAAACGGAACAGCGGGGGGACCTGCTGATGCTCAGCTTTGCCATTCTCAATAAACATCACTTTGCTCAATAGAGAAATTATTGCAGAGGCTTTCAAGGAACAAAGGCATCGACTGGCCACAAGCAGTGCTGATAAAACTGCCTCTTTAGAGCCTTTTAGGTTTGCTTTTTCTCCACTTGGCACACAAGGCTACAGGTCATTCAAGTGAAACTGTATGAAAATGCCAGCTAAGCAGCCATATTTATCCCTTTTAAAAACTTGGTCAAAGAAGCCATTGTTCCTCTGCTCAGGTCTGTGCCCTTTCAATATGGGGAAGTGTGAAGATCCTTTTAGACATAAAAAATCCAATCCTCCAGTGTTGCAAAAATGACATGAAATCAATCCAAGCTTTCTTTTATAAGGAAGCCAATATAATGCATATTTTAAAACAGTTGAATAATTGTATGAAATAAAGAGGCATATTGAGGTTTAAAATGCCTCATTCCATTAAAGCTGATTTTGTTGCATGACTGTCATGACATCAGCTCTGTAAAGAACAACAGTCCATAATGATTTACAGGGAGATAAACTCCTGTGAGGGCTTCTAGCTGCAACCTTATCTATGAAAATGAAGTTATGCACCAGAACCCCTTGACAGATTGTTTCCATGAAACTCCCTCTAGTTCACTTATTGCTGAGAACCTTGGAATGTTATCATAATAGTTCAGCTCTGAAGAAATTATTGTTTTGAAGAAGTTGAGACAAAATAAAGTTATTTTGATTGCTGAATCAGTGTTCACTTGCAGAGAGGAAAATTGTTTGTTGTGCTAAAATTAAAAAGTGGACAAACTGATTCCAATTGGTTTTGGGTTTAAAGAATTTAACTTAATTTTAAGCATTCTGGTTGTGGCTCCTCAAGCTGTCCTGCAACCAGGACAGGCATCTTCTATAAGGAGGTTCCAGTGTTTCAATTGTATTTTTCATTTCCCTTGTATACATGATGCCTGTACTAGCTTTCTCCCTAGTTATATTCAGTTTTGTTCTTTCCACTGAGCTACAAACAACCCACTTTAAAATTACATTCTGATAAAGCCCGATGGATTTTAAAGGTCACATTCTTTTCTCAGATGAATACGTCATTCCCATTGATTCACCTGCTGTTTCTGCAAACTCAGAGTATTACTGATGACATTAATTATGTCAATATTCAAAGGGTTCTTAGCACAAGCTCAGGCTTTTCTAACATGCTAATTTTTGAGATGCATTTAAAATCCAGGGAAGATGGGAGGAGTTGGGTGTTACTGAACTGGAAAAGAGAAAATCATTTTCTTTGTGCAGTCCGTGGTCCTGCAAGGAATGATGATTTTTTCCAAGTTATTGATTGTTTTACTACCTAGATTGTAAAGCAATCTCCAGATGTGATCACATGTTGTTTTTCCTGCTGAGGAATTGGTATAAAGGAATTCTGTCAAGGCTATTTAGATAAGCCAAAGAAAAACACAGGTGGCAGAAAACACATAAAACCACTACATTGATTCAGCTTGCTTTTATTTTGGCACTGTTGTCTGGTTCTAGGAACCATTTTAACATCTGTCTCTAGAGGAAACAAAGCATTTTTCTGATAGTAGCAAACAGATCTGGCACAGAAGGCAGCTTGCTCCCTCTGACAGGGGAGTCTGCCCCATAAGCCAGTGATGTGTGTATAGATTTGATTTGGAGCTTATTCCCACTTTAAACAACATTGTATTCATTGTACCACAAGTACATTGTGGGTTTTACTTTAAATTTTTTTTTCATTAGGCATCTCAAATCTTAGGGTATTGGGTGGGAGGGGGGTTGAGGTTAGAAGTGGTTTAATCTCTCTGGGTTGAGTTTAGTTCCCAGAGAAGTGCCTGGCATGCTCTCCAGAAGCCTTTTCTTGTAGCCTTTGCTGGTGTGCCGGGGGTAACAGGGCAGTCTCCTCATCTGCTGCAGGCAGGAGCTGCTTGGGAGTGTCACACGTTGTTGCTTTTGTCTGAAGAAATCAAAGGTTACTTGCAAATGCCTAAACTGGTTCCTATTGCTCATCACTGACAAAAATTGCTGGACTTTGGAAGAGTTAAGCTTCTTCAAGACTAGACTTACCTGGACAGACATGTAAACTGTGAAGCAATAGTGTCTACATCCCTGGTTCAGCTGTTTGCAAACCACTATAATTTATTCCTTTTTTCCCTTTTTCCCTCCTGATGACCCTTAGCTTCATTTTCAGAAGGTCTGTAACACTTTCCTTTAAAATGTACATCTATTTGTTTCTTGCTCCTTTGGTTTGAGGAAGAGAGGAAAAGTCAGTGAAATGGAAGCCTGGCTTAGTTTGCAATACTGATGGGTACTACCAAAGAAACAAAACATATTCTCTCACCCTGCCTGCCCATGCTGGACACTTCTCCTTCCAAAGTCTAGGAGCTCTCCATCTTCATTGTTTTCATATGTGTACCTGCTTTTGTTAAGACTACTGTAGGTGTCACAAATTCTGATTTAAATATTTAAGATATGGAGAGATTTCACTCTGAATATTTTCAGACAGTTAATTGCCAACAGTTAAAATGAAACATAAACTAACTTAAAGCAAACTCTGCCTTATTCTGCTACATGATGTCACTAGGATGCTGTGGAGTAGAGATGGATGTTAGTTGTTCATTTTGATGAAAATACTGAGTAATATTTCTGTCTTTCAACCTAAACTGTTTGAAGGCACAGATGTTTAACTGGATAAAATTTTTATTAGCAAATGCTGCACATGGGTTTACTTTATTTTCAATGTTTGTAGAGATAAACAGGTTCTATACTTCTCTAGTTTATTGGCATCCCATTGCAGCTGATCTGGCTGTGAATGGACCTAGGCTGCGTTTTTGTTGTAGATTTTCACAGTGAGCCCTGCTAAGTTAAAAATGTATTCTGAGGTTCAAGCAGGAAATACCTGGTGTGAACATAGCTCAGCTTCAAAATGGTCACCCAAGGTGCAGGGAGAATGTGACACACAGCAGGGACTACTGGAGCTTCACTCCAGGACCGCCCTACTGCCCAGCAGGAATGGTCAGAGCTCTGTCTACTTAACACAATAAAAGGGAGCAATATCAACTTATGCCCTTTCAGCATGATGTTCTCTTACAGCTAAGGTAAGGTTGGCATGGTACAGTAACTTGTGTAACTGTCTTTCCAAAAATGGGCCAAGAGCAGCTTAATTCAGAACTGTCTGGTGGATGTTAGATGGAGATTCGTTGTGGTGATACCAGATCTGTGCAGGTACACACAGAGATGTAAGGCAGAAAGTACAAAGGGAAGTACAAAGTATACAGGTATATGATATTGTGTTGATCTTTTTGCTCTGATGCTGTAGCTGTTAAATATATCCCTCTGATTACATAATTTGCTGTCAAATGACTTTGTTGGTTGCTGAGGATTTTTGCTGCATTTTGTCATGTGGTTCACGTTAATCTGTGGATCTCCCTGGCTTCTGTTGCACAGAAATTTGTTCTGTACAGGAGACTTTAAAAGCAGGCTCTTTTACAGCAAGTGAAGGAGTGTCAGGAGTGCTTTGAATGGATAATTGGCTTCCTTCCATTTGAGGATTTAATAGAGCACCTTTCCAGTCCCCAGCACCTCCCGTCATTTGGAGAAGCACAGTAACCCATATCTTGTGCATTACTCCAGGAAAGCTGGTTTATAATAGATGGGTTTTAAAAAGTTCTGCTCCTGTAGGAGCTGTCATAGCATGTTATTGGTCTAATCAGGAACTCTAGAAAGTGTGCTGCTTTCTGAAAGCAGAAGTTGACAGTACTATACCCAAAGGCTCCAGTAATGTGTGAGGAATAACTTCCAGTTTTTGTGTGTTGGTATTCCTGTTACTACACAGAATGGATGGATGCTCATTCAGTAGATAAGATTTTGCATGGAATTTCATCCTAAGGCTAGGAGGAACGCTGCCAGCATGTGTACTTGTGGTTTATTGAAGAGCAGACGGCAGCATTTCTCATGAGTGTGAACAGAGTGAATTCAAGGACCTGAATCAGCAGAACGTCTGTGCATGTGCTTAAATTTAAGCACACAATTAGGAGTTCTGTGGAAGTTGTAATAAAAAGTGAAATTAGAAGTGGCAAAGATTACAGGAATGGTATGAGTGGAGGAGAAGCATAAGGCCATTTAGGTGGTCTGCTTTGTAGTCCTGTAGTTTAGTAGTTACTTTGCATAATTTATATTGGTCCTGATTGCCCTGACTGGACTGAAACAACTGAGATGCAAATATTCTTCTGGGAAAATATGTCTGATATAAATAGAATCCCTAAAGTTTGATCTTTACTTGCTTGTAAGGTAACATGCTTGCCCCATGTCATGACTGCCTGGTTGTGTCTGCTTTTCATGACAGATCATGTAAAATCAGGAGTGAAGGTTGGTGAGTCCAGATCAGAAGCTTTCTTGGGTCTACAACAGAGATAGCTGTCTGAATTGTTTAGGGCTTTCAGCTCCACCTTCTCCCAGAGGACAGGTCTCATTAACATGTAATTGTTGACATGCTGTTTGCACCTGGCATGTACTGAACTGTTTTTAATGTTGCATTTCATGTGGAAAAAAAAATCTGGCAAAGATGATGAAAGACCTTCCTTCTAGGAGTGGTTATGAACATTAGCCTTGTTTTTATTATGAAATACAAGGGTACAGCAGTTCCTGAGGTTTTAGAATGGTGTAGACAGCAAGGAATAAAATGAAAAATGGATCATTTTAACAAAAGAAATGACACCTACTGTTTGCCACAGCCTTTGAGATATTCAAGAAGTGCTAAACATTAAAACATTCAAATAATAGGGAGATTGAGGCAGAACTTCTTTTAACTCCGTACTACTTTAATGATAAATTTTGTTTGTACTCATTCTCTTCCTTCAAGGCTACTCTTAATTACAAGTGTGGTAATACAAGGTAATCTTTTGCAATGCTAAAGCACTGAAAAATAAGGATGTACATTTTGATTTCTTTGAACCAGGTGATCTCTATGACAGATACAAAAAAGAAAGCATTTCCGACAACAGAGGTATTCAAGAAAGCAAAATTTGGATTTAGAAATGCACAAACCATTCCCTTTCATCAGGCTAAGCAAAGTAGGTCTGTGAGGAAGCTAATTCATGTCATGTATATAAAGCAAGTCAAGTTCCAGCTACTACAAAGCTTTTATGTAAGACTTTGCTGACCCAATAGGTGGTGGAATATAAATAGATCAACAGTACACCCTTCCTTCTGCTGTTCTACCTAATCCTTTCTTGCCTTCAGGATTGAAGAGTATTTGATCTATTGAGTCTTAAATCAGACATTGTTTCCAAAAAAATCCCCCAAGTCCCCAAAATCCAGGTGAATGAAAATTTAATGGTGTAACAGTGAGAAACTGAATTAGGAATACACTACTGTTCTGCCTTTTTTTCCCCATATACAAACTTCACAAAGCTGGAACTGCCTGGCTTCCTGCTTGCTCTTAGCTACCCCTGTCAAGTGGCTTAACATGAACCTCTTCAAAAAGAGTAATTGTATTAAACCAATATTAATTTACTTTCTCCTTTTCAATAAAGGTTCAAATGCCCTCTTCATCCTGCCTGCAGGTCTCCACTGCTGCTCAGGAGGTAGAGCACTCTTTATTTTTAGTAACAATATCTCTCATGCTGGGGTGGAAGAATCTTAAACCAATTAAACACATTAGAAGATAATCGTGCGTGTGGGTTTCGTTCAAGATCTGTATTTTCTTCACTCTGGGGTGTGTCCTAGTACCAGCCTTCCTATCCAAGATGACAGAAAGAGTGTGATAAGCTGCTAACTAGGTAAGCAGTACAGCTACTGCTTTGTGAGGTATTCCCTTGTCAAGAAATCACTTGAGATGGGGTTTGCCTCTTTTTATTTTTTTTAATTCCTTTACAGTTAAGTTTTATACATTATCTTTGTTTTGACTTAAACTTTTTTTCAGATGCCTGTTTCTTTTTAAACATTTATTTTTAAAAAATAATTAACCTCTTGTATGTGAAGTGTTTTTTCCAATAAAAGGAAATTGTGTGTGTGTGTGCTTTTAAGATCTGATGAGTTGTTCTTCCCTTTTAATAATGCTTAGTTACTGGGGAAAAAACTTGTGAACTGGCTAGTGTATTCTGATCCCTTCAAATATGTCTGGGTCCATGTATTTTAACTCCTTGTATACACTCTCATTAGCAAGTTGAAATTAGTTTTTTCATTTGCAGAAGTTGGAAAAGCATGTCCTGAACCAGCACATGGACTTGTCAAGGCCAGAAAGCCTTTGGCTACATTGACATTAAACCTTTATTTATTTGATAGGAAATTTACAGAGGCTAACAATGTTCAGATTGTTTAAATACAAGGTATTTTCTAGGAACTGTGGTGTGCATTGCTGCCTGCATAAGGCATGGTCTCATCAGCAGGGGTATAGCCTTGAGCTTTTTATTTATTCTTCATCTTGAATTTGACAGTCATAATACAAAGCATGGGGCAGGCTGTCCTGCATGGATTTACTTTTACAGTGGAACATCAATAAACAAAATAAAGCCAGATAGCACTTTATAGATATCCAGCACCCCAAATGTTAACATACATTTTAACTGTTAACATTGTTCAGCAAAGCAACATAACTTGTATCATCTTTCTTGGACTGGACTGAGAGAGAAACCCTGATAGGGAGAAGTTACAGGGGTCAGTAGTGTACAGCAGTGTTTTCTCTCACCAGAAACAGTAGGTCACTAACACTCTGTGTATTTCAAGTAATTATTATAATTAAGCTGTCAGGCTACTTCTCACTGAAGGGCACTTCTAATATAATACTTTTGCAAATGGTAAATGTGATTTTAGAGTGCTCAAAAAATTGACAAGGGAAGAGGGATGGGAAGGCTAGGCAAGTCATGGCAAGGAAAAGGAATGGTCCATTAATTAGAGTACTGATATAGCAATTGGGAGGTGGATCAGTTCCTTTGCAGTGCTGGGTTTGCTGTCCTGGTCAGTGTTTCATTTCCAGTTCGGAGGAACTTGGCTAGTGCTCAGTTTGGCACTACACAGCCTGTGGCCAAACCTGGGAGCTCATAACTCTGACTGATACTGATAGTGAAAAAATAGCAAGTAAATACTTGTGAGGGGACCATTTGTTAAAGATAGTACAGGTTTTTGATAATCAAGTGCCCAATTTACTAAATTACTGCTCAGCTAATAGTTAAGAGTGTTTGTGTGGCAGAGCATCGGGAAGATAAATGAGTTCGTCAGTGAGATGCTCAGATTGTCTCATTTGTTATTTTCCCCTCATACCTGGCATTTGATAGATGGCACACTGCTTTCTATGCAAATAGCTTCACCCTGGCTAGTTTGTATGTTTGTGTGTGGGAAGATGTATGGAAAAACGGTGGATTTTTTTGACATTTTAAATTACGGTTCAGGCAGTTCCATCCTTCAGGTTTTGTTGGCTGGAGATTTCGACTTTTCCAGCCAGCACCAAATTAAATGCCCAGCCCTGCTGCAGGTTCTTCTTGCCATTCTGCTGTTCATTTTCTCTCTCTGACTTCCCTGCCAGCTCCTTTCTCCCTTGGGTTGCTGGCTGGGGAGAGAGCTTCACTTTGTACCTTCCTGCTTAGGATATGGAGGTGCCATACGGGGCCCTCAGAGAATGTTTTTCATCTTCTGCCCCTTTCTCTTTTACCTTAATCCCAGAAAAAATGGTAAGTATCATGTGTTTAGAACAGGCCTAGAAGGACATGAGCAGCTGCCCTATGCTCCCCCTTTCCATTCTCCAAGTTGTTGCTACGTTTTGTGTGAACAGACCCTCTGCACACATTCCCTTTGTCCTTTCAGTGAGACATGGAGTCTGACCAGCCTTCAGCAAGTGAAAGACTCCTCACATCTCTGTTGAAGCAGCCATTTTCCCTTCCCCTTCTCCATACACATAATTTTAAAACAAATATTACCCTGTAATGCAAAATTTGCTAAAGCATCTGTTTCTTCCTGGGAGCTCTGGAAAAATGTGATGGATGTGATGAGTTTGTGTGAGTCTGCCTGGAAACTGCATGTATTAGAGGATGAGTTCAATATGCAAATCTCCAACAGCTCCTATTTATACCCATGTCAAGGTCCATATTGTCCCTCTTAGGTCTCTCCACCTCCCCAGCCAGTTCCTTGAGCAGTTGTTGTAGACAGTACTGAGTACGAAGGGTGCGCTGCCATAAAGCAGCCGAGGGAGCTCCTGGAAGGGCTCTGGTTTGTGTGGGCTCATCCCGCAGATCCTGCTCTGTTCAGTCTCTGGCGCTGACACTGGTGAATCGTCAGAGCCACCCTGAGGAGCTGCGGAGCAGGAGGGCCTAAGGCTTATGAACAGGCTGTGTCCCTGTTCAGGATGGCATCAGGCAGGTGTGCAGGCTCCTTGCTCTGAGCTGTCAGTGTGTGAGTTGTCCTGTGAGAGAGATTTTTAAAGGTGTGCTTAAGATCATTATTAACTGTCCCTTTGGAAATATGAATATTTCCTACTTGCCTATAGATTTATTAACTAATTCACTGATCTGGGCATTTTGAAAGCTGGCACAGCCTCACTTGCTGAGAGTGGAAAGAGAAGCTTTCTCTTTGCTTAGCACTCAGCAGCTGAAGAATTCCCATGAGTGACAGTTACGAGGTCAACAGCAATAGAACAACCCTTGATATTAATATTTTATAAGCTAAGAAAATGAGCTCGATTTGATGTTATTTTTTTTTCACATGTTATATAGAAAGGACTCCTTTTCCTAGCATTTTTCAAATGCTGGAGAACAGCAATTGCTTGTTTAGAATTACCTGTTATTGTTAGCAATGTTCTTGCTTCTTTGCAGCACAGTGACACTGCCTTTATCCTTTAGAAGTAATGGAAAATGATAAATGAGGTTAACAAGCCTCAGTCTAAAGTGAAAACGAAATCTGTGGCTATACAACTCTTGTTGCATTCATTCTGGTCAGGGGTTGGTTTGTTCATTTATTCTTGGGGAAAAAGCATCTCTTCTCCTTGGCCTCCTGAGAATCAGAAACCATGACTGAAACAGCTGGAGTAGCCTATTTCAGAGCTCAGCAAAAAATACTACACGCAGCATTTAGGGATATAGATAGCTTGTTTTCCTTATTTGCTTCCCAATCAGAAATTGGATGAACCTTCGGGATGCAGAAACAGGGAAAATCCTCTGGCAAGGAACAGAAGATCTGTCTGTACCTGGAGTGGAGCATGAAGGTACTGTGTGATTTTATTGTGCGTTTTGGGGCTGGGTGCTGCTGCATGTCTGGGTCACCTGAGTTGCAAACATACCCCTGCTTTGAAGAATAGATGTCACCTTTGTCACTTGGACAAATCATATCACTTCACTACTCCTCAGATTTTCATCACAAATACAACAGCAACTGTCATCTCCATCGAGGAGCTTTGGGAATTAATTAAAACATACTCTGGCCTGAGATTAATGCCAATTGTACAAGGAGTAGTTAAGACCTTATCTTCTGGTGCACAATTCACTCATCCATCTAGAAGATGGATGACTGCAAACTAGCAGATGCAGAGGAGAGCTATTAGGAGAAGCCACTGAAAAGATTACAGATGGGAGGATGGTCTTCCTTGGGAGAAGAGACAAAAAAAGCAGTTCTTGTATGCCATAGCTAGAAAAGAAATCTGAAGTAGATAGGTGGTGCTCAATAAATAGGCTGAGAAGCGGGGGAGACATCCAACAAAGCAGGGTGATCTGACGGTGAATTAAAAGGTGTGGGAAAATGCGGTTCTGGTACAGTCCTGCAGCAGAAGCAGTGAGGACAAACAGAGTAATTGTTTTAAAATTAAGTCCATATGTGTCTTAAAGTCATTATATAGTACTTGTATGTGTGTGTGTGTGTATGTTCTGTGGCCATTCAAGGCAAATCACAGTCTAGACATCGCAAACAAAGAACCAAATATATAGCAGAGTGAATAAAATATTTTATTTAAACAGGACTTCTATTTGATTTAAGTGCAAGTTTCTTTATAAAATGAACTCTTAAGTTTCAAATCATGATACTGTGTTACTACCTTAACTTACTATTACCACTTAGATGAAATAAAAACAATATTAATGTGGTATTGGGTTGCTGCCATAGTCTAAACATTAAACTGCCTTAAGTAGTGAAAATCACAGCCCTGAGCACCTGAAACTAGAGTTAATCATCTAAACCAGCTTTTGACAGCAGGAGCTTTTCCAGCCAGCTCAATTCAGTGACAGGGCATTCAATTTGCAAGATGCAAATCTGTAAAGTTTGGTTTCTTCCAATATATGAACAAATCTTGGAGTAAGCTGCTGAGGTGTAGCTCCTACAGAATCCCCACAGCCAGTTTTCATTCCTGACATACAAATAGTCCTTTCATTATCTAAGAAAAGGTGTAGTTTGAAATGAAAAATCAGTTTGGCTAAGATAACTTGCTTTCTTGTATGTCCCAAATATTTAAAGTAGCTTTATTTAAACTAAATGAAAACATAATTATATGGATATTTTAATTGAATTTGAGTTTCTAACTAAACACAGTTGGACCCAAAATTACTTGCTTAGTAAATAAGAAATGTGTCATTCAATGCTTTCTAATCTAATCAGCATAAAGTGTCTGACTAAATGTATGTTAACCATGTAAGTGCTTAACTAAATGTGCTGGTATAGTACATCCTCAAGTCAACAAAAAGCAGTAGTAAATTTAGGATTAAGACTATGCTTATCTGCATCCCAGCATGTTTTAAAATGGACCTAACTGACGAGAATCAAACTTCCTTCTTTTCTATCTTTTTAATAGAAAATAAAAAGAGAAATAAAAGTAAAATGAGCTTAAATAATTTCAATTAAAATTTTTGCTTGATGGTATAAATGTAAATTAAAATGTCTTAGATGTTTAAAGACAATGCAATCCTACTTTTATTAAAGTAAATATTTATTTGGTAGTTTTACAGTGTTAAAGCAAACATTCTCAGCAGTCTGTCTGGGGGATGAAGGAAATGAAATTACTAAATTGTAGAATAGTTTTAACGAGTCATGTTACACTTAACTGCAAAGGGATGTTTATCCACAGTGGTGTAGTCTGTACTGGTGAGGGCAGTAAAGGATGGTGCCATGCAGATTTTCATGGTTAAAAAGCCCATAAAAATAATTAGAGATCTTTTACACTTAAAAGTCTTGACTTACACTTTTAATTTTCTTTTTAATTTTTTTTTTTTAACAAACCGTGGACTTTTCCTTGGGGTAGGATGTTGGCTTACCTTCCCTAAGCCTCCAGCTCTTGAGATTGGTCTCATATCAAGGTCCTACTCCATTAAACTGTTCTACACTAGATAGATTAGCCTGGGATTTGGGAGACGCTTCCTGTTATTAAACACCAGCCTGCTCCCTGCTCATGGATGTTTTGATATGCTTTCCATTTTTGAACAGTTTGGCTCATAAAACACATGCCAGCTGTCTTCCCTCCCCTCTTTATTTCTAGTAACTTCACATGAAACATTCTGTAATACGCAGGCAGGATTATGCACAATCACACCACTGAAGTATGACGGGCTTGGGAGAATTTTACTGTATTGACTCCGCCCCATATACTCCTGATAAGAACTCTTAATCAGTGCTCTCAAACTGTCCCTTCTCTTACTCCTCCACCTCTAAAACAAAACCGTTTTGTGAAATATCTGTCAGGTACAGTGTGCCACTTGCTGTTGTTGTCTCACCCATCGCAAGGGCCCAGAAATCTGGATTGTCAAATTTCTCTTTAAACCTTCCATTGTGGTTCTGTCTTTACAGCCTGGGTAGGTCTCAGTATTAAGGGAGCAGGCATTTACTTCTACAGGACACTTCCCAGAGCTCTGAGATGGCTGAGGAAGTGCTGCTGGGCTGAGAAACACACATTTGTGGTTTGCTCTGGGGATGCACAGTCTGACAGGGAAGGAAAAGTGAGAAGGGCTAAGAGGCTTGGTGTGCTAAGCAGCCCTTCAGCTGCCTGTGATCTTCAGCACAATTCCTAGAGAAAAAATTTAAGTTGCATCCTATATTTCATCTTGACAAATTATGAGGTTTAGTAGCAAACAACTAAGAACCAGGAGTCTGAGAGATCAGTGTTGTATCCCTGGTTCTGTCATAAGTTTCATTCTTGCCTGTGGGCAAGCTACTTAAGGTATTTGCATCTTGGATTTCATTCTTCCAAATGTGAAAACAAATGTAAAATCAAAGTCCTTTGTGTTTGCATTTTTCCTGCTGCTATGATCTTGTATTAGTCCTAATCATTATTTCCAAGTATAGAATAATAATACCTGCAGAAGCTGGATTTTACTGTGTCCAAATAATGCTCCTTTATCTGTTTCACAGCTCGAGTTCCTAAAAAAATCCTGAAATGCAAAGCAGTATCTCGGGAGTTAAACTTTTCCTCAGCAGAACAAATGGAAAAATTCCGTCTGGAACAGAAAGTTTATTTCAAAGGGCAGTGTCTAGAAGGTATGGATGTGCTCTGTGTGCTGCAGCACAGGAACTGACCCCCAGCAGGGCAGGGATTAGAGTGACTAAAATGGGTTGAATGTGGTGATTTTAATTTTTCAGAGTAGCACTGAAGCACTCGTCTTGTCAGGACTAATGGGCCACAGTATTAAGGATAGCATTTCATAAGTGTATTAACACTTTGTTATGTAAGCAAAAAAGCTGGGTAATCATGCCTGAGGGCATAAATCCACCACAGGCTGCCTGAGGCAAGGAAACAGGTTATTTCAGTCAGCTATTACTGGAATTCCTGGGTCTTCCTCTGAGTGCCAGGCTGGAGCCTCTGGTGTACCTGGGTTACAGCAGTGCCAGTGACCCCACAACTGCACATCTGACCCCCCTCACTGCAGTGCTGCTCTTAATCTGGGCTGGAGGAGGGGCAGATAAAACATTGAGCTCTGTGCCTTTTGGGCAGCCAGTTGCACACTTAGCTGGATCCCAGGGACGTCTGCAAGAGGAGGAGTGTGGTTTCCCTGTTCCCAGTTAGGTGTTGAAATTTCCACAGAATGCCAAGGAAGTGGTGTGACCTTATCAGTACCATCAGCTATTTTAGAAAGGGAGTATCTGCTCTAAGAGAGGGGCAGGGTTCAGTGCAGTTTAAGCTGTACAAAGTAATTTAAAAGTAAAATGTTGGGAGCCCAGCAGGACAGTTAAGGGAGTTGCCCAGCCTGTCAGGTGAAAAGCAAAAGGAACATTTGTGAATTTTCTTCTTTCAAATGCCTCTGTATATATATATATATTTTTTTCCTTTGCAGAATGGTTCTTTGAATTTGGTTTTGTGATTCCTAACTCCACAAACACTTGGCAGTCCTTGATAGAGGCAGCACCTGAATCACAGATGATGCCAGCTAACGTTTTAACGTGAGTGCCTTGGGCTTGCAGAATCTGAGAGCAGGCAAAGCAAAAGCAGTGTGTGGCATTTCCTTGGGGGCAGCGGTGGGAAAGAGGAGAGGGAACTGCTACCAACTCTGAATCACCTCACTGCTGTTAGTTGTTGAGAGATAAAAGGGGCTAAGCCAACTTCATTACCTTCCTTCCCATAGGTCCAATTTGCATTAATGTAGCAATAAAGGTTTGGAGAAAGTGAAACTGATTCTTTAATAACGTTGCTTCAGTTTTTTGGAAGGTGAATTGTGAAAGGATTTAAAACTGTTTTACAACTTAATACCCCTTACAACCAGGGAAAAAAAACCCAGCAGATTTTGGGCCATTTTTAAATCAGCTATTGATCACTGACTCTTGTCCAAGGTAGTTTAGTTCATGCAATATATCACCTGTAGTAGCTGCTCTAGTGTATGTTTCATCGCTGTAGCATTTTGCTGAGCTTTGTGTCTTTAACATTGGTTTATACACATTCAGTGTATATGTGTTTATATACATTTATATACACTATGCACGGAGTTGTATCTGGGGCTAAAATACCCTTAAAAAGTAGGAATCAGTCATTTTACAGTCACCTGCAGGAAGATTCACACACCCTCCTCACAGTCTAGTCCTGGCTCCGTGTGCACGTGAGCTCCTGAGCAGGGCAGCAATGCCTTGGAGGTGTCACAGTAGCACGTGCTGGGCATTGCTCAGTCTGGGCAGCCAGGCTCCAGCTTTGGGGGGCTGATGGAAAAGGCTCCTGGAGGGAGGCTCTTGGGAAGTGCAACCATCCTCCCTGCAGTGCTGGATGGGTGCTGGCAAGCACACAAGGAGTGCACTGCCAAAAACAGAAGGGTTTGGGAACCCTGCTGCCAACAAGAGGCAGACAGGGAGCAGCCAGTCTCACCGCAAGGTCACTGTGTCCTCTGGAAGACCTCCCTCTCCAGCGTTTTCCCTCTTATTCCCTGTCTGGAGCAAAGCCAGTTGCACACAGAAGGCACCGGGATGGCAGCTACCAGCACTGATTCCCATTCACAGCACGTTTCAAAGGGAGAGCAGGCTCGGAAGAGAGCACCAGTGTTCCAGTAGTGCTCCTGGCACAGCCTGCTCTGAACCTTGGAGGTGCTGCACACGTCCTCAGCTCCCAGAGCTGAGGATTGTCAGTACAGGAGGAGCCAGATTTGGGAACCAGAGTAAAGAAACAAAGACATCTGACAAGTTGGTTTTGATCATCTCAGGAATTCAGGACATTTTCAGGACTGGGAATCAAGAGAAGCTAGTTTTCAAATTACCTTGAGGATTTTCCAATGTCCCATTCTTTCCCTGAAGTATGTCCACATGTAGTGGGGAGCCCAGATCTCTCTCTCCTATTCATGGAGATGTCCTAAACTCATTTTTGATGCTTTTCAGTAGAACCTCCAGCCCAAAGAAATCCAAAGGGGAATTTGTGGCCCAAAGAAGTCATCATTTTACAGCTGCCAAGATTTGGAGAGCCCCTCACTTTCTGATATTCCCAAAGACCTCATGTTTGTCTTGCTGTTTCCAAACCAGGAGAGAATGGAGGTGTGATACTTGGTGCTAACCAAAGCACTCTGCATGGAGAGTTCCCAGGATGACCAAGTATCAGATTGAGAACATTCCCTGACATTTAAGTTCAAACATTGTCCACACCACAGTAAAACCTTACGCTCAGGAGGTTCAGTGTTAAAGACACCAAGAACCACAGTGGAGGTAGAACTGCTGCTTTAGTTTTCAAGAGCCAGCTTGTTTAGACATGGTCAGATCACACTGCTCAGGTGTCCAGGTGTTGTAATGGTCCCAGAGTTCTTATTTTATGTACCAAAATCTCAAAAGTCAGCAAGTGAAATCCCCAGAGCTTCTGCCACACTGAAATCCACATTTCCTTTGCAGTTTGTATAAAATATGCTTGTGTCTTTGCATTTAAGCACTTCTTGAGGGAAATGTCATGTTAAGTTGGTTGATGTAGCTTGCTCAGCACTAGAAGGCAGAGGAGAATAAAAAAAGAATTCCCCTTGGTTTTCACAATTCCTGCAGGAGAGAGGGGCCTGAAGGTGCTGGGACTGCCAGTTTATTTTTAGCAGTAGGAGTGAGCAGGAGTTTGCTGTCCGAGCACTCTGCAGCCTGAGTGGTACCATGCTCAGACAGGGGAGGTATGGGGGGAACATTCCGCACAGGAATGTGTTTGGGACATCCCTCAGTTCTGACTGACCCCGACCAGGACAGTGCTCACTGTGCAGCTCCAAACCAAAGATCATGTTGTGGGGGGTCAAGGTGTGAGCCCAGGCTTGTGAGAGTGTGGAGAGGAGCAGTGGCTGTCCACTGTCCGTGCATCCTTCTAACACCTCTTCTTTCTCCTCCTTTCCTCCTGCAGTGGTAATGTTATTATAGAAACCAAATTCTATGATGACGATCTTCTTGTAAGCACTTCCAGAGTGAGACTTTTCTACGTTTGAGATGGGGCTTTTTGGAGCTGTTTTAGTTTTCCTCCATACAGTTCTTGGTGCAGAACCCCCCGACTATCCAGTGGAAGACACTCCTGTAGGCGGTGACCCTGGGGACCAGCTCAGCGTGGGTTGTGACCTTTGCCCATCAGTTATTTTGCTTTCTCCTCTGACAAGACCAGACCAAACCCTCAGAGACGGGGCCATCTGCTCAGCGATGCCCTCAGGAAGAGAGGCTGTCTCTGAACACAGGCAAACAATGGTCATGCAGAACCAATACTGTAAATTTATGTTAGTCTCATCCTTTCTACTTCTCTGGACCCTGGTATAATCTCCCATTTCCATTCACACCAAACTCTCAATGCTTTTCTTTTGGGGTTAAATTAACCTTTTCATTTTTCTCATGTTGTAGATTTTTATCCTTTTGCTGGATTTCTGTGTAACTGGTCCACACATCCTCTTACTCCAAACTTGTAAAATAGACTGTGATATCACCTAATGTAATTAAAACAAATTTCTCAATTAAAACATTCCTACCGTCCAAAGAAGGGAAGAAATGTTAGTTCTGTGTGTTTTCCTTTCTGTTACAAAAATGCACCTCAAGAGGCACAAACTCCCATCACTCAAGCCAGCAGCAGAACAGGGCTTTCCACTGCCCTGCCCCTTCCACAAACCCATCTCTCTCTTCCTCCAACTGGCCACATCAGAAAGGTGTCCTGACTTCTCTGACCAAGGCTTCTCCTTGGCCTCCCCTGTCTGTTAATCCCTTGGAGCCGATTGTCCCTTTGTCACTGGTTTCTCGCAGCACTGCACCCTATTTAGCTTTTCCAACTGCCTGGGGACACTCAAGGCCCTCTGGAAGACCTGTGTTCCCCTGAGCCCACCAGCATCACTCCCATGCTGGGCTGGGCTCCCTGGAGCTCTGCTGGGGCTGCAGTTGCTGACACCAACACTCCCCACATGTGGGGGCTTCAGTGACACATGGCAGCACTTTCTCTGGAACATATTTCTCCAGCCCTGCCACCACTTTTCCCTGCCATTTGTAATCAGTTCTAGCACATGGACATTGTGGGAAGGGGCATCTCCAGCTTCTGCTCCTGAACATCACAGTACAATCACTTGATGCCTTGGTCAGCCTGTCCTGTTGCTGGGCTTGAGATCCCCAGAGTCACAGGGAAATTAAAGGCATCATTTCACATCCTGGATTCAGCCACTTAATGGTGTATGTGGGAGGGATACAGGGTAAATATTGTTTAGGGGGGTTGAAGTTGGACCATTAAACCCCACCAGCCACAGTAGCAACTTTCTCATCAGACCTCACAGATGGATCCCAGCCTGGGGCACTCACAGGGCAGAGTCTTGTTGGCAGCGTGACCCATCCTAGGCCAGCCTTCAGAGACATCAACCACAACTGCACCCAGAAGGAACAGCACCCAGTGAGGGTGGGACCTCCGTTCAAGAGGAGACACAAAGGTATCCAAAAAGGAAAAATCAAAAAGGTTGAAGGTCTCGAGAGCAGGTGCCTTTGTGTTATAAGGCAGATGCTCTGCTAGACCCACACAGGAGGTGTCCAGCAGAGACAAGGGAGCAGGCACCACCTCCACCAAGCTCAGCTACAACCAAGGACTGACCAAGAGCAGAGGGAGGGATGCTCCCAGTGGGTCTGAGTCTACCCTGGTGCCTTTTCTTCTAATAACCAACCGTATCCTGGGCCGCATCCAAAGCAGCACAAGGTCAAGGGAGATGATTCTCCCCCTCTACTCCACTCGCGAGATCCCACCTGGAGTGCTGCATCCAGCCCTGGGGTGTCAGTAGAGGAAAGACACAGACCTGATGGAGGGGGTCCAGAGAACACCACAAAAATGATCAGAGGGAAGGGTCGGCGCACCAACAAAGACAGGCTGAGACAGCTGTGGTTGTTGAGCCTGGAGAAGGCTCCAGAGAGAACTTATTGCAGCCTTCCAGTACTTGAAGGGGCCTATAAGAGATGGGAACAGACTTTTTAGTAGAGCATATAGGTATAGGACAAGGGGTGATGACTTTAAACCCAAGAAGGGTCAATTTAGATATAAGGAAGGAATTTTTTAGGGTGAGGGTGGTGAAACACTGGAACAGGTTGCCCAGATAAGATCAGATCAGTGGATCAGCACCTGACCTGGTTGGAGATGTCCCTTCTCAGGGCAGGGGTGTTGGACTAGGTGACCTTTAAAGGTCCTTTCCAACCCACATCATTCTGTGAAACAAGCTGTGAATTCCCACACCCACTTCACCTCCCCGGCGCCTGCGGGACGCGCTCCCTGCGGGGCGCTCACGCTGGAAGCTCCGCGGGGCTTCAAGTGGCCACCGACACGCGTGGCTGAGGCTCCCGCCGGGTAAGCAGCCCTGGGAGAGGGCCCCGGAGGTACGCGGGTCCGGAGACGGCCCGGGAGGGCCTCCGGAGCCCCTTCCCTCCCCGCTGCGCCCGCCCTGCCCGGGCTGGCCCAGTGTGCCCAGTTCGCCCGGCCGGAGCTGGCGGCCCCGCTTGCGGCGGGTCACTGCCGCCCTCCAGTGGCTCCGTGGGAAATAGCCGGGAGCAGCTCACCCGCTCCTGTCCTGGAACAGCCTTTCCCAGAACCCCCCCAGTGCCGGGATCAACCTCCTTGAAGAACAGGAGGAGCAAACGGCGGGGCAGCGGGAGGGTAGGGCAGGGGTAGGCCCCAGACACTGGGCTCTGAGCAGCCACCACCCCAAACCCAGGCAAAAGGCCCCGGGATGCTCAGAGCAGGAGCCCGTTCTTGGCCCAGGCAGCTGCGGGTGCCCTTCCCTGTGGGGCTGCCGCGATTTGGGAGTCTTGGGAGAAGGGGCAGGAGACACGGGCATGTCCCGTGCCCAGGGCCCAAGCACGGCACAGTGAGATCTTGGCTCCCTTGCATGGGACAGCAAAGGTGCCAGTGAAGAGCAAAGTGGGGCTGGAAAGCACGAGAGCAGAGCAGGAGGTCAGGTGTGCACAGGTCACCACTGCCACCAACAATCCATGTCCCTGTGGTGGTTCTGGCTGCAACCTGAGGGCAGCCTTCTGCCACTCTCTGTGCAAAGTTTGGGGGTGAGAGGTGGAATCCTCCTCTTATTTACCAAATAAGTTCCCACCTGGAAGTTCTCAGCCTTGGCAGGCATCTCTGGGCCACAAAACTTCCCCCAGCCAGGTCCACGTGCAGGGCCCTGCACGAGGGGAGGGCTCCGTGGTGGAAGAGATGCAGCTCTGGCAAGGATAGGACCCGGCCGGGCCCCTGAGGAGCCTCTCACTACGCAGGACCTTGCCCAAAGCCCAGCCACTCACAAAACCCCGGCTCACTGGAACTGCTGCCTCCGGGCGCCTCCGGGAGCCTTCGGCATCGGGCCAGGAAGGCAGCGCTGGGGAGAGGAACCGGCCGGGCTCGGCAGCCGCCGCTGCGGGCGAATCCCAGCCGGCAGCCGCGACTTTCCCGGTGTTCGCAGCCGGGGTGTTCCTGCCCCGGCAGCTCCCACGGCGGGCACCGGTGCCTCCCGGCCGCCGACACACACGGGGCATTTGTTTCTGCGAGAGCCTCGGGGCAGGGAACGTGCTCGGGAGGCTGCTCCCTGCCAGCTGGAAAGTCGCCAGAGGGGACTCGTCCCCCACTTCGGGAGGGCTGTGAGCCGCCCTGGCAGCCTTGGAAACCTGGTGGTGAGAGCAGGGTGGCCCTGCAGAGCCTGGCACGCAGTCAGGGGCCACAGAGACACATCGGGAAGTGGAGAGAGCTGTGTACATCCTGGGGGGCTGGCACAGAGAGATTTGGGGTGAAGCTCCATCCTCACTGCCCTCTAGCCACGTCTTGGCTTGGGAGCCCTGCAAGCTGGGCTGTTGCACAGCAGCTCGGCAGCTCGGGAGGAGGATGATGCACAACCCCCTTATGGCTTCAGGGGAGCTCTCTGCATGGTTTTGGGGTCCATCACACCATAAGGCTCCCTGAAGCACGGCTGATGGCAATGGAACCACCCCGCAATGGGCTGCAGGGCTGGCTGTGGAGCGGGACCCTGCACTAGGGGTGTGAGACCGTTCCCGGTGTGCTGCCATGAGGGTGAGGGGAACAGGGCCGGCTCCTCCTCTCCACGGCCAGCACCAGGCTCTCACACCCTCGGCGCCCGTGGCCAGCACCCCTCCAGGCTGTGACCTTCCCCGGCTGCTGTGGGAGCCCTCAGCTGCCCGCCCGCCTGGCAGAGCCACCGGGGCTCCCGCTGGCGCGTGCCCCAGATCTGCCCCGCCCGATAAGGCTCAGGCGGGGCGGCAGAGCCATCCTAATGTGGTTAATGAGCTGATTCATGAAAGTTGCTGGCGAACAAAAGGCGCACGAACAGCCCAGGGCCACGTTATGTTCGGTGTCTGCTTTGCTACTCTTACCTTTCCGCAGGTGCCGGTGGCACGGGCAGGCGGCGGGCAGGGCGTGGTGGCAGCGGGCAGCCTTCGGGGTCAGCAACATCTCGTCCCACCTCACCCAGTGCCATCCAGTTCAGCAGCACTGGGAGGAGACAGGAGGCCTGGGAAGGTTTGAGCCCCTCTGCCCCTTTTGGGGGACATAGATCCCACTCCTGCGTTGCCAAATCAGAGCAGGCACAGCCCCAGACAGGCACTCAGCCACTTGGACACAGGGATTTCACTGCCAGGTGACTGGGGCACAGTTCCATCTCTCCCCAAGGACAGGAGGAGGGCAACTGGAGCAAAGACAGGATTCAAAGTACCCTTTTTCAGTCCAAGGTGCCCAATTCCTCTGCCCTAGGGAGCCTCTGGTCACCAGCCCTGCAGTGCTACAGGACCTGGGTGCAATCCCTGTTGGGGCTCAGCAGCTGGCTCACCCCACTGCAGGTCTGACATCCCCATCCACAGCAGGCCTCCAAGAGAGGGGCCAGCCATCACCACAGCCCCTTTGGAAGAGCATTCCATTCTTACATCATCCAGCTCTGTGCCAAAGTCCTTCCTGCACCACCCTCCCCACACCAGAATCCTGCCTGCTCTCCCAGCACCTCAGTGCCAGGCAGAGGTGCTAGACACTCAGAAGGGGTGACAAGCTGAGAGGGGACAAGCAGGGGACACAGAGCAAGGGGACGAGAGGACAGAGTAATGGTGCTGGTGTCCTGGTGTCCCCAAAGCCAGGCTGGAAAGGTCTGACACAGCCCTGATTGTGCAAAAGGGGAACAGTGACAAGTTGTGGGAAGGGATCACACTCTCACCAGGCATGGAAGATGGGCCCCAAGAAACTGCTGGGGATGCAGGAGGAAACCACACGAGTGATGTGAAGACCCTGAGGGTGAGGGACTGACAGAGATGGAGCCACCTGGCTGATAGAGAAGCAAGTGTTCCAAGGAGAGGGCAGAGGCCCAATTTCCATGGGAGGAGGTGGCAAAACCGGCAGCTGAGGCCAGATACATTTGGCTCAGGAACTGGGAACGTCTGCGCCCCTTGATGTTTCCCGGAATCCTTGCAGGAAATTCCCTGGCACAGAGCAGGAGCACGGGGGAGGTAGTTCCGGCTGCCCCGGGCCAGCAGCCACGCTGTGCCGCCTGTTCATCCCCATCACCACCAGCCTGGCTGGCTCCTGGCAGGTTGGCCTTGGCAGCACGACCCAGGACGCGGGACAGCCACGGCCTGTCCCCACGGCGCTGCCGCGGCTCTCGGGAGGAGCGCGGGGCTTCCCCATCCCGCGGCACTAGATGGTGCTGCAAGACAGCGCTGCCGCCTGCGCTGCACTGCGCGGGTGGCCGGCCGGGCAGGACGCTGCTTGTGGTCACCGCCTCGGCCGGGGCCCCGCGAGAGCCACCGAGGGCCAGCTCGGGCCGGCCTCACAGCAGGCGGGCTGGCGGGTCACCCGGGGATGGGACGTGCCACCAGCTGTGCTCCAGGAGTGGAGCGGCCCTTGCGCTGGGCTGGACATGCTGTTCCTTGTGCCAGCCCGGAGCTGGGATGAGGTGTCCCGGCATCTCCACAGGCACTGACACCTCCGTGCCTCACGGTTGCCTTCATCCCTCTTCCAACCATGTTCCTGCCAAGCTGGGGATGCACAAGTCCCCGGGCCCACTGATGAGCCCGGTGGGACTCCCCAAGGCCAAACACAGTCCCCAGCCTTTGCTGGGGACCTGTCAGCTCTGAGGGGTGCCCATGGCCATCCCACGGAGCTGCACGGGAATGCAGGGAGCACCAGCTGCAGTGCCTGCTTGGGGACAGGTGTCCCGTGCTCATCCCTTCCCATGGCAGAGTCCCACAGTCCTGCTTCCTGCCTGCTGCTCACTTCCCGGGATGCTGCTCCAGAGCTGCAGCCTTGTCCCACAGTCCGTCCCAGGGATGGACCTTTAGGCTGGGGTTGTCCCCAGAGAAGCAGCACATCCTCACCTTGGGAGCAGGGATAAGGGGGATTAGCCCCAAGATAGGAAATCAGCCAGCCCCTGCAATTGTTGGGGTTTGGTTTAACCAAAACTGGCTCCGCACCCTGCACTGCCCCATCCCTGCAGAGGCTGTACCCCGCGGCAGCTGCTCTGAGCCCTCGTGTGCCCTCAGGGTCTCACTTCGTGGCAGAGACAATCCAGTGCAGGCTCTCTGGCCCCATGCAGGACCACAGTCCCTGTCACTCCAGACAGGCCATTTACAGCCACAGCCCTTCTCTGCCTGTGGATCCAGGGTCTGGCAGTGCCCTGGCTGCTGGACAGGGAGCAGGTGCCTTGCACTTGCTATGGGTCATTGTCCTCCTCAATGTGGCCCACTGAGGAGACCCCAGTGCACCCACTGAGCACTGGGATCTCCAGCTTTGGCCACAAGCTGTAGCCCCCCTCACACCTCCTGCTCCAAGCCCTGACAGAGGGGTGCTGCTTCCCAGCTCCCTGAGGGAGCAGGGCCAGGAGCCTGCTCTGCCTGCAGCAGAGGAGAGGAACCCAGGGAGATGCCCACAGAGCCCAGGGCAGAGCGAGCTGGAGGACACAGATCCTCTCCAACACCCAGGCAGAGCCCCCCGCCTTCAGGCTTCTCTCCTGGGTAGGAAAGGACACATGTAAACATCCCATCCCTGTGGATTCTCCAAGGGCAAATCAGGTTGCGCTTTCTCAACCCCCAGCTGTTCCCCTTGCACTGTGCTTTCTTACAAAAGGAATGCAGGATCCTCTCCAGGTCCACATCTGCTCTGAAGTAAAGCACTTGACGTTTTCTCCCAGGTCTCTATCTGGCTCACACATAGCACGGCCCTGTGGAGTGGCCTTTGAGCCCACCAACCCCTAGTTGCCCACCACCCCTCCCTCTGGGGCTCCCCAGTCAGCCATGAACAGGAGCCACAGCCCTCACTGCAGTTTGCAAAACCGAGGGTCCCCCTCAGCCCTTCCTTCTGTTCTCCTGCCCTTTGGAGAGGAGCAGCTCAGCCAGACAAGATGGAGCAGCCACGGGCACAGGGAAGGATGGCAGATTCACAGGGTCTGCATAGGCGGTGCCCCAGGCACCCCAGCTCTGCTCCCTCTCCAAGGCTCCCACCCCAGAGGGGGAAAGGATAGGGGTGGCAGCCCCAAGAAGACCTTGCAGTGGGGGTAAATATCCAGCTGGGTTTCAGATCTCAAGGACCTCCACTGGGCTGGGGACGGCCAGGTCCCTCCGACTGCCAAGTCAAGTCAGGGCCCAGGGGCAGAGCCGCCCCAGCTGAGTGGGACAGGCTGTGGGGACACAGCAGCCAGGGATGAGACAGGAACAAGATGTCCCACATCTGCTCTTCAGCCTGGGCTGGGCTTTCCTGCCCACACCAGGCAGCTCTTGAGGCAAGTGCACAAACATTCCTGAGCCATTTAGGAGGCACATCTTTGTTGGGTTGAGCCAAGACTGGCCAAGACCCTGGACTTCCACAGCCCACTCCTGATGGGTCTGTTCCAATGGGACACCTTGCATCCTGAGCCAGGTGGCAATTGCTCCAGCACAAGAGCAGCTCTTCGTGTCTATTTTCAACAGCAACCACTCAAAACTGCTTCTGTGTTTGTGGTCTTGAGGAATCACACCTGGAAGGCAGTTTCACTCATCAGTCCCTTAAGTAGATGCCGATTAGTTGCCCAGACACAAACTGCAGCAGTAACCAACCCCAGCCTGTGTCTTGCTTGCAGTCCGAGTCCTGCATTCCCCACAGGCAGGTTCTCCACTGAGCCCCCAAGGTGCTCCAAATTTCATGAAGGTTGTCAAGATGCAACAAGAAGTTTTGGATGAGGCTAACCAAAAGCTACAGCTGGTGCAGGACAACCTCAAGCTGATGAAACAGGTCCCAACCCACTACAGGCAGGTCAGGACTGGAGGCAGCTGTGCTGGCCCAGGCTCAGTCCAGTTGTCCACAGGGCATGGGCTCAGCCCCACTGATTCTGCTGGCCGTGACCTCCAGCAGGATGGCTCCACTGGAGTGATGTGCATCAGGCCAACCACGTGGGAGTTGCTCTCAGTCCACCTGGTTATTGAGCTGCACACAGGTGGCTTCAGCTGACATCCAGACACAGCAGAGTCCTTGGGTAGGGCTGTCCTCAGTCCAAGTGGCCACCAGAGCACAGTGGCACAGCCCAAGTCCCTCCTGGTGCATACAAGGCTCTCCTGATAGTTCATGTGGGAGCTACCTCACCATCTTCAGACGTCAGCAGCCAGCCAGCACACCTCAGAACAGCTTCATCCACTTGTCTCCGTGGTCTCCAGGACCAGCAGTCCAAGTGGGATTCGGATCCCTTACAACACGCGGTGTCTGCAGGCGAGGGGCGGCACTGGCAGTTCTGCTCTGCAGGTCACAGCTGAACGTGACCTGTGACACAGCTCTGGGTGAGGGCCCCAGCACCACTCCGTGCTTGAAGGCACATGATGGCCGTGTGCTCTTCACCTTCCACCCTTTGGCATCAGCCCCCAGAGAGCCCGGCTCTGGCCTCCAGGCAGGGCTGGGATCATCTCCCGCACACCTGAGGCAGGTGGGACAAGGCCAGCTTCTCAGGGAGACCATCTTCACAGATCTTCACAGAGAAGATCTTCACAGGTGCCTTCAGCTGGCATGACTCCTGCAAACCCTCTCCTGCTGGGAGGACCTGTTGCTCATGGTCCATGTCCCAAGACGCTATCCAGGTGAGAAATCCCTGTGGCATTTTGGATTCACTCAGATGGCCCCTGTGGCATTGGGCACCAAACAAGCACTATGTTCCACCTACATCCCTCTGGGACCCTGCAGGTGGGAGCCTTTTCCAAAGGAATCACCTTCCAAAGGACCACAGCTCCTCCACCCTGGGATGACCCTGAATGCTGGGACAGCCCCAGCACCGAAGGGCCTTTATAGCTCCTGGCAGGGTGTGGCTGCCCCTGATTGGCTGGGACAGCCAGCAGGCAGCAGCTCCTGATTGGCTCAGCACAGTCCCCCTCGCACTGTGATTGGTGGGCTGCTGCTGCAAAGGGTGAGGCAGCAGCAGAGACAAGTGGCAGCACGTGGTTGGCTGTGGGGAAGAGCTAGGTGGCAGTACGTGATTGGTCAGAGCAGGGTGTTGCTTGGCTGTGATTGGTGGAGGCAGCACAGGCTTGGCCGGTTGGCTGAGCTGGCACGTGGGGATTGGCTGGGGCTGGGGTCCCTGTGAGGGTCCACGCACTGAGCTGTGCCCGGCCTCAGCCCAAGCGCTGGCACTGATGATACCAGAGACACCAGAGCACCCCTGGGGTCACAGGGTGGCAGGGGCAGCCAGAGCCACTGGGACCAAGCCACGAGAGGGTAGAGATGGGGTGCAGAAACAGGAGGGTGTGTGGGGGAGGGAGTGGGGTTTGCCCTCTCCATCACCAGTGGCTGCAGGGGCTCGCAGCAGCTGGGTGCAGACCAGGAGCTGTAGGGCTGGGGGTCCCTCTGACCTGCCCACACACCCCTGGCTGCTCCATGCCCGGGAGCCTGGGGGCAGCCTCCAGTTTTACCCCCCACCAAAATGGACCCCGTGACCCAAGACTGCCAGGTTTTGGGGGGCTGCAGAGCAGACAAGTCCTTCTCTGCAATGGCGACAGTAAGGCCACTGCTCTCCCAAAATTTCCACCCCCTGGGCCCTCAGACCAGCTTTGTGTGTCCAAGGTCTCCACATTTCAGGACACCTGGAGCCAGCTCTTGTCTATGCAGCTGCAGCTTATTTGAATAATTTGCCTTGCAAATCTACAAGTACCAGCATGAATCTTGCACCATTGGCGCCCATCCCATCATGATGCAGGAGCCAGGCATGGGGCAGCCGTGGTGAGGACTCGAGGACGTGGATGCGACTCCCAGCACCGTGCAACAGCACGGTGACACTCAGCAGCACCATTTGCCACTCCCATGCTGTCACATCCCATGGGAGCACCGGATAATGAAACCAAGTGCTGCCTCCAGCCCTGCCATGAGCTCCCATCACCCAAGCAGGGCTGGATAGGGCCTGCAAATCGAGGCAGTAAATCTGATAAACTATCAGCCAGCACCACGGTTAGTTGGATAATTAAGGACAAGAAGACAGATTTTGAGCTTATTTGCCACAGGTGTAAGTACAGCGTAGTGACCGGGCTGCTCCCGGGGATCAGGAGGGGCTGTGACCCTCGCAGCCAGTGCATTAAATGCACATTGGTTCCTCTTTCTTTAAAAAAAAATGTAAAATAGGAATCATCTCCCAGCATCTGAACACTGACTGCTGGGATTGCAGTGTGAGAGGAGGAAACAAGACCATCTGGTGAGGCTTTGGCACGGCCTGGATCAGTGAGGAAAGGGGACTCCCCAGAGCCGGGCTGAGGGTTTGGGAGCACAGATACAAAGCAGGTTCTTGCAAACGAACTCCACACACCTGGCAGAGCAGGCTGAGCTTTTCCAAGCTCCAACACCCTGGAGGAAGGAGGAAAAACAAGTTGGAGGAAGGTTAGGAGCAAAGCAGCAGAGGCTTAGGCTAAGTTATGGCAATTTTGGTTTGTTAAGAGCACACAGACAAATCTAAGCTTGTCTCCCCGGGGTCCCACCACCAAACCTTAAGCTTGGCACCCCAGAAGTTGCTGGGTGACCAATGCAGGCTGGAGCATCCCTCCAGGACAAGTTCTGGCTGACCCTAATCCCTGCTGACACTGGCTCCTGCCCCACTGCCAGCAAGACTCAAACAAGCCCCAAGGGAGGCAAGGCATTTACACAGCCTGGGCTCTCCCCACCCCAAAACCAGGGGTCAATCACCTGCAGCAGACACTGCAAGGATTTTGGGGATGGGTTTCTCATCCCCGCTACACAAGCCAAACAATCCCCAACGAATTTGGCTGCAGACAGAACTGCTGAGCAGCCCAGACCCAGGCCCTCCACATTCACTGTCCATATCCCTGATAGTTTCCCGGTCTAACCCCTCCCTACCACTTGCCAAGAGCAGCCAGAGCATGCAGGATCATGCAGGGGCCATGCTGGGGACGCCGGTGCAGCTCTCCACAGGAATACAGCCATGGAAAGACTGCCTCCCCTACCCCCACAGCACCAGGGGGACAGCACAGCCCCCAGACCCTCCCCATCAACACCCTGCACCCCTCTACCCCTCTCTCTCTTTCCCGCCCAAGCCCAAAGCAAAGAAAGAAAGGAGAGAAAGAAGGGAAGAAAGAAATAAAAAACTAAAACAAATGAAAACTAAAACAAAAAGCAGCAGTTGGGAGGCAGCCTTGTTAGGACAACTCAGCAAAATAAAATTCCGGTTTATTGTTGGACAACATTGTTTCACACATACATCAAACAGGCCAAAAAAAAAAGAAAAAAATAAAAATAAACAGCAACTTCATAGACAGAAAAAAAAAAAGAAAACCTTTTTATCTTTGGCCTTGCCACCTCATACAAACCACGATCTATGGTACAGCTAAAGTACATACACAAAAAAAGTTACTGGAATGCTCAGAATAAGATTGTAAATTTTTTTTTTGCATTTTTGTCTTTTTTTAATTTTTTTTTTTTACAAGGTTTTGTTTTATTCTCCTTTGAGATAATGGTTTGGGCCTGGTCACACCACAAGTCAGAGATAGGTAACAAGAGAGATATACACTTCAAAGCCCCCCTTTTGGTCAATCCGAGATCACTTAAAAATGGCGGACCTCCTAACAATATGTACAAAAATATAAAATGTAAATAAAAAATACAAACAAATTCTCCTTTAAAGTACTTTTAAGAAAGAAAGCAGGGCCTTGAAGTTTTGGTGCTTGGGGGGGAGGGGGTCTGTGGGGGAAGGG
>VZRQ01001315.1:4635-22858 GCA_013397975.1 Machaerirhynchus nigripectus
TTTTTTTTTTAATTGTCTTGATGTCCCTCATTTGCATAATCCCCCATAATGCAGCGCAGCAGGACTTTTGCTCTGAGCTAATAAATAGACGACAAAAATAAACGTGTCATGTAAGATTTGCTTCCATTCCTTGCCTTTGTGAGGGAGCTTTCACCAAGGAATGACGCTGGCGGCGCTGATCTCACAGGAACTGTCAGCCCGGCCTGCCACGAGCAGCGACTTCCCCTCGCCCCTGGTGCTCAACTCCGCCAGATGTTTCCAGTCGTCAGCGAGCAGCAGGAAAAGGCGGCTGCGGAACGCCGGGATGCGCTCCTGGCCACCTGGGGGTCGCCCCCAAAGCTCTTCCCCCCGAATCAGCCCACCCCAAAAATGTTCCCCAGCCCGCCAAAATGTTCCTCGCCGTGGTTTTGCGTCCCGCGATGGGCAGGCAGGTGCCTGCGGTGCCTCGTGTTTGGAGTGTTTAATTGGGAATTACGCGGCGCTGCGGTTTCCTCGCCTCCCCGGAGCCGTGCCCAGCTCTTCCCTCACGGCGGTGTTGAATTACTGACGGAATTCGTTCCCTGAGCTGAGGAAAAGGAGGAATTGCTGTGCCGTGAGCATCCGAGCGGGCTCGCGAGGCCGGGGAAGCGCCGCGTGTTTGCTGCGGGAGGATTTCCCTCTCGGTTCGACAAGAATTTATTGGTCCCCTTCCAAGAACTTGGCTGGATGGAGCTTGGGATGTTGATGGGAACAGCAGAGATCCCACCGCAAAACAGCCTTAGCAGGCTCCGAGTGTCAAAACGCGGTTTTCAATGAGGTTTTCTGGGTGTTTTCCCTGGATGGAGCTCGGCTGGAAGTGCGGGAGCTGCTGGAGGATCCCTGGAATGCCAGGCCTGTGAAGAGATTTGGATCTGATGGAGCAGTGAGACTCCTCAGGTTCCTGGAGGTGTAGAAGGGATGTTTCCTTTGAAATTCCCCGGGATTTCACACCTTGTGCATTCCAGGAGTCGGGATTTTTCCTCTTGCTTCCCCCAGCCCTGAGATCCTGGAGGATTCTCACTCTGACCCAAGAACATTTCAGCATTTCCAACTCTTTCTGTTTGCCGAGAAAAGCCTGAAAACGCCGATCCTAAAGGGTAAAAACTACAAGAGAAATAAAAACCTGATAAAAGGCAAGGTTGCTGATTTTTCTTTTAGACCCTGACCCATTTTAACTCATTTTTGTGGCTGCCCATAACGTGGCTCTGGAGTGGGAGGGCTTTCCACACCGGGGGAAGAAATTCCATCCGCAACAAGGTCCTCTCCCAGCTCATCCCAGCGGTGAAATCTTCACCCCTGTGGTCTGGACCAGCCCCTGAGCGCCAGATCCATGTGCTGGGATGGGAGAACGGAGCGCTGGGAGCCGGGAAGGCAGAGATCCACGAGGGTGGAAAGAAGGGAAAACCAGCGGGAGCGACGGATGGACGACGGCGGAGTTTCGCTCCAGGATGCAGCGAATAATTTCCCTTTTCCCCACAGCACCAGGGCGAGTGGACAGGATCATCCGTCTTCATTACACGCCTGGAATAGGCTCTGTCAGGTTCCGCTGTAAAACCGATCAATATTCCCTTGGCCACAGCTCCCGCCAGGCCGGGAGGAGCCGCACAAGCAGGGCAGGCACCGGGACATCCCAGGCACCAGTTTGGGTCCCCACGGGGCTGGGGGGACACTGAGGCACCCAATTATTGCCCCGTGCTGTCCACCCACGCTTGGGTTCTTAAAGGAGTTCACGCTTTGTCTCGTCCGGCTCCCCCGGGGGTTTTCCTTTCCCTTTGCCATGAAATCTGCAGGCAACAGAACGAATCTCCTGCCGCAAAACCCCGCAGGAAGGAGTTGTTCGGGGAGCAAAAATCGCCCTGGAAAGCCTTCCCTGGCCAGCTGCAGTCACACAGCCCCGCTCGGATTGCAAAGGCAGCTCAAATCGGTGCTGTAGGACTCCCACACAGAGCTCCAGGGGAGCTCCAGGGATCAGCCCTGCCCAGGCCAGCAGCATTCCCGCTGTCCGGCTCCTGAGAACCAGCAGAGAGAGGACAGACCCTGGAATGGGAGACCCTCAGGCCAGACAAGTCCCTGACCACCACACCTTTGGACTTGGGAGTCTGGATTTTGGGTCTTTGGGTTTTACCGGGAGATGCTGGAAGCAGCCACAGCTGGGGGTGCCTGGCTGGGGCAACCGCCCAGCGGCAGGCTGACCTCAGGCCTGGCATGACCCCTCCGTGCCCACCCTGCTGACCCTTCCCGGGGCAGGAACGGGGCTCTGGTGATGCCCCCTGCCCTGGGAAGCTCCCCCACGGCCTCGTGCCCGGGCTCCTGCTGCAACAAAAGTCTCTCAGCAGGCGAGACAAGCCCCATCCATCTCGCTCCCAACACGGGCACGCAACTAAAAATAAGCCAATAAAGGAGCAATCGCCTCGGAGCGGCAGCGGCGGCAGCAGCAGCTCCTCTATTACAGCAGAGAGAGCTGCGGCACCTGCGCCCGGCTCCGCAGCCAGCCGGGACCCCCAGAGCCCCCCTGCCCCTCTCTGCCGGGCTGTGCCAGCAGTGCCAGCAGTGCCAGCACCTGCTGCTGCCCCACAGCCCCGGCTCTGCCTCGCTGGGCTTCTCCGGGGTGCTCCTGGTTGTCCCAGGGCACCTCTGAGGGTGCTGGCAGGGGGTGGCGGCAGCTCTGAGCTCCCCGGCGCTGCTGGGAGCAGGAGAGGGGCTCCCCTGACAGAGGGGAGGGTTTAGGGTGGATATTGGGAAGGAATTGCTCCCTGTGAGGGTGGCACGGGGTGCCCAGAGCAGCCGTGGCTGCCCCTGGATCCCTGGAAGTGTCCGAGGCCAGGCTGGACAGGGCTTGGAGCAGCCTGGGATGGGGGAAGGTGTGGGAGGCGGAACCGGGTGGGCTTTAAGGTCCCTTCCCACCCAAACCAGTCTGGGATTCCGTGATTATGGCAGGGTTTGGGTGACCACCCCAAACCCTTTCTGCCAACAGCAGCAAATAACTCAAACACCCCAACCCTGCGCGTGGAGCAGCTTCTGCGGGGTGAGACCCCCAATTTGGGACAACACTCCTACCCCTCCTTTCTGTCAGCGTTTCATGAACGATCTGTTCGAGCTCTGCTCCTCTCTACTGTCCCAGCAGCCGAACTGTGGCTCCAGGGACCCCGATCCCGCTGGTGCCGTGTCCCTGTCCCTACAGCTGCCGGCCCTGGGGCAGCTCCCCCCTGGCGGGACGCGCTGGGCGCTTGCCTCCATTCGCGCTCCTTCGTCTCTCTCTGCCAGGAGATCTCCTGGCATTTTTTAAAGGGGAGATGAATTTCGGGGAGCTCTGGGCTCGCGATTTCCCCGGGCAATGGCTCTGTCGGGCCGCGCACAGCGGAGCCGCTGCTCCCGTCCTCCCGCTGCTCCTGATGGAATTTGATTCCGCGCTGCCAAATCCGCGGGGCTGCGAACACATTCCCGCTCCTGATTAATGTGAGTAATTTCTGCTTGAAAGAAGGTTTGAAATGAGCAGCCGAGGGGAAGCGAGCGCTGAGGGTTCCCCCCAGTCGCCCCCTCCCCCGGCGCTCGCTGCTGTTCGCATTTCCCAGCTCGGGGATGGGCGAGCAGCTGAACAGACTCGCTGGCCCCGTTTCAGCGCGGCAGAAGGTGCGGGAGGCGGGGGNACACGGAGGGACACGGAGGGACACGTGGGGGCTGCGCCGGAGGTTGGGGGATACCAGGGAACGTGGGTCGCCGGTGAGTCTAAAGGTGAGGGAAAAGGGGGGTCCCTTCTGAGGGTACCCCGGCTGCGGGGTCGGGGGTGCCGCGTCCCCCCCGTGAGTTCAGCCAGGGCTCAGCCCTCCTGTCCCCAGCCTGGGGCGACGCTCCGGGGGTGTCCCCATCCCTGTCCTTCCCTCCCGCCCCACCGCTGTAGCCCCGGGAACCACGGGAGCTTTCCCTCGTCCCCTCCGTCGTCTCCCTGAGGAGCAGCGGTGGCTCCGCATCCCCTTTTCAATTTATTTTTATAAGGAAGGAGAAGGAGAGAGAGAGAGAGGGAGAGAGAGGGAGAGAGAGGGAGAGAGAAGGAGAGGGAGTCACATCCTAATCTGGCAAAATGTCAGGGAGTGATTCAGAGAAGAGGCGAGCGGCAGAGAGAGGCAGCCCACACAGGAGACTTGTTTCTGATTTCCAAATGTCAGCATGTCCTTTAATTAAATGCTGATTAACAGGGGACGTGCTCCCCGGAGCCGGGGCTGCTGCTGCTGCTGCAAACCGCGGCTCCACGGAGAGCCCGGGCGCCGCCGCAGCTCTGCCAGCCCCGGGATGAGCTCCTGGCACTCCTGGGGAGCCGCGGGAGCCGAGCCAGGCTGCGCCCGAGTCCCCGCTCCTTGTCCTGTCCCCGAGCTGGGACCCAGCCCGTGGTTTCTGTCCCCACACGAAGCTGCAGCGGGTGCAGCTGAGTGAATCCGGATGCAAACCCCGACGCTCTTGCTCTGGTTTGAGCAGCTCTGTCCTTCCCCAGCTCTCCCCGTGTGCTCCAGCCAAGCTGCAAGAGCGTTACTGGGTTTGGGATCTCTGGGTTTGGGATCTCTGGGAACAGCCCGCGTCCCTCGGCATGATCGGCCGCGGTGCTGCTCTTTGTCCTCTCGGGCTGCCCGGGCTTTGGGGTCTCTGGGAGGGTGATCCTGGAGGGAAGGAGGGCTGGGCTGGGCCCTGGGCCATGTCCTGGGGGTGGCAAACCCTCGCTGACCCCTGGAAGTGGGGAGCAGCTCCCTGTGGACACAGCCAGGCCGGACAGTGTCCAGCTGCCTCAGTGCTGGCTGCTGTTCCTGAGCCCCGGGGTCAGCGGAGGTGGGATTTGGGATGGAGGTGGGATGTGGGATGGAGGTGGGATGTGGGATGGAGGTGGGATTTGGGATGGAGGGGGGATTTGGGATGGAAGTGGGCTTTGGGATGGAGGTGGGATTTGGGATGGAAATGGGATTTGGGATGGAGGAGAGATTTGGGATGGAGGTGAGATTTGGGATGGAGGTGGGATGTGGGATGGAGCAGGTGAGTCTGGGCAGCACCTGTGCCTCGTTCCATGTTCCCACTGTCATTCCTGGCCTGGGAATGGCTTTGCTGTGTCCTGGTGAACTTCACCGAGTGCCCTGGGGTGGGTGATTCCCAATCCCGGCCCTGCCTGGCGCTTTGGGAAGGCTCCGAATGGTTTTAAAAGGGTTGGGACAGCCCCACACGAGGTTTCTGAGTCAAGAGGGGAACGTTCTGCTCTGCACCCCTGGCTGACCACGGAAGTGCTCCCGAGAGGACCAAAGCCCTACAGGCTGCACAGGAACATGGGCAGCTCCTCTGGGCACCTGCGTCACCCGGAGCCACTCACACAAACCCGCCCAGGAGGTGACAGGGCTGAAGCCACACGCCAGACAAGGCCAAATCCGAAAGGGGCTATTAATTAACTAAAATCAAGATTCCGGTGCCAGAACGGAAAGGAAAAGCTTTCCATGCCTATCCTGCCACGGCCACAGCTCTGCCTGCTCCGCACACCCCTCCCAGTGCCACCGGGGGCCTTCTCTCCCTTTCTGTGTCACCTTGGGAGGCGTGAGATGGGGTGACCAGGGGCTCTGGGTGCCCCATGTCCCCGTTCCCAGTGTCACAGGGGTCTGGGTGTCCCCAGTCCCTGCTCCCTGTGTCACAGAGGCTCTGGGTGTCCCCATTCCCTGTGTCACAGGGTTCTGGGTGTCCCCTGTCCCTGTTCCCTGTGTCACAGAAGCTCTGGGTGTCCCCAGTCCCTGTGTCACAGGGTTCTGGGTGTCCCCTGTCCCTGTTCCCTGTGTCACAGAAGCTCTGGGTGTCCCCAGTCCCTGTGTCACAGGGTTCTGGGTGTCCCCTGTCCCCGTTCCCAGTGTCACAGGGTTCTGGGTGTCCCCTGTCCCTGCTCCCTGTGTCACAGAAGCTCTGGGTGTCCCCATTCCCTGTGTCACAGGGTTCTGGGTGTCCCCTGTCCCTGCTCCCTGTGTCACAGAGGCTCTGGGTGTCCCCTGTCCCCATTCCGGGTGCCACGCACAGCTCACAGCAACAAGTGCTCCCTCTCCCAACTCCCGCGGCGACGCCGCCTATTCCCAAGCGCCACCTGATGGCATCAGCTCCAGGGAGGATTTGTTGGACAACGTTTGCACAGACACGGACGCGGGAATCAGCTCCGAGGGTGGGAATGGGAGATGAGGACACCGGGAACAGCCCTGGCCCAGCACCCACCCCGAGCCCGTCTGAGCAAAGCCGGGTCCAGGGAGTGCACAGCCCGCTCCTCTCTTCTTCCCAAAACCACAAAAGTTCTTCCCAGCTCCCCAGGGGGAGGCAGATCCTGCTGTCCCTGGCTGGAGGATCCCCACAACTCCCCTGTTTTTAATTCCCCTGGACCGGCCTGGGGAAACAGCTCCAGGAGAGCAAATGACACCGAAATTCCGGGAGCAGCAAGCCCCGGACACCTCCCGTGGGGAAACGCGAGAGAAACCACTTTCCTCTGCCACCAGATGTGCGGGGTTTGTCACACCAGTGTCACCTCCACCTCCCTCTGGTGCCTCCCAGCTGCGTGTTGGGACCCTCCAAGCAGGAGGCTGGATACGCTCCGACCAAAGGAGAGGATCTCCCCCAGCACAGCCAAGAGCTTTGCACAACCAGGAACAGAGCCAGGCCTCTGCCTCCCCTGTCCCCAAACCACTCCAGGGCAGGGGACACAGGTGACATTAACCAGCGCTGGGTCAGGGTCCTCTTTGAGCGTAAAACCCTCGGAGAGGGGAGTTTAACCCCGCCGTGCCCCCGTTTCACCGCTGCCCCTCCCCGGGGAGAGCCAGACACTTGTCAGGGAGAAGCTCCGATTTGGGAGAGCCCTGGATCCTCCCGTGAGCTGAGCGGGGCTCCCCAGGGATGGATTTACAGCCGGGATCCCTGGAATGAGCAACCCTGCCCGTGCCTGGCTCCCCAGGGATGGATTTACAGCCGGGATCCCTGGAATGGGCCACCCTGGCCGTGCCCCGGCTCCGGAGCCCACCCAGCCCGCGGGGACCACCCAGCCCTGCTGCTCTCGCCATTCCCGATTTTACCACGCTCGGGGAGCACCAAGACCCCCCCAAAACGAAGGCTCCCAGATGGAGAGACCGCAGCAAAGTGTCGGTGCTGGGAGGGACGGGAAGAGCACGCAGGGGGAGGGGAGGTGGTGGCGCTGGGGAAGGCGGGGTGGGATGAATCATTCCGAGGGAGCCGGATTTCCATATTCCCCCTGCTGGAAAACGAAAGTCTGCTCCGAGTTTGCATCCCGAATGTGATCGCTCCGGGCTCCCTGCCTCGGAGGGCACGTACCTGTCTCAGCAGCCGGCCCTGGCGGGCTCAGGGTCCATGCTGGCTACCTGGCAGCGGGCTCTGCCTTCTGTTCCCGCTGAGCAGCATCTCTGCTCCGCACGCCGAGGGAGTTAAAAGCCGCAACTTAAGGGCTCGAGGGGGGGTGGAGGTGGACGCACTCGCTGAGCACGAAAAGCAGCCATTGGCTCTGCCTCGCCCGCTGCTCTGCCGCTGGGTTGGGCTGAACGTGTGTCATCCTTCCCCTCGGCTCCCCTCGGCCCCCCGGCGCTGGCCGGGCCCGCTCGGGGCCGGGAAGGAGGGGAAGGAGGAGCGGGGTTGAGGGGGGGTGACCCTGGGGAAAGAGGCGCGGGGTGAGGGGGATAAATCCTGGGATAGGAGGGGAGGAGTTGAGGGGACAACCCTGGGAAAGGAGGCGTGGGGTTGATGGGGGATAAATCCTGGGAAAGAGTCTCGTTATTGAGGGGGGATGACCCTGGAGAAGGAGTCGCGTTATCCCGGGGGGATGACCCTGGGAAAGGAGAGGCGTTATTAAGGGGGACAACCCCGGGGAAGGAGTTGTTTTACCCCGGGGGGATGAACCCCAGGGAAAGGAGTCCTGTTATCCTGGGGGGATGAACCCCAGGGAAAAGAAACGCGTTATCCCGGGGGATGAACCCCGGGGAAAGGAGTTCCCTCATCCCGGGGGGCTGAACTTCAAGGGAAGGACTCGCGTTATCCTGGGGGGATGAACCCCGGGAAAAGGAGTTGCGGTATTGATGGGGGGGATGAACTCCACGGGAAGGACTCTCGTTATCCCGAGGGAATGAACTCCACGGGAAGGACTCGCGTTATCCCGAGGGAATGAACTCCACGGGAAGGACTCGCGTTATCCCGGGGGCTGACCCCTCCCCGCAGCCCGCAGCGCACCTGCCCCGGGCAGATGCGGACGCCGCTCCCGACGCTCCGCTCCCTCCCGGGGACCGCGCGGCATATGGTGCCTGAGTTTTAATTTCCTCGGCGCGGCGGCTCGTGTGGCGACTGGCAGGTTCCTCACGGCGCTCCAGCAGGCCTTTGATTAACCCCCGGTAGGTCCCGGCGTGCCAAGTGTCCGTATGGGCTGAACAAAGCGCTTCCCGATCCCACCGCTCCCGACTTCCTGCTCATTAACGGGGAGCGCTTCGCTTGAGCCCCGGCCAGGAGAGCGGGAGCTGAGCCCTGCCTGCCTTTAAAGCTGCCTCTTCCCACGCTGAGATCCCGGGAAGAGGAGCCCGGCTATCCCACTTTTTCAAACGCTGCCTACCTGTTACCTGTCAGGATTTGCCAAGTGAAAGGTTTCAACCAGCAGCGACGGGAGAATCCAGGTTTTCCTCAGGGCTGCCCTCCCGAGTTCTCTGGAGCGGCCGGGTTTCACTGGGAAAGCTTCCACGGCAGCCAGACCCACTTTTCCTGCGAAATTTGAGGTCCTTTATTCCATGAATAAATTAGCGCACCCCTCTGGCAGTTCCCTGCGGGGTTACGAGGAGTGCCTGGGGCACCACCACTGCCGAGAACGCTCGCTGTGCTCGCAGGGCTGCTCATCCTCCTGCGTCAATTCCCGACTCCTCACGGGAATTCCTTTCACTCCGCACGCTCCTCAAGCCGAGCACAAACGGGGCGCGAGCAGCGCGGTGCTGTCCTCTGGAGGGATTCTGATGTGGCTGTGACAGCGGGGATGTCACTCCAGCGAGGCGGGAGCCCCTCGGGTGGGCTGCGGTGGAAGCAGCTGCTCCTCGCGGAGGATGTGCGGGCGCTTCCCAGCTCGGATCCCGCTCTGCAGCATCCTCAGGGCTCTGGGCTCCTTCCCTGGCAGCGGAGGGAACAGTCCCGGTGGGTTTCTGCGAGTAAGGAGCCTGGCAAATGGGTTTGCAGTCTTCAGGGGCTTGGGTTTCCAACAGCAGCAGAAACTGCTAAAAATGCCATTGGTTTGTGTGACCAAACAAAGCTGAGTCGTGCTCAGAGAACCCCACTCACCTCTGCTTGGGCACGGAGGGGATCCTGGGGACAGCAGATTCCATCAGGGAATTCCTTCTGCTGATTTTGTGTGGCTGCTCCATCCCTGGAGGTGCCCAAGGCCAGGCTGGACAGGGCTCGGAGCACCCCGGGACAGTGGAAGGTGTCCCTGCCATGGCAGGGGTGGCACTGGATGGGCTTTAATGTCCCTTCCATCCCAAACCATCCTGGGACTCTGGGATTCCATGAAACCTCAGTGTCCCACCGGACCTGTGTGAGAGCCGATGGTGTTTTCCTGGAGTGCTGGAGATCAGGAATCCCCCCCCAGAGGAGCAGAAGAGCCTTTCCCAGCAGTTCCGACTGCGCTGGTGGCAGCATCGGGACGGGGACCCCCGCAGGGCTGGGACCCCCTCTCCCCGCCGCATTTCGGGTGAAGCCCTGAATGCCACGCGGTGCCTGGCGCCTCCCAAAGTGTGCCCGAGGCTTTTCCGCTCTGTCCCCACCCCAGCTGGCCGCGCAGGCGGATTTTGGAGCGGCAGCGGCGGTGGCGGTGCTGTCCCCTGGCAGAGCGGGTCCGGCTGAGCTCTGCCAGCACTCGTGTGCTGGGAGGACTGGGAGGTCTGGGAGAACTGGGAGAACTGGGTTTGGACGGGCCACGGGCTCCTCCAGCTCCTCCTCAGCCCTGAGGACAGCCCGTGCTTATCCCGCGGGATGCGCCAGAGGATGGAGCAGCACCCAGAACCGAGAGGGGCGCTGGGCACCCCTGGGTGACCAGGGAGGGTGGCACGGCCGCTGCGGTGCCCGGCTGTGTTTCCCGGGAGCAGCCCGGCCTTTCCCAGGCAGGCGCTTCTCCAGAGGGCCACGAGGTGGAAGCATTTTCCAAAAACTGCCGCGATCTCCGCGGGGCTGGGGACGAGCCGAGCGTGGCCGGAGCAGGGGACAGGGCAGGCGGGGAGCTGAGGGGTGGCCGTGGGTGGAGGAAAGAGCTGGGGAGGGACCGGGGGGGACACAGGGAAAAGGCTCCTTCTGCGGGGAAAGGCTGCTGCAGCTCTCCAGGACATGAACTGCCCGATATCCAGGGAAAAATGTCCCGTGTCCTGCTCCTCCAGCACAGGGACAGTGCCACGCTCTGGACCCCCCGTGCCCGGTGTAATTTGCAACTGCTGCACCCCAAATATCCCGGAGGGATCACAAAACCGTGGGATATCCTGAGCTGGAAGGGACCCACAGGGAATCTTTGATCCAGCTCCTGGCCCTGCACAGACACCCCAAAATCCCACCCTGTGCATTCCTGGGAGCACTGTCCAAACGCTCCCGGAGCTCTGGGGTTGTGGCCATTCCCTGGCGAGCCTGCTCAGTGCCCCAGCACCTTCTGGGGGAAGACCTTTGAACCCTTTCCTGATTATCCAGCCTGTCCCTCCTCCCTTCCTGACACAGCTCCACATGACTGGGTTCCCCTTTTCCCTCTGCTAAGCAGAATTCCTGGATGCTGGGATGTGGCAGCCCTGTGCAGCTTTCCCAGCGCAGGTATCCAGGTGCTCCCTATGGATCTGTGATCCTGGCAGGACCCACCTGTGCCTGTTTGGGATCAGCCGAGCTTCCCTGCGGGCTCAGGCGCCACAGCCAGGGCAGGATTTGTCCCTTGGCACGGTGACAAGCTCAGCGCTCATCCCTCACCCCCGACACGCGCTGGGGGTGCTGAGTCACGGCCGATTGTCCCTTATCATTCCCAGACACTGCCGGGCAGGGATGGATCCAGGCTCCATCCAGCCTGGAGCGTGGCTGAGCTCACGGGAGATGAGAGAGCTCGGTCACGGCCACGCAGGCTCCGGCACAAAGCAGGGTGGGGACAGAGATCCCCTAAATGTCATTCCTTGGGGCCCTTAGGCCGGGTGAGGGTGCTCTGCTCTCCTGCAAAACCACATTTCCCTGGAATATTTCACGAGGGAGGCAGGGAGAGGATAAAGGAGCTGGCAGCAGGGAAACAGAACCAAGATTCACCTCTGTGAAAGGCTCCTGTCCAGCCCTCTGGGGACACAATCCCAGTCCCTTCACCTCTGTTCTGCCCGTGACAACTGAATTGGACATTTCCTTGCTGGCTGCGGGTGCAGAGGGGTTAAAAATGTTAAAAAACAGGGGAAAAAGGACCTATGGAGGCAGCAAAACGGGGGCTGCACCCCTGTGGGAGACGATCTCACAGCCAGGAGGCCGTCAGATGTTTGGAGAGGGGGTCAAAACGTCACCAGCTTCCAGGCAGGACCAAATTCCTTGGCTGGCTCTGCTCCAGCCCCAGCTCCCAGCAGCTCCAGCATCCCCGTGTGCGACAGGGGACGTGTGCAGGGAATGCAGGAACGCCCTGACTTTCGGCCTCCCCTGCCTGCGTTCGGTGAGGAAACAGCTAAAAATAAGCTGGTGATACCCAAGGGGCTTCTGAGGAGCGCTGGAGGCAGCTAGGGAAGGCTGGGTACAGAGCTGGGGTTTTCCTCTCCATCCAAGTGGTTTTGTGGACTTCATTCCCGACTGGAAGCAGCAGCAGCAGCAGGGCAGGGTCAGGCTGAGGGCCGGGGTGGTGCTAGGCCTGCCCACAGAGCTCTCAGCACCCCTCGGGAGGAACCCTGAGCCAGGAGAAGTCACTGGGAGGTCTCTCCGAGCCTGGCAGGGAGGAAAGGGGGTGTCAGGCTGCTGGGAGAGACTCAACCTGCAATTAAAGCACTTTTTGAGTGGGAAATCACAGAGTTAATGGATTAATCAGGGCATTCAGCACGGAAGAGGCTTCTCTGGAGCTTCTCCCCAGGCAGGGAGCTGGGCGCCGCTGGTTTCCCCTGGGCAGCTGCCTCAGCACCAGTTAAAACAAATTCTGACCACCCTGAGAGCTCATTTCCCCTCCCTGCCCGGCCCGAGCAGCACCCGAGCCTTGTGCTGTCCCTGGGATGCCGAGGCTTTTCCCTGGGACGCCGCCAGCCCTGCCAGGCTGTGCCAGCTCCAGCCTCCAGGAATTCCTCTGCCCTTTGCCGCTGTCACGCCGTGTTTGCTCGCGGGGAAGGAGGGGGCAAGGTCCTCGTCTGCCCTGCCGGCTCCAGCCGGGAGAAGCAGCACAGAGCAGCCTGTGAGGGTTCCCTGGGCAGGGAAAAAGCTGGAGCACCGTTTAGGTTCCCCTAAATCCTGCTGGGATGAGACCGGGAGCTGACCCCGAGGCGCACAGACCCGCAGGAGCTCAGGGAAGGGGAACCGCGAGCTCCCTGCGGTGCCACTGGTGCTTTGACCACACTCCCCGTGTTTCTGTCACCTTCCCCCGCGCCCAGCTCCCGGCTGGGAGTGTTTTGGGGCTGCTGTGGCTGCAGCCGGGCCCGGCAGCGTCCCCTGCGCTCCCCGGAGCTGTCGCTCCCCGAGGGAAGGACGCAGCGCGCAGCGAGCGGCAGCTGCGGGAGAGGTTTCCCCTCTTCCCAGCCGACTCCGCCGCCATCTGCTCCCGTTCCCTAATTATCCCAGCAGAGGTGGGGGATGTCAGACGGGACGGGAGGCGGTCGGAGGGGGCGGGGAACAGCAGCTCCGGCAGCCTCGACAGCCCCGCGGGGGCTGCGGGAGCTCGCAGCCGCCACAGCTCGGCTGGCACGGGAGCGAAGGTGGGACTGAGCCCACTCGGCTCCCAGCTCGGCCCAGAGCTTTTCCCGGCTCCATCCCTGCCAGTCCTGCCCTCCCCGGGATTTTTCCTCAGTGCTCCACCACTCCTGTGTCCGGCCCCGCAGCTCAAGCCCGTCCTCGGCTCTCTTTTTGGGAAACGCTCTCACATTCATCATCCCTCCGATGCCCGCCCAAGCTGATGCCTGCACCAATGTTTTGGGAAGCCAGAGCTGGGCTGGATTCCTCGTTTGGGCTGAAAATAGCTGAGCAGGCTGTGAGTCAAGCAGCAAATCCTGGCTGAGCATGCCGAGGCTGTGCGAGCCAGCAGTGAGGGACTCCCTTCCTGGTGCCACCCAAGCTGTTCTGGCTGCGCAGCGCCAGCCGCTGCCACGGCTCCTCCTGCTCCACCCACCCACCCATCCACGCATCCCAAAACCTCGGAAAAGTCCTAATTATCCTCCAGCCAGACCTCCTACACCACAGGATTGCCTCCTGCTGACAGGGTCTTGCCGGTTTGGGCTGGAAAACCCCTGTTTGATGTCTGTTCTGGGTGCTGCTGGTCCCAGTCCAAGCAGGGACTCCCAGTTTGTGCCAGCAGGAAAGCACCAGGCCCTTCGCAGGGAGAAGGACCTGCCGGGTTCGCTCGGGCACATTTTCCCTCAGAACTTCACCCCCGGTGCCCGCTGCTCCCACCAGGAAGCAGCCCAGAGCCCCGTGCACGCTCCCTCAGCCCTTCCCCGCGGGGAGCACGGAGCCTTCAGCCTCCAGCTCACCCCGTGACCCGCCTGGGAAGGGGAAGCTTGTCAGTGACTCAGTGGGAGAGATGGATTGGTCCCTGAAAACACAGCTTATCTCCTCCCCGAGCCTCGCAGGGTGACCGGGGACAAGGTTCGCTCGCAGGAGCAAACTCTGGCTCTTTCTAAACTGCAGCGCTGGCAGCAGGGCTCAGGGGGTTTAAACGCCTGGGAAACAGCTGCTAAAAACACCTGGAAACACCCAGGCAAAGCGGTTCCTGCAGGTCCCAGGGCTGGGTGACACCCAGGGCTCGCAGGGGTGACAGCTCAGGGTCTGAGCTCTTTGCGAGGGGAACCAGCAGTGAAAGGCCAAAACCAGAGGCCAAACCCTGCAGTGGCACCACAGGCAGGGCAAGGGAGGCTCTGGCGCCTTCTGGGGCAGAACTTTTGGGAGCTGCGGCGCTCTGTGTGCTTCCCCAGCTTTGCCCACGGTGGCTCTGCGCACCCACGGCAGCACCGCCGAGGAAAGGACGTGGTGCGGGGTTTTTTTGGGTTGTTTTTTTTTAACTTTGTTTTGCAGTTTGGCAGCTCCTGGTTGCTAAGGGCCGGGATGTCTGGTGTGGATTGGTGGAGCTGTTGTTATGGTGATGCTCCACGGGCAAAATTCAGAGGAGATGCTGCTGGATTCACCGGTTTGCAGTCGGCCTCGTGGTTGCCTCGGCCAGCAGGGCCGGGCGCTTTGGGGACGGGCATTTTGTGTCCCACAGCACTGGGAATTTTGGCTCACTCCATGATTTCCGCTGGGCTTGGATTTGGGGTGACTGGGATTCACAGAGAGCTAGTGCCAGAGTGGGACGAGAGCAGCCTGCAGTGACCTGGGCTCGGAGATTTGCAGGGAGACCCCGAGGAGCTCCCTCAGCTCCGGGACACACACGGGGACACCTGAACTCATCCCCATTTCTCCTATTCCTCAGCTCACCCCCCTGTAAAACGGGAATCACAATATTCCTTTTGTTCTGCCCCTTTTGGGAGTGACAGGATGAGGGGAAGGCTGGAAGAGGGGAAATTTAGGTTTGGAAAAAATCCTTCCCTGTGAGGGTGGGGAGGCCCTGGCACAGGGCACCCAGAGAAGCTGTGGCTGCCCCTGGATCCCTGGAAGTGCCCAAGGCCGGGCTGGACAGGGCTTGGAGAGACCTGGGATAGTGAGAGGTGGAATTTTAGATGAGATGATCTTTCAGGTCTTTTCCAACCCAAACCCTTTTACGACCGGTATTTCCCGAGCCTGTGAGCCCACCAGAGGTACAATTTTGGGGGGTTGTTGTTAAATCAGGGTGTCCCACCCCTCGTGAGCCCCGGGCTGGGGTGTGACACCGCCCTCCCAGTGACACCACCGGGCGCGTTTGCCCTCCCCAGCACGCAGCAGCTCCCGCCGGGCACTGGAGCACGGCCCCATTTCCCAGTTCTCCTCGATTTAGCAGCCAGCTCTCGCCCCAGCCCTGGGATCGCTGCCGAAACGCAGCGCTGCTCTCCGGGCAATGATTTCCACATGCCTGCGTGTGCACCGGGGGGAGCGGCCGGGCCAGGGCAGCGGCAGCAGCAGCAGGAGGAGGCATTGAACACATTTTTCTTTCCATGACTCGCTGCCCGCGCTCCCATCGAGTGGCAGGGCAGCGGGGAAGGGATGCAGTGACTGTGAAATGTTCCCTGCAGAGCTCCGGGGCCGCCGGCTCTCCTCGGGAGCGGCACACATGCGAGGCCATGTGAGCCCAGCGCCCGGGGGGGGAAACGTGCCCAGGAGCTGCCGGGGGGGGCTCGGCACGGCTCCGCATCCTCGGCAGGAAAACAGGTGAATGTGAACCCCCCGCCCGGAGCTGACCTGAGCTTCCTGCAGGAGTCAGGCACATTCCTGCTGCCGTTTCTCCGCAGCTCCAGTCTGAGCTGTCAGGTTTAATCGACTCTCTGCCTTTACTGGCCACGGCCGGGGCTCTTCTGGGCTGCAGAGCGCGGCTCTGGAGCTCTCCCCAGGGACACAGCGGTGCCTGCTGGGAAGAGCTCGGTCTGGAGGTCGGATCTGTCTTAACCGGTTCTCGCTGGGCCTGGTGTGTGGTTGCTGGGTGGGTTTGATCTCCCCTGCAGCCTGGGGACGGTGCAGGCGGCTCCTGTCTCTCTGTGCGTGCTGTGGGACGAGCGGCAGGGCTGCCCCCCACCCTGGGGGCAGGTATCCCACGGGGGCCAGCAGCTGGCAGCCGAATTTAGGTGTTCTTGCACCAAAAGCTCGGTGCTTTTGCAGCAAAGGACGCTTGGCACGGCCGTAGCAGGGCTGCTCCATCCCGCTGTGACACACTGGGACACTGCTGTCACCCTCCCGAGGCAGGGCTGCCAGGCTGTGCCTGCTCCCCAGGCTGCCCCGGGCTCTGTCCCTCTCCCCTCCGTCCCAAACCCAGCACCCGGCGCTGGCTGCGGTGTCCCCAGCGGGGCCTCACCATGTGAGGGAGAAGCGGAGGATTTAATGTGCCTGGCCAGGAGCCACGCAGGGAGCGGGAGCGTGCCTGGGGCAGGCACAGTTTCACAGGGCAGCCACTGCCTGGGCTCCAGCTCTGCGTCAGCCGCTCAGAATTCCCAAATCCCGCTCCTCAGACAGCTTGGGACAGGGATGAGGGGCGCACAGCGACGTGAGACCGGGGCTGGGATTGCTGTGCTGGTTCCTCACCTTCCCCCTGCCCCTCTCGCATCCCTGCAGTGGCGTTTGCTGGCGGGGAAGGTTCTGGAGAGGAGAAGCCCTGGGAAAGCCCTCGGGGTGTGTTTGGGATGCTGCTCAGGGTGCTGCGGCATTCCCTGGTGCTCCTGACAGTCTCCGCCTGTGGAGCACAGGAGCCGCTTTTCCCTGGATTTGGGAAGGAGCCTGGCAGCTCCTGGCGGGTGTCAGGGGTGTTTTTCCAGGTGAGTGAAACTGGTGCAGAGCAGAAACAGGATTTCTCCTTCGGATCACACAAACAAGGGAAGAAACAGCCCCAGAACGCGAAGTTATTGTAGAGAAAACTCACACGAAACCCCGGCCCTTTCGTCTGCCCTCTGCCCAGCCACTCCGCTGGCACGTTCGGAAAATGCCCCGAGGCTCTGCCTCGCAAATTCGCTGCGGGATCGCAGAGGCGCCTCAGGTGGGTGCCGAGTTCAACCCCGGCGGCCTCAGAGCGCACGAGGAGTGTCCAGGGACGCTTTGCTTTGGGCTTTTGCGGGTGGCGCGGCCCCAGCCCCATTAACAGCCTCGTTCCCCCCCCTCCGACGTGCCCTGCTCCCCCCCCCCGTGCCGGGATCATCCATCACCATCACCCCCCGATCCCTCCCCTCCTCTCCCCTCTTGGAACACTCCCGGCCCGGGATCCCTGCTGGCTGCAGCAGCTGGGTGCTTTCCCTCCGCACATCCTCCTCCAGAGCCGTCCCCGGCAGATTTCACAGCAATCCCCGGCACGCTGGTGGCTGTAATTTATGTTCACGAGGAATGTTCTGCACCACCGAGCAGCTGCTGTGACACAAGCACCGAGCTCGTGGCTCTGTCCCCTAATTGCTGCCACATTCCTGCCCTTTGCATGTCGCTTTCTCTTCACGGTTTCTCCGAAGTTCCAGATTGGGGCCTTCACCTTGATTTGCCGGAGCTTTTCCCGGGAATCTCTTTTCCTTTCTGTTTCAAGCTGGATTTACGGCGCCAGGTGGTCTCGGAGCTGAGGCGTGGGGGGTGTGGCAGCAGTCGCTGGCGCTGCACCGAGCAGGGAATGACACAGAAATGCTTGAGACATCTCCCCCCGGGTGACATCTCCCCTCTAAGCAGAGGAGACGGGTGAATATGGAAGTCAGAGCCATGCCAGAGCCTGGGATGTGGAAAAAAACCCCCAAAGCTGCCCATTTCTGCAGCCAGCAGCAGGAAGGGAGCGTGATGGGCACTCACGGGGAGCTGACTGTGCAGCCCACATGACCAGGTACTCATTGACCAGGGGTGAGGGGAGGGCAGGCGTCCGCAGGAGCCGGCTTGGATGTCACATCAGAGCCCTGGACATCACATCAGAGCCCTGGACATCACAGCCCAGCCCTGGANTGGACATCACAGCCGAGCCCTGGACAGCACAGCCCAGCCCTGGATAACACATCAGAGCCCTGGACATCACAGCCCAGCCCTGGACATCACAGCCCAGCCCTGGATAACACATCAGAGCCCTGGACATCACATCAGAGCCCTGGACATCACAGCCCAGCCCTGGACATCACAGCCCAGCCCTGGATAACACATCAGAGCCCTGGACATCACATCTCACCCTGCACATCTCACCCTGCACATCTCACCCTGCACATCACACCCTGCACATCACACCACCCCCAGCTCCCCCACTTTGCCGGTCCCCCCCCCGAGAAAAGGATGCAAGTCCCCATCAGACGCAGGTGACAAACGAGCCGCTCGCCCCGTGTCACCAAGGATGGCGTCTCACCCCTGCTGCAAAACCTCCACGTCCCCACTGGGTCACTGTGCCTCAATCCCGAAGCCCCCAGCTGTGTCTGGAGGGGCAGTTCCA
>VZRQ01001315.1:33599-50101 GCA_013397975.1 Machaerirhynchus nigripectus
CAGGCCTCGCCGTGCTGGGGTTAACGGGAGAGCGTCGGGGTTGTGGTGGTGCTGGGGATGGGTTTCGGGGTGGATTTTAGGGAGGGAGGTGCGGGGGTGGCTGAGGGAGGGATGGAGGATTCCTGGAAGGCGGCAGCTCACCGGGTTTGGGATCCTGGAGGGTTTGTGTCACCACATGCCCGGGCAGTCCTTGGACGTCCCCGTGCTCGAGGAAAGGGGTTCAAGGAAAAGGGAGAACGGAACCATCCCCGGAGCGTGAGGCAAGGATGTCCCAAAGCCTGGAATTTCAGCACTAACGGGGATCCCGTGCCACGTTTGCTGCCCCAAAACGGTGCTTTTATCACCTGGGATCCCTGGCAGCCACCTCGTGGCTCAGGAGGGTTTTTAAAGCTCCTTCCTTCCTCCAGCAGCTCAGAAATCCCAGAGATCCCAGCTGGAGCAAGGACTGGGGCGATCCCTCCCCTCACCTGGGAAGCAGAGCCAGGCCGGGAGGATCCCACAGACCCCACATCTCACCTGGCTGGGGCTCTGAGATCATCGGGATGAGGAAAGGTCGGGATAAAAGGTGTTGCAGGATTTCCCTTTGCAGGAGAGAGGGACCCAGAGGCAATTACTGCTCCCAGCTCCTGCTGTGCCCGGAAACCCTCTGGTTCCTCCAGCGCCGGCTCCTCCTCGCCTCCCTCCCTGTGCCTGCTTTTCCCTCCCATCCGAGCAGGGAAATATCCCCACACGTGCTCAGGGCCCTGCCGGGAGGGCTGCAGGGCTGGTTTAAGATCAAATCCCAGCTTAGCGCAATCCGTGGCAGGGCGGGAGCCTGGCAGGGTTTGCTCCCTCCCTCCCAGCCGTGTGACCCTGGCAGGGCTTTAAATAAAACTGATTTGGAAACCCTTCAGCCCAGGGGTTTTTGCGCCTTTAACGCCCGGCTGTGGCACTGCTGCTGCAGAGCTCCGGCCCGGGGGGGAGCCCGGAGGTGGCCGGAGTGGGGACAGGGGGCAGGAGCAGTGCCCCGAGCCCGCAGGCGACTTTAATTCAGTCACAGTAACTCCGAGAGCCGCTGCCGAGCCGGGAAGGGCGCTCTGTGTGCGAGGGGGGAAAAATGTCCTGCTGGGAGTTTTCCTGAGAATTCCCGCTGCCGGCCCTTCCGGAGCGAACCGGCAGCGCAGGGAATCTGCTGATCCAGAGGGTGCGGATCCCTGAATCCAGGCTGCGAGTCGGGAGCTGAACGTGGGGATGCTGAGCGTACCAGGGGAGCGCTGGCACCACCCCCGGCAGGGCAGGGACAATGCGAGCCCTGAGCTCCCCCGGCTCCGGGGTGGCCCCATTGTTGCTGCAGCTGAACACTGGACACTTCTCCCAGGTTAGGGAATAAGTGCCCAGTGTTCCGGGGCCGCTGGAATAATGACTGGCATTGGGATGCCGTGCTCAGCGCTGCCCTGAGCTCACCAGGAGCCGAGGGAGAGCTGAGGGCACGGAGAAAGGCAAAATATCCCGGGGCAGAACAAAGGGCCTTTGTGTGCTCCCGTTACTGGGCTCGTTGTCAGCTCCGAGCGGGAGTGGGAATGTGCATCCAGGGAGTGGGAATGTGCATCCAGGGAGTGGGAATGTGCATCCAGCCAAGGATCCCTCGCATCCCCGCACCGAGCACAGGTTGGAGTCCCATCCCTGGAAGTGTCCAAGGCCAGCCTGGAGCAGCCTGGGATGGTGGAAGGTGTCCCTGCCCTGTGGGAATGGGATGAGCTGTGAGTTCCCATCCCAACCCAATCCGTTCTGTGATTCCGTGAGTCTGTAAATGAACTGGCCGGAAGTTTTCCATGGATCCACTTTTCCCAGGCTATCTCTGTGTTTTCCTGGCTCTCAGAACGTGGCTTTCCCTGTGTCGTCATCTCTTAACAACAAATTCCCGACTGGAATTCTGCAGAGGAGGGATGGGAGCGCTGCTGCTGTGCCGGGGCGTGCTGGGCACCCCCAGCCCAGGGTCAGACATCCCAAGGGAATTCAAACCAGCTGGGAGGGAGGGAAGATGCGTGTCCATCATTCCTGGTTTATCCCCGTGGCATTCCAAGAGAGCCCAACTGGAGTGGGAGTATTTCCTGGGAGACCATTTGTCCTCCCAGCTCCCAAGGGAGGACGGAGGGGTCCCGGCTGCCACAGCCACATTCCTGCACTTGCTGTGATCATGGAAGGCAGCAGCTCAGGAGGGCAGAAACGGCAGCGTGAGGATTGCAGCTCCGTGGGGATCCCAGGCTCCTTTTCCAGTCATTCCCAGGATGATGGTCCTGCTCTTCGCTCCGGGGATGCTGGAGATTAATTGGGATGGATGGAGCTCCCTTCCCTGCGGGATCCTGGCAGGGAAGGGGGGAATGGCAGACCCTGAATGGCAGCGCTGAGGGCAGGAGGAGGGAGAGGTGGCCTTGCTCTGTCCCCTCATCCCTCAGCTTTTGGGGAGGGTAATTCCTTGTCTGGGAATTCTTCCGGAGCAGGTCCTCCCTGCGGGATTGATCCGCTGGGCCAGCATCCTCCTGGGCAGGGAGTTTGGTACCCCAGGGAGGATTTATCCCTGCGGGGAGATGTTCACTCGGTGGTCAGGGCTGGTCCCTGGGACAATTCCCAGCTGCCACAGAAAATTCAGCCTCGCCCCGGCTGTGATTTTGAATAATTTCCCTCCGAGTCCCCAGAGCAGCCCGGAATCACCGGGATCACTCCCCGTCCCCTTCCACACGTCTCTGAGCACCTCAGTGCGGCCCTGCGAAGGAGATCCGGAGCTGGGGAGGAATTTGGGGCGTGCTGAGCTCCTGCTCGCCCCGGAACGTGCGGCACGGAGGGGCCGGGATCTCTCCCACCTCAGGCAGCTTTTCCCTGCTCCTCCTCCTCCTCCTCCTCCGTGCTGGAGCTCGGGAGAACCTCGGCCGGCCCAGAGGGACCTGCCCGGCCCTGGGGCTGTGCTGGGGAGCTTCTGCTGCCCCCGGCTCTGTGTCCAGGCCGTGCCACGGGAGGAGGGGCACGTACGGCCCGGGCTGCTTGTTTGTTCAGCCCCGGAGCCACACGCAGGCGGGGTTGCCGTGTTTGCTGAGCAAATAAAGGCTCCGCGAGGAGCAGAATTCCCCGTTTCTCCGGGCCTTGCGGGAGGGAATCGATGCCACCTAACAGGCAGCCTGAATAGGGCTGTTCAGTTTGCCTTGTAAACACAACTGGTAATCTCTCCGGGGATTAAAATTTAAAAAAAAAATCCCCCAAAAAAACGGCTTAAAAGAAGCAAACTTTTCCCTCCAAGCCTTCCTCTCTTTCGGCTGGGAAATGGGGGCAGGAGTCTGGTAAAATGGTTAAAAAAAAAAGGAAAAAAACAGAGAATTTATCATTTTTGAGAGGCAACCGTTAGTGCTGGAAAAGCTTTGCTTCCGAACCCTGCTGAAGGAGGGAGGGGACAGTTCCATGCTCTGGCGATGCCCAAAATACCTGGCTCAGGAATTCCAGAGCAGGGAAGCCATAGAAACGCAGGGAAGATCCATTCTCAGCCGGAATGCTGGGAGCAGCTCTCCGAGGAACGGCGAGGCTGATTCCTGGACACAGCCTTGAAGGGTTGTAGGATCGTTACCTCCTCATCTGGATCTTGCCTGGATCAGGAGCTTTCCTGATGGGATTCAGCTCTGGGGCTCTTTGAAGTGTTTCAGGCGGGTGTTTTGCTCTCCAGCCCTGTTCCAGTAAACGCGGATCACTCGCCCTGCTGGCTTTAATCCTGGGCCTTGGCCAGCTTCCAGGCCGGGTGATTTCATTTTCGCCCGGTGATGCCTGAATTCCCCCTCCTTGCCGTGTGAAACTGCTCCTTCCCTTCGCGTCCCGCCGTGCAACGTCATGTTCCTGCCTGCTGTTCGTTATCCGGCTCCCTCTGCATCCCGGCAGCATCCAGGGATTGCTGCCATTCCCGCCGGGCTGTAGAAACCGGAGCGATGTCGTGGCTTTGCTTAACAAGTGTCACTTTCTCCCTCAGAAAGTCGATAAATGCCACAGCTTCCTTTAGGGCGCTGGGAGAAAAATAAAAACCAAAAACAAAACAAGAGGAGGTCGCCAGGAATTCTTCCTTTGGAATCCGTGCCGGGGGAGGGCAGCTGGAAAAGGGGATTTCTTTCTCCCACAGGGAATGTGGGATGGTGGCTGGAGGGTGGGTGAAGCTTCTCGGACCCCGGGGTGCTGTGGGGAACCCCACAGTAGCCGGCCTGACCCTACATTTCCCCTGGATTGCGGACTGGGGATGCTTTGCTTCCAGGAACGCAGCAAATCCCGGCTTTGGGCCACCTGTATCCATACGGGACAGGGCGAACTCCTCTCGGGGAAGGAGAATTCCCATCAGGGAGGAGCTGAGGGCTGAGGACAATCCCATAAATCCCAGCTGACCAACGCTTTAAGGTGAACTCCCACCAGCAGATCCCGAGCAGGTCCGGGTCCAGCTGGGAAAACGAGCCCGGGGATGTGAGGACCATGAGCAGGGGGCAGCTCGGGCGTGGCAGGAGAGGCGGCAGCGATCCCGGGGCTATTTTTACCCCATTCCCAGTTCCTCTCCGAGGAGGTTTATATTTAGCAGCCTGGAGCTGCCGGCATTCCTGTAGGAAGGAAGGGGGGGAAGGGTTTGGATTTGTGGAGCAGTTTTGTGTCAGTGAGAAGCTGATTCCCTGTGAACCATCCACGGCTTTTTGGGGAGGGGGAGGGAGATGGAGACACTGCTTAAAGACCCTTCCTGTTCCCTGCATCTCTCCTGATCCAGATTTGATCCTGATCCAAGGACCACAGGAGGTTTTGGATCGGCTTGGTGAGGGATAGTCAGGGCAGGAATCGCTCAGCCGAGCACCTTCCCATGATCCCAGTGTCCTCCTTGAGGTCCTGATTATCCCATTCCAGTCCCTGCCAGGCTGGGACTTCGTCCCCAGTGCAGGACCAGGAGCTGGATTCACTCCTCTCATCCTGCCAAGCATCGCTGAACCTCCTTTGGAACCCAGAGCATCCCTGGTGCCGCCTCTTCATTTCATCCAAGCACGTCCCTGTAATGCTGGGAAAACATCCCTGGGAATGTCCATGAATTCCCATGTCTGCAGGCGGGAGGTGTCTAAAACCCTCCCACCCCCCCAGCTCCGATTCCAGGCAGGGCCGAGCCTCCAGCCTCGGGAATTTGCGGCGTCGGAGGTGGGAGCTGAGCTGGGGGCGGCTGCTGCGTGGGAGTTCCCGGGATCCAGGTGAATGCCCGGGATTCGCAGGGGATGCACCCGCTGCAGGGTGCCGCGCCTCACCGCAGAGCCTGGCAGGCGCCCAGGCCGAGCGTTTGCGCTGCTGCCGGATAATCTCGGAAGCTTTCAGACGCGGGCACGCCGGCCCGAGTGTTCCCGAGTGTTCCCGTTGTCCTGGCGACGGGATGCGCCGGCTCCCGGATGCGGTGTCTGATCGCATCAGTCTGGAATGCTGCGATCGCCCTTCGGGTGTGCTGATAAGCCTGGGAGGGGGCTGGGGGGCTCTGGGGACAGCCAGGGAAGAGCTGGAGCAGGGACACCCAGGAGAAGGGGCCGAGTTGCCGCAGGGGTGCGGGAGAGGGCGCGGGATGTGCAAGGAAGAGCCGCTCCCCGCGGGAAGGAACCTCCCCTGAGGAGTTTTTGGGGCCTGCTGGGTACCAAGGGGTGATTTCCCTCTTCAGATGGGGTTGGGGGTGAGAGCAGCATAAAAGTCCAGGGCTGTTCCTGGCAAATCCCCTGGCGGGCAGGTTGGAGTGCCCAGAGGGTAAGGGATGCAGGAGGAGCATCCCTACTCTCCTGGGATTGGGAAGAGGAGAGGGATGGACCCAAACCTCCTTGGGCCTGAGGCTGGAAGGGCCAGAGCTGTGGCTGGTTGAGGGTGGGACACTGATGTCCCATCCCTGGAAGCGTCCAAGACCGGGTTGGACAGGGCTTGGAGCAACCTGGGATAGGGGAAGGTGTCCCTGCCCTTGGAGGGGGTGGGGATGAGATGATTCCTGAGGTCCCTCCAACCCAAACCAGTGTGGGATTTGGGCATTCCACGTGTGCAAGCCCAGGGAGCGCCGGCTGTGTGCTGGAGCCGTGCTGGGCAGGAGGAATTGCACTTCCAGCCTGATCCCACCCACGCTGAGCCTGGGAAGAGCCAAAGCAGGAAAAGCAAAGCCGTGCCCAGGGCGAGCTCCCCGCCCGCCCCCGCGGCTGCTCAGCCCCTGCCCGCTCGGCCTGTGTCCCTGGAGGGTTTTCCCCCTTTGAGGAATTACTGCTTTAATCAGATCTGCGGCTCTGATCAGATCCTGGTGCCCCGCAGGAGGAGTCACCGGGAGCTTGGGGGCGAGCTGGGAGCTCGGAGCATGTCCCGGGGCTGGGATTTGGGGGATGCCCCCCTGCCCGTGCTGCCTCCGCTCAGCACTTTGCTGCCGGCTCGGGAACGCTTTGTTGCAAGGGCAAAGCAGAAACCAAACCGCCGGGGGAGAGGTGTCTCCTGTCCAGGGAGGAGTGTGGGACCGAGGCTTTTCCATCACTGTTTAGTCTTTTTCCTGATTTCCTTCTGGTTTTATCCCGTTTTTCCCCCTTCCCAGGCATTCCTGGAGATCCCAAGGATGCCGTAAGGCACAGCCTGAGTCGGTTCTTGTGTTCGATTGTGCACAGCCCTGCCCTGGGCTCACAAAAAAATCGCCCTCCTTGCACCTCTTGACCAGAGCCAGCTCTTGAAACCACGAGGAACCCAATTTCCCTGGCAAAGACGTGGCTCCTCTTCTGCTGCGACCCAGAGAAGGGATGTCCCCAGGGACCCCTGGGGGGGAAACTCACGTTGGGACATTGCCAACCCCAAAGAGCAGCAGCTGTGGGGCTGGGGGTGGAAATTCGGGTCGGGGATGCTGCCAACCCCCAAAAGCAGCAGCTGTGGGGTGGAAATTCAGGTCAGGGATGCTGCCAGCCCCAAAAAGCAGCAGCTGTGGGGCTGGGGGCCCATCCCAGTGTTGTCCAGCCCTCTGAGCCTGCTGCCCCCTTCCCCGCAGGGCTCTGCCGTCCCTGGCAGCGCGGGGGAAGATGAACAAGATGAAGAACTTCAAGAGGAGGTTCTCGCTCTCGGTGCCGCGCACGGAGACCATCGAGGAGTCACTGACGGAGTTCACGGAGCAGTTCAACCAGCTCAACAACCAGAGGAACGAAGGTGAGGAGCCCCTGGGTCGCTGCCGTGGCTGCTCGGGACCATCTGGGGTGGCTGAAAGCCTCTCCAGCCCCCCCCAGCCGTTCTCTGGGGTGTGTGGAAAGTTCCTGCCCCTTGCTCTGGGTTGCTTTCCCCATTATCTGCCCGTGGGGGTGAATAACACCTCGTCATTAAACCTGACGAGAGATTTATCCTTGCTTGAGGAAAGCCTGATGGGAGGGAAAGGAATTTGCAGAGAACGGGGAGCAGTGACACAGCTGTGGTTAAGGTGGAGAGGGGGAAAAGTGGGGGATCTCCTCCTGCCTCCCCAAAAGAAGGGGGTGACCCCTCTGGGGGCTCCAGGCTGCTGTTCCCCCAAGCCAAAGGGGCCGTTCTCTGTCCCGGGCAGCACCCGGGGGATCGCTGGCCCAGCCTTTGCTCCTCCCTGGAGTTCGGTTTTGGACACCCCAGGGAGATTTAGGGTTAAACCCCTGCCTGAGCCGCGCGGGGCGGGCACATCCCCTGTGCGAACAGCAGCCCCCGGAGCAGGCTGGGGCAGGCTCCGGGCACAGCCGGGGATGCTGGAGGCGCTGGGAGCAGCCCCGGCGGGGCGGCCGTGCTCGGGCAAGCCGGGCAGAGCTCGGGGGGGGCCGGGCAGAGCTCGGGCAGAGCTCGGGGGAGCCGGGCAGAGCCGGGCTCGGCTCGTCGCAGGGTGAATCCCGGCCGTGCCGCGGTGCCCGCTGCCAGCTGTGCCACAGCCCGGCCCCTTGCTGCGCCCTCAGCTCCCGTTCGAGCTCTGCTTGCCCTCGCCCCGCAGCCGCTGTGACGCTTGGGCTGAGCCCTGATGTCACCGCCTGGCACCGGCGCTGCCCGGCGGGGAGGGCCCGGCCGTGCCAGCCCAGCTGCTCGAGGGTGCTGGAACCTGGGTTAGAGCCGCCTTCCCTCCCTCCTGGGGCTCCTCTTCATCTCTGCAGACACCCGAGCAGCATCCCCGGCGGCTCCTGCCCCGCTCCCACGCACCCCGGCAGGCAGCGAGGGCTGTAATTAGAGCTGAGCCCTTAATTAGCCGCGCAGGAGCTGCGGGGATAAAACGGGGCGAGGCTGAGGAAGTCCTGGGCGCTGACAGCTGCTCCTGCTGTTGTCCTGCTCTGCTCCGGGATGTGGGATCGCCTCCCGTTATCTCCTCCCGTTATCTCCTCCCTGCAACCCCCAGAGGTGATTTCCCCGTTATTCTGCTTTAATGAGACATCGGTCACGGCTCTTCCTTTGCCCTTGGGTGGCAAAAAGGGCGAGCAGCGTCTGCCAGCCCCTCCTGGGCTCCTGGGTTTGATCCCGAGGTAGCCAGGAGAGAACAGGGGCAAAGTCTGAGCCTGCACCGAGGGTGGGCCCATGATTTGGGGTGTGCACCAGCTGCTCTCTTGCAGGGTTTGTGCTCACGTTCGGAGCCGAGTTTGGATCTCTCCGAGGGCTTGGTCGCCTTTTCCCAGGTGGAGAATCAAAGTGCAGGGGGGAAAAGTGGCTTTGCTCCAGCTGTGGGGAGCAGAGCTGAGCCCACAGCCGCCCCTGAGCTGCTCCTTGTCCCCGTGGAACAGCTCTGCTGCAGGTTTTACCTTCCTCCTCAGCATCTCTGGGGCTGGCCCTGGGCTCGCTGTCTCCGGGGCTCCAGAGGGAATTGCCTGGAGCTCATGTTTTCCCTCCAGCCCCAGAAATCCCGGGTTAGCAGCATTCCCAGGCTGCAAATCCCACGCTTTGGTGGCTGCGGGTGCCTGTGCCCATCCTCGGGGAGCAGCAGGAGGCCAGGCCAGGCCTCCTCAAGGATCAGGGAATGGGTTGGGTTGGAAGGGACCCCAAAGCTCCTCCTGTTCCACCCTTGCCATGGGCAGGGATGTTTCCACTATCCCAGGGTGCTCCTGTAGGGGGACGAGCAGGGGACAAACCTGCCCCATCTGTCGTGTTTGTGGTGAGAAATCCCCAGCTCCGTCCTCCCCATCCCGTCACTCTCGTGGCTCCCGTCATTCTCATGACCTCACCCCCACAGATGCTGATAAAAGGAGGAAAAACAGGCTTTTTTTTTTTTTTCCTAGGCTGGAAAATCAAACAGCTTTCCAGCCTGGGCACATCCTGTCACCAGCAACGTCACCTTGGTGGAACCTGGGTCTGTATTTTTTCAGAGGGATCAGGGCTCGGTGGCCCCCCGTGTGCTTTGATAAGAGCTGGGGACATCCAGCAGCAGCCCCCAAACCACCTGCAGCCCGCTCTGCCCTCCCAGGCCAGATCAAATTCAGCATCTGGGCTGGACAGGGAGAAAACAGAGCCAGCTCTGACCTCGGCAGCGCCAGGCCCCAAAGAAACGGCGGCGAGGGGGAGGAAGGAGGATGGAAAAACCCGAGCTCTGAGCGGCACAGAGCCTGGGAGAGGAGAGTTCACGCTCAGCAAAGTAATTAAAAGTTCTAAGTCAGGCAGGCAGCGGAGGCTTCTGGCCCCTTTCCTTGGGAGATCAAAGCTTGTTTTGGCACAGGCGGTGTTTAAATATATTTATAAAAGGGGCTGCCGGTGTCTGCGGCCTCCCTTCCGTTCGCTTTGATATCCCGGCAGCCTCGCTCCTGGTGGAGTGTCAGGGCTCCCCGGATCCACGTGAAGTGAATTCCCTCACGGCCAGGGCCAGGTGAATTCCAGCTCCGCGCTGAGCATCCAGCGAAGTCCTCCAAGCCCCGAGGGCAACTCCAGCCCCTCGGGACTGGGAATCTCCCGGTGGTGCTGAGCTGGGCTGGCACATCCCCTGTCCCCTCACCTCTGCAAGCCGCCTGTGAAGTTTTACCTGCTTTTCCCATCCCTTTTGGACCTGCTGTCGTGTCCAGGTTGTCAGTTCAGCTCTGATTTTACATCTGGTATCACAAGAGGCTGACTCTGATCTGCTGCTGCAGGCAGCGCTGCTGGTTCGCAGCTCTCAGGACGGGCTGCACCTTTTGCCCAGCTTTGGGTTTGTTTCACCTGTGGGAACCGGCACAAATCCACCCAAAATATCATTTCCAGTGGATTAGTTGGGCTCCAGTCAGTCAGATCTGAAATGGCCTTTAGTCTCCTTGAATATCATTCGCTGGGGAAACGAGGAAGTGAAAAGGAGTTGGTCCAGTTGAGTCAATCCACGTTATTTTCATACCTGTGGTTAATTCAGGGGACGTTTCCTGATTGCTGCTGTAAAAACGGACAGAGGGAAACGGACAGGGAGCAGAGGAAGGACTTCCCTGTGTGCCCAAAACCCCTGGCACCGTTTCAGAGCCGTGGCACAGGCCAAACCCACCCCTCAGGTGTGGGCTGGGCACCCAGGGCCCCTCAGCTCTCTGCTCCCTGCTCGCCCGGTGCCCGTGGCACAAACCCACGGCCTTTGCCAGGTCACTTGCCTGCCACCTCTCATCCGTCAGCCGGGCAAACCGCAGCCAGGTCCCAGCCCTGCTCAGCACCCCGTGAAAATCCAGCCCTCCCTCCCCGGTCCTGAGCCATGAGATCATCCCTGGCCGCACCTCGCGATCCGAGCGGGGATTGTCGCTGTGCAGCCCCGGGGACAGGGCTGGGATGCGGCTGGGCTCAGCCCGGGGCACTCCCTGGAGAGTTTCCCTCCTGCGCTGCTCCCCCTTGCTCTGGGGAAGGTCCGCAGGGGATTTTTGGGGATTTTTGGAGCGTGGCTGCGAAGCTGGGAGGAGGCGCAGAGCGGTGCGGTCACTGCGGAGGGCGCAGGGCGCTCCGTCCTGCCTGACCCCGCACCCCTTTTGTCCACCCCGGCACCGTCCTCGCTCCCAGCACGCCCAGTTCGCTGCTGCCTCCTTCCCAAGGAAGGAATTCCAGGAAAGCCCCTGGAATCGGCAGCCGTGGATTCCCCACGGGAATCCTCTAGGTGTATTTCTGGCTGACCTGCGCCGAACTCTGGGTGCTGGCTGCGAGTGCCAGGATGTCCCCGGAGTGCCACGATGTCCCCGCTGGTAATCACAGAGTGAGGAGCTTGAAGTGCACACCCCAAACCGAGGACCAGAAGGAGCTCAGTGGCTCATTTTGTCCTGATTTCGTGCTCCTCTCGCGGCTTCCCGAGCCCAGGGAGGCTCCACACCCGGGGTCCCAAGGGACTAGGTGTATTTCTGAGCTGCTTTGGTGGGGCGGGAGCCCCCCTTGGTGTTCAAGGAGCTCTCGTGCTTCTCCCCGTGCCCGGCTGAGGGCGGCAGGACGGGTCAGGACAGCCCGGAGTGGTTCGTTTTGCAGTGAGCGACTTCGATCCCAAACTCCTCCCGAGAAACGCTGTCCTGGGTTAAAGACAGGTGTGTGCTAAGGAGGGCGGGAGCCCCCCTTGGAACGGACCTTGGAATGGACCACGGACAATGGAACCCCCTTCCCTCCGCATTACTGCCGGGAGAGCAGGAGAGGCAGGGCTGGCACCCACCCCCGTCCCACACATCGCGCCCCGCACGAGAGAGCCCCGCTGAGGGCGGGCGGGCGGCCGGACCCGCCCCGGGCTGTGCCCGGGTCTTTTGTCTCGCCGAAGTGCCCAGTCGTTATTGTCTCCCAGCAACGCCCGTGGGGCACGATTCCTTAGGAGAGAAAAAAACCCAAACAAAGCAAGCAAAAAACAAAGGGAGAATTCCTAAAAGCCCAACAAACGGTCACCTCCTGGGAGGAAAACACCCGCATTCCTGGCGGCCGCGGCGGCTCCCAGGGCAGGTGAGGAGCCTGAACTCCTCGAGGAAGGAGTTTACTCCGCTTTCTCTCTCTGTTTTGCTCTCCTGACCCAGCACCGAGGGATCCAGAGCCAGGAGCGGGCACCCCGGTGCTCCCCAAGGGCTGCTCTGCCTAAAAACATTCGGGAACGTAAAGCTGGGAAGGATCCGCGTCCCCGAGAGACGCCGCTGCAGGGGCTGGGGCAAACCCGGACTGGATTTTTCCCGGAGTACGGAATGGATTCTTAGGAAAACCCGGACTGGATTTTTCCTGGAGTACGGAATGGATTCGCGGGGAAAACCCGGACTGGATTTTCCCGGAGTACGGAATGGACTCTAGGGTAAAACCCGGACTGGATTTTTCCCGGAGTACGGAATGGACTCGGGGTAAATCCATTCCGTACTCCGGGAAAAATCCAGTCCGGGTTTTCACTAACTCCATTCCGTACTCTGAAAAAATCCAGTCTGGGTTTTCCCCCATTCCATAATCCGGGAACCCTCCGGGCGGGATTTTTCCCGGAGCGCTGCGCTGGGATTTGGGATCTCCGGGTGCGGAGCAGCTCCCCCCGCCAGAGACCCTCGTGGCCGGGGGTGCTTGGGGAGCGCTGCGGGTGCTGACGCTCCAGGAACGTGGAGCCAAAAGCAGAATTCCCTGGGGAAACAGGGAACCAGGCGGAGACTCCCGTGTCNACTCCCGTGTCCGCAGAGCGCCCCTGCCCCGCCCCCGCTCCTTGCGGCTTCTGCCGCCGCTCCAGCCGCTCACTGTGCAGGGACCCGCTCACTGTGCTGGGACCCGCTCACTGTGCAGGGACCCGCTCACTGTGCTGTCCCTTTGTCCCCAGACCTGGCTCAGGGCAGGGACCCGCTCACTGTGCTGTCCTTTTGTCCCCAGACCTGGCTCAGGCCAGGGACCCGCTCACTGTGCTGTCCTTTTGTCCCCAGACCTGGCTCAGGGGCACCTGCAGCTGGCGCAGCTGGGCAGGGAGCTGGGGGCGGACGGCAGCCCCGTGTCCCCGCCGGAGGGGCAGGGCCAGTCCCCGGTGGCGGCCGTGCGCTACCGCAACCACGGCCAGCGCCGCTTCTCCATGGAGGCAAGTGCTGCGGGCAGGGGGGACCTGGGCACCTCCGGCTGGGCACCTCCGGCTGGGCACCTCCGGCTGGGCACCTCCGGCGGGCACCTCCGGCTGGCACCTCCGGCTGGCGCCTGCCCGCTGGCTGGAGGGGCCGGGGTGCGGTTTGGGACGTCACGAGCCGTGTCCTCTGTCCCCTCCCTGCAGGACGTCAGCAAGCGGCTCTCGCTGCCCATGGACATCCGCCTGCCCCCCGAGTTCCTGCAGAAGCTGCAGATGGAGAGCCCGGAGTTCCCCAAGCCCCTGAGCAGGATGTCCCGACGGGCGTCCCTCGTAAGTGGCACCGAGCCGAAGGGGCAGTGCCGGGCACGGCGCCTCCCTGATGGACTCGTGTCCCTGCCACCAGCCGCAGTCGTGTCGCGCTGTGCCAGCTCCCCCCGGTGTCACTGAGGTCCCCTCCGGTCCCTTCTCATTCCCAGCCCTTCCTGCACATCCCCAGCAGCGCCGGGAGGAGCTGAGGGAGCTGGGGGGGCTCAGCCTGGAGAAAAGGAGGAATTCCGGGGGAATTTCTGGCTCTGCACAACTCCCTGACAGGAGGGGGCAGCCGGGGGGGATTTGGGATCTTATCCCAGGGAACAGGGGCAGGAGGAGAGAGGGAACGGCCTCAGGCTGGGCCGGGGGAGGCTCAGGTTGGACATCAGCAGGAATTTCCTCATGGAAAGGGTTGGAAGGGGCTGCCCAGGGAGGTTTGGAGTGCCCATCCCTGCAGGTGCCACCTGGACGTGGCACTGAGTGCTCAGGGTGGGGATCGGGCACAGCTCGGACTCGATGATCCCGGAAGGATTTTCCAACCTCAGTGATTCTGAGATCTGCATCCCTTCCCTATCTGCACCTCCTGTGCTGCTCCCACCTTCCCTCACTGCCCTGAGCACACCTGACTGCCCTCTCGGCCTGGCTCCTTCCCAGAGGGAGGAGAAGGAAAACCCTCCTGCGATTCAGCCAGAGCCTCTTGCCCGTGGAAATGCCAACGTGGCTAAACAACGGATCAGCCTTTGCTTCAGTGGTGGCGCTTCGGCTCCTGCGCTGCAGGTGTGCTCAGAGCCGCCCAGGTGCCACAGCCAGGCCTCAGGAGGCATCTCAGGATCCCAGGTGCCCGTTCAGGAGGAGGAAGAGGGAAGGAGAGCTTTGAATTTTCCAGAATTTCCCTGGAATTTACCTGCCGGTGCTGTCTGATCGATAGAACAGACCCCGCCAGGGCGATGTGTCGTTCATATTCCTGATGTGTCATTAATATTCCTGATGTGTCATTGATATTCCTGATGTGTCGTTAATATTCCTGTCCCCCGGTGAGTCAGGAATGTGGCTCTGGGGGTTGTGCAGCACCTCGGGTTCCAGCGCCCTCATTCCCCCGCTCAGGACACGGCTTTTCCCAGGAGACGCGGAGGGTTTGGGCAGTAAACGGAGTAAAAATCCCCGGTGTCACTGCCCAGTGTCCCTGGAAACCCCTGTGGAGGTGAAGCCATCCCGGGATGAGGCTGCCCCCTCCCCAGTGATGTTTTCCTGTCTCTCTCACAGTCAGACATCGGCTTTGGGAAGCTGGAAACCTACGTTAAGCTGGACAAACTGGGAGAGGTGAGTGGTTTGTGACCCCCCTGTAAGGAATTCAGTGAAATTCAAAGGGCAGCTCGAATGGCAAAGGGCAAAAACCCTTCAATATCCAGAAATTTTCGGATTAAGTCTTTCTCGTGGAGTTCAGACCTGGTGCTGTCGCTTCAAGTGGTCCTTGCCCCAAANGGAGAACTGCGGGAACCTGATGAGTGTGCACAACGTGAAGGTGAAGGGGGGAGGTGCCCGGGACCCCCTGCCCCGCCCCTCATCCTGGGTGGGGATGTTTTGGGGCTGGGGGAGCCTGGAAATCCCTTCCCTCCTTCACTGGTTGCTCCCTCCGCCCTTTTCCAGCCTGTTCCGAGGCTCCCCCAGCGTTTCTCCCCGAATTAAATCACTGCACGTTCAGAATGCTTCATCCCCCTTTGTGACGCCCACCCCAGCACGGCTCCGAGGGCTCCTTCCTGCCCTTGCCACCGAGATCCCTCCAGGGATCTGTGTGTTTAGTGCCCACATCCCCGTCCTAAACGCAGCCTCCTCCTCCTCCTCTTCCTCCTCCTCCCCCATCCCAGTCAAAGGACAGCAGTCGCCTTGCAGTCCTCCAGATAGTGTTTCCTGAGCTTTTGCTTTTGTAGAGTAAAAAATGACCCTCTCCCCATGCCTCCTGCAGACTGCTTGTTTGCATCAAGGTAAACATTTAAATGTCACCTAAACATAAAAATAGGTAGGAGGCACATTAAAGACACTTCATCTCCACTTCACATNTTTTGGGGATGCCGGTGCTGTGCCACCCTGGGAAATGGCCTGTGTCCCCTGTCCCCTGCCAGGGCACCTACGCCACGGTGTTCAAGGGCCGCAGCAAACTGACAGAAAACCTGGTGGCGCTGAAGGAAATCCGCCTGGAGCACGAGGAGGGGGCTCCTTGCACGGCCATCCGGGAAGGTGAGGCCGGGAGGGGCTTTCCCCAGGGTCCCAGGTGGAATTTGGGATGGGTGTGCCCCTGCTCAGCCCCCGTTCCCGCTGCCCCAACCCCGCTGTCCCCGCAGTGTCGCTGCTGAAGAACCTCAAACACGCCAACATCGTCACCCTGCACGACATCATCCACACCGNCATGTTCCAGCTGCTCCGTGGCCTGGCCTATTGCCACGGCAGGAAAATCCTGCACCGAGACCTCAAACCCCAGAACCTGCTCATCAACGAACGAGGGGAGCTCAAGCTGGCCGATTTTGGTGGGTGAAGCCCTGTCCCGGGGAGAACGCAGGACTGGGGGAAGGGGGCAGCTCCTTGATCTGTGCGGCCCTTCCGCCCTCAGGGTTAGCCAGGGCCAAGTCAGTCCCCACGAAAACCTACTCCAACGAGGTGGTGACGCTCTGGTACCGGCCCCCCGACGTCCTGCTGGGATCCACCGAGTATTCCACGCCCATTGACATGTGGTGAGGCACGGAGCTTCCCGGGAGCTTCCCGGGAGCTTCCCGGGCTCTCCAGGACGGGCTCGGCCAGTTCCACCCTCATCCCCACGGCGCTGGCTTCAGCAGAGGGTGGGGGGCTCTCCCAGAGCTGTTTTCCCTGTCCCCTGGGGTTATTGGCACCAGAGGTTTGGGGGCTCTCCCAAATCTGTTTTCCCTGTTCCTGGGGCTCTCCCAGAGCTGTTTTCCCTTTCCCCTGGGGCTTTTAACACCAGAGGCTTGGGGGCTGTCCCAGAGCTGTTTTCCCCATCCCCTGGGGCTCCCCAGAACGGTTTTCCTTGGGGTTTTTTTACACCAGAGGTCTGAGGGCTTTTTTTCCCTGTTTTCCCTGTCCCCAGGACTCTCCCAATGCTGTTTTCCATGTCCCCTGGGTCTGTTAACACCAGAGGGTTTGGGGCTCTCCCAGAGCTGTTTTCCCTGTCCCCAGAGCTCTCCCAGAGCTGTTTTTCCTGTTCCCTGCGGCTCTCCCAGAGCTGTTTTCCCCGTCCCCCGGGGCTCAGCGGGTCGGGACCGTG
>VZRQ01001315.1:68341-80360 GCA_013397975.1 Machaerirhynchus nigripectus
CGGGATCCACCCACAGTGGGACTGGGAATTGGGGAATCCCAACCCGGGGCCTTGAGCCCAGGGCTGTTATCTGCACAGCCAGGCTCTCTGGGTGGGGGGGGGGGGGGGGGAATATTTTTGCTAAATCTGCAATTCAGAAGAATAAAATCTGGTCCTGACCTCCGGAAGGATCAGAACTATCAAGCAAAACGCGTTTTTCTTCCATGGGACCGAACTCACTGTTCCTATTCCCATTGTTCCCAGAACAATGCAGGCCTCATAAATGAATTCAGGCGCGAGGGGCAGGCTGTGAGGGAGGGGGGAGTTCTCCATACATTTAAATCATGCCACGAGCCAACAAAAGGCAGGAAATTTGGAGCTGGAGCTCACACTTGCTCCCAGACATGTAGAAAACAAGGGAATGAGCTGTCACTTAGGATTTCCTGGCTTTCTCCCCCCGTTGGTTGCAGTGTAAACACCGCTGGGTCGTGCTGGGAGGAGACGGGAGGGCTTCGTTTGCTTCCCTCTTGTTTCCTCACCAGGGGGAAAAAAAAAAGAGCGATTCCCTGTGGATTTGGAGGCACCGCGGAGTCGTGGGTGTGTGCTGGGAGCGGGCTCATCCCATGGGATCACCATGGATCCAGTGGGGATGTGGGGTGGGACTGCGGGAACTGCGGTGGGACCGCGGAGTGCTGGAGCCTCGCTGGGTGCCCAGAGGACCCCGAGCCGTGGCTGGACCCTCCCTGCTGCGCTCAGGCCGTGCCCGGGGGCTGCTGGAGGTCGCTGGGCTGCGGCAGAGCTGTCCCTGTTGGCCTGGAAACCACGGGCTCCTCTCAGGAGGTGCTGAGCAACCCCTGCTAATGGTCAGGGACAGGGCTGGGAGCAGCTCCCCCTTCCCTCCCGGAGAGTTCCAGCCGCAGCTCCGGCCGCAGGCAGCAGCGGCTTCGCGGTTTCATTCTGGGGGCAGGAGTGGCCGAGGGTTGGGCACGGGGACGTTTGGGGTTTGAAGGGCTGGGGTGGCGCTTTGGCCCAGGGTACCTGTGCCCAGTTCCGGGTGACTGCTGGAACCTGGCACTGGCTGGGGATGCCCCAGCAGATCAGGAGACTTTTTTTTTCCCCAATTTTCTCCCTTTTTTCCCTCCCCTCTCTCCACCTCCCACCCAGCATCCATCCCTCCCTCAGCATCTCCGTCTCCCACCACCACCTCTCCTTGCGCTCGGAACTCACTTCAGGCACCTCCCCTGCGGAAGCCGAGCTCAGCGCCCCAAAACGCTGCTGCTGGGGGAGCTGGGCCATGCTTTTGGGAGGTTCAGGTGCTCACCCACCCCTCTGTCCCCTCCCCAGCTGCCGGTGCCCATCGCTGTGTTCTTCCTGCTCTACAAGGAGCGGATGGTCCCCTGCTTCAACGGCAGCAGCCACCCGCTGCTGTCAGCTGACGAGCTGGCCCTGGAGACACGGCCTGGGGACAAGGACGAGCTCTCCACAGCTGCCCCGAGACCCCACACGGCTGCAGGTGAGCTGGAGATGCCCTTTCTGTGGATTTTGGGGAGAAAAAGCCATATTTGAGCGTGTCTGTGGGGTAGGAGAGACCCAGCGCTGCTGTCTGAGGAGGGAACTGTGCAAAGTGTGCACAGGGTCCAGGAGTATCCAAACAATCCCACTGCCCTCAGATGAGATGGAATCTGGAAGAGAGATTGATATCCTAACCCCAGTGAGGTCTCCAGGACATGTTTCTCCATCCCATGTTTCTCTGAGCCAACCCTGGGCCCCCCAACCCTTTAAGGACACGTGGCAGTTGTGCCCCTTCATCCCCTCCTGGTTTTGGATCGTATTTCTCACTGATTATTCAGTTTAAAAGCGGTCACTGTGCTGCAGATGCTGATTGTTATAGGATTGTTTTTTTAATTCCCCCCTTGTCTGAGGGGAAAAGTGAAATCCAGCCATAGTTTGCTCCTGAGCTCATGGCTGCAGCCTGTCTTGGGGACAATGGTGACATTGTTCCTTGCTGCTCAGGAGGGACGTGTCAGAGTCAATTCTTTGGGTAAACAGTGAATCTTGGAGGTAAATACAGTTTAGGGAGTGTTCTGTGTTATTCCTGGAGAGATGGCTTTGCCCCCGGGCAAGAAAAAGGGAATTTTAGGGAATTCTGGAAGGTGAGGGCGAGTTGGGATGTGGTGAGGTGCTGGAGGGAAGGCTCGGGGTGATGCCAAGCTCTGTGTGTATCCCCCTTTCCCAAAGGTGGCTTGTTGGGTTCAATATTCATTATCCGAGCAGTGGGAGCTCTCCTGGGCAGGGCTCTCCTGTGATCCCTCCAGGGGTGAGGGGATTTGGGCCACGAGTGCCGTGACCGAGGTTTTATTGCCGGTAAGAGCGGGGCCAGAAGTGTGGAACCCTGAAATGGGGAGAGGAGCACGAGCAGCTGCAGTGAGAGAAGTGGCAGATCCAGGGTCGCAGTGTGTGGAGATCCAGGATCCCGGGCTGTGGAGATCCAGGACCCCAGGGTGTGGAGATCCAGGATCGTGGGCCGTGGAGATCCAGAGCCCCAGTGTGTGGAGATCCAGGATCCCGGGCTGTGGAGATCCAGGATCCCAGGCTGTGGAGATCCAGGATCCCGGGCTGTGGAGATCCAGGACCCCAGGGTGTGGAGATCCAGGATCCCGGGCTGTGGAGATCCAGGATCCCGGGCTGTGGGGATCCAGGACCCCAGGGTGTGGGAATCCAGGATCGCGGGCTGTGGAGATCTAGGACCCCAGTGTGTGGGGAGCCCAGGATCCCGGGCTGTGGGCAGATCCCATCCCCATTCCCAGTTCCTTCTGGAAGCTCAGAGGAAGGTAAAGGTGAGGCTGGAGCCCCCCGAGCTCAGCACTGCCGCACATTCAGGCCCTGCCTGGGACTGTCCTGCAGCTGTCCCACAAACCAAACCCCTCTGAGGGCTGGCAGCCACCCAGCCCCGGGGGGACGTTCTGGCCAAGTTCTCTCTGCATTGTTCTCCACCAGCTCACGAGGATTTGTTCAGCTGCTGCCAAAGCAAAAACTTCCGAGGGGCTTCCTACACCTATTTCGCCGTGCACGTCACCGGGGCTCTGGTTCTCTTCATGACCGACGGGATCGTGGTGAGTTCAGCTGACCACATCTCTGGGTTTTTTCCCTCCCAAACCCCTGTGACACCCCCAGCCCGGCTGCAGGGCCTCAGGGGGTGATGATGAGCGGGGTTACGCAGGTATGGCAATGTCCCAGGCCCTCCATCTCCAAGGATAACCAACCCCGAGCTCTCAACGTGAGGTTTGGAACCCCAAAAGGGTGGGGCAGCCCCTCGGGGAGGGAGAATCTCTGCAGACAGAGCTTTTCCCAGGAACTGCTGCGGAGCTTTGCCCTTTTAGGACGGATTAAACCCCACGTTCTGCTGCTGGTGGATGTGCAAACCCCTTGGGAAGGGTTTCCACCACGGCCGGGCTCTCCAGCGCTGCCACCATCAATAACTGAGGGGCAGAGGAGCCTGAAGTCCCCGCGGGGGTGTGACAGGGTGGGTTTTCCTGCAGGGAGAGTACTCGGGCTTCGTGTACAGCTACGCCGTGGAGGAGCCGCTGTCCGTGGTGCACAAGGTGGCCGGGTACCTGCCCAGCCTCTTCTGGGGCTTCATCACCCTGGGCAGGCTCATCTCCATCCCCGTGTCCTACAGGATGAAGCCGGCCACCATGGTCTTCATCAACGTGGTAAGGATGGGGTTAATTCCCTTAATCCCCCTTTCCTCACCCCAAAAACTGCGGGTGCTGGACGGGGCCTGGATCCTGCAGGATAACCTGGAATGGGTAAAACTGGGGGGAAAAAACGGGCATTTGGGGGTTTTGGATTCATTGGGGGGGGGGGGTTTAATTTGGGGACAATTTCATTGATTTTTGGGGGCTTTTAGGGGATTTGGAGGGGATCGGTTTGGAGCTGGCAGCTCCTCTCACGCCTGGGGGGTTGGCACAGGTAGGGCGGACAAGGTGCCTGCCAGGTAGCCAGGATTTAAAACTTGGTTGCCCAACTTTCCTGAGCCTCAGCGGACCTGGTGTGAGAGCTGGGAGGGCACCAGGAGAGTTGGCACTAAAAAAGTGCCAGTTTTATTTACCTTACCCGGTGTCTCCTCCACCCACAGGGAAATTAATTCCTGGGGTAGCTGTGGGAAAGGGAAGGCAGATCACCCCATAAATTCCCTTCCAGAGGCTGCTGAATTTAATAAAACACCTGGGGAGAGGGGCAGGAATCCTTTTGGGATGGGTAAGGAGGATCCGTGTAAGGACACGGCAGAAAACAGCAAGGTGATGATCCCATTCCCACTTCTTACAGAGAAGAGGAAAAGCATGAGCAGGCAGTGAACTTCCAATTTATTTGAACCAGAGGTGATTTTGGTGGCCGTATTTTGGTTATTTGACACATCACACGCATCTAATGGGGTGGGGAGAAGATTTGGGGATGTTCTCAGTAAAAATCCACCCGGCTGATGCCGACCCCTGGGCAGTGCTGGGAGCTGTTGTAGGACCCAGCAGCTCCTGGAGTCGCTGCAGCATTGCCACAGCAAATCCCAGCTCGAATTCAGCTGCTTCAGGATCCAAATTGCTCCCGAGCACTCGCGCAGGGCCGCAATCAGGGCCCGACCAATTAAAACGAAACCAGCTGGAATATCAGAGCTCCCTCTGCTGACTCTGCCCTGCATCACTCGGGCATTTCCCGGAGTTTTACTGGTATTTCCAGTACCAGCCAGGGGTGAGGGAAAGTTGATTTAAATGCAGTTGGCTCTTTGGCTTTGATGCTGTGGCTGCTTCCTGAGCAGTTACCGAGAGTTAATTCTGTAATTATTGAGTGACCTCAGCCTTATTCAGCAGAATAAAGAATTATCAGTGACTGAGACACGTCAGTAATGTGGAAGTTGTTGTACTCTTGTATTTAAAGGTGTTTTTTCAGACACAATTTTAAGTTTCTACCTAATGAAACTGAGACTTAATTACCAACTCTATTGTAAAAAGTGACAACTTCTCTTTAAAGCCGGATGGATTTTCTTTGCCCATTCAGTTTCTCAAAGGCTGATCTATTTTTCCAGCATTTTTTCCTCTTCCAGTGTATTTCCTACTAAAAACAAACATATTTTCTCTTCCAGACTCTTTCCTATTAAAAACAAACTCTAGAGCCTGTTGCACTGGGCGTTTTTCTGACTGGTTTTTGTGGGTGCGTGTGCTTCTTACAGGTCGGGGTCCTCATCACCTTCCTCCTGCTGCTGATTTTCTCCTCCAGCGTGGTTTTCTTGTTCGTGGGGACAGCGTCCCTGGGGCTGTTCCTCAGCAGCACCTTCCCCAGCATGCTGGCCTACACCGAGGACATCCTGCAGTACAAAGGTGAGCTGGGATTTGGGCAGCTCTGGGACCAGGTGGATTTTTGAATCCCATCCCCCCCTTTTTTCCAGCTCCTTCCCTCCTCCCTCAGCAGGCCTGGAAGTTCAGGTTTGCTTTTGAAGGCAGATTTGTGGCAGCTGGTAGTCAGAAAATGTAAAATTCTCTGCTTCGCTGGTGAGTAACGAGGCCAGGCAGGGATCTGGCCTTGGCTCCTGGTTTGGGGATCTCAGGGAGAGGCAGGAATGCTGCTTTAGAGGGAGATGGTTCTGAAAACATCACCAGATTATCAGCGAGCTGAGAGCCCCCGAGCCCGGCCAGGAGCTCTCTGCCAGCCTCTGTCTCGGGGGCAGTGACAGAAAAACATAAACCTTTCCAGCAAGAGGCAGCATCAGCTCTGCCAGCAGAGCCAGGTGACAGGAGATTGATTTTTGGGCTTTAACTTTCACCTTTCTGCAGCACTGCAGGTCAGCAGAGGCATTTTCAATATTAAATTTGAACGTTTTGTGAGTTTTGTGTGGTGAGAGCCATGGAAAAGCTTTAAAGGGAGTGCAGGGTGGCCCTGCTGGCCGTGTCACCTCTGCTGCCACCATCCCTTGCCCTGTTTCCTTGCAGGTTGTGCCACAACCGTGCTGGTGACCGGAGCTGGCATTGGAGAGATGGTGCTGCAGCTGCTGGTGGGGTCGGTGAGTAGCCAGGAGGTGGCAAAACCCAAAATAAATTTGGAATTTAGAAAATTCCAAACCTCAGTTCTGCTTCTGGGCACTGCCTGGGCCTGGAGTTACCAGCCAGCAAAGCCCTCCCTGATTATCCATGAAGGATCTGAGTGATGTCTGATCCCTTTTTTTATTTCCATCCCACTGCAGATTATCCATGATCGGGGCAGCTACAGTTTCCTGGTCTGTGGGATGATCTTTGGATGCTTGGCCTTCACCTTCTACGCCCTCCTGGTGTTTTTCCACAGGATGTACCCCAAGCCCTCCCCAGGTAAGAGACCCCAGCCCCGAGCCCCGCTTCGGGATGGGAGCGAGAGCAGCGCCAGCCCCGCTCCAGAGCACTGCAGCAAAATGCAAGGAAATGTTTATTTTACTGCTGCTTCCTCTCTCTTTTTCCTGCTTTGTCTTGCCCACAAAGCCTTGGCAGCCACAGCCCAGGGTTTGCTTTCTTTTCTGCTGCAGGAATGGGCTGTGAATCACAGACAGCACCAGCTTCCCTGGGCTGTTCCCTGGCTGAAATCCAGGGAATAAGTGAGGCTGCCATCCAAGGGCAGCTGTCGGGCTCTTGGAAAAAGGACTCACTGATAAAGGATTTTTTTAGTTATCACCTCAGTCTGGAGCTGCTGTTTGTTTTTTAAGCACCTCGTACAAAAGGAGCAGAGTGGGACAGGCAAAAACGTGTCCGGGGTGACGTGGGCTGTGCCGGGCACTGGTGGGGTCACAGCTCGAGGGCTGGGTCCGGCTCTGGGCCCCCAGCTGGAGGGGCTGGAGCATGTCCAGGGAAGGGAACAGAGCTGGGGAAGGGGCTGGAGAATCCTGAGGGAGCTGGGAAAGGGGCTCAGCCTGGAGAAAAGGAGGCTCTGGGGGGATTTCTGGCTCTGACAGTAGGGAGCAGCTGGGGGGGATTTGGGATCTTATCCTGGGGACTAAGGGGTGGGATGAGAAGAAACAGCCTCAGGCTGTGCCAGGAGAGGCTCAGGTTGGACATCAGCAGGAATTTCCTCCTGGAAAGGGTTGTTAAACATTGGAACTGCCCTGGAAGGTGGAGCCGCACAAGGAAGGCCTGGACGTGGGCCTCAGTGCTCAGGGCTGGTGACGAGGTGGGGACGTGGTGGGTGATGGAATAGCAGCATTCCTGAGGGGAAAGCCTCATGCCCACCCCCTTTAATCTCAGTTAAACTGTCCATTCAGGTGAAATACCCAATTAATCTTTTGCAGAGCTGGACGAGGCCTCCCCTGACAAAGCAGCAGTGCCCGAGGACACGGGGCAGTACCAGCGCTGAGGGAGGGGCCGAGCTCTGCACAAGCAATAAACCCACCCCCAATTAAGCATTACTCCCAAGGGTGATTTCACATTTAATGAACTGAATCATGCAAGTTCTCTGCAATCAAAAGCACAGTAGGTGGGGTAAGTCAGAATCGAGGAAATCAGGCCCAAACCGTCGAGCTGAGCACGAGGTGCCAGTGGCACTTGTGCCAAAGCCACTGCGAGTGCCAGCCCGACCCTGGCACTCAAAGCAGGGATATTTGCACAGCAGTTCCTCCTGCAAATGAACTTTTTTTACCTGTTCAGGACAGAGGGTGGGAAGGGAAAGCTGCTCTCTGCTCCTCGTCCAAGACTGAATGTTCTCCTGGCTCGGTCACTGCGTTGAACAGATTTTATTTTTGGCCTGTGGTGCACAGGACCCCCTTGAATTTACAGCACAACCCTGGGTTTTAATTCATTTTTTGTGCAGCAGGGCCTCGAGTCGGTGTCACCTCCCTTGATCCTTCCAAAGGGGCAGAAGTTCCACCCGGGCAGAGCCCCTCCAGGTGCACACAGTGGTAGCCGGGCCCGTCTCTATTTGCACACCTGATTCCTGTATATTCCACACTCTCCACATGGACAGTGTCTTACTCAGCATGCTCAGGCCTCTTGATTACTTAAAATCATTTGCTTTTCTTTTTTTTTTTTCCCCTTTTTTCGGGGTTTTTTTTTTCTGTTTGGTTTATAAGTCGAGAATGAGCTGTGCTGGTTTGTTTTGCTTTAAGTCACTCCTCGAGCTGCTCCAGCCGCAGTGTCTTTTTTTTAGGGTGGTTTTTATTCCCAGCTTCCAGAGAGAAGGGATTTTTGGGGAGCCAGGCTCCAGCTGCTGCTTCACCTGTGCAATATCCTCATCCAGGTGCCTTGTGTAAGGTACTCCCACAGCCCACGCATGGCCTGTCCCAGCCACCAGGGAAGGACTGGATTTTTGAGGAATGTAAAGGCTCCATCCAGCTCCTCCTGCCGGGAGTGGCTGGAGATGTAACTCCTCGCTTGAACTGCTGTATGTGATGTACATATGTACGTGTGTATATAGAGCAGTGTGTAATTAAAGGTGATTGATTGCTAATTGCTCACTTGCCTGGCCTCAGCTAACTGCAGCCCTTCCAGTTGGCAGTTTCTAAACTCAGCCTGAATCGAACAGATTTTTAATCAAACTGGTTTTAGCATTTACAGACCCATGGAAGGGTTTGGGGTGGGAGGGACCTTAAAGCTCACCCACTTCCACCCCTGCCATGGCCAGGGACACCTCCCACTGTCCCAGGGTGCTCCAGCCTGGCCTTGGACACTTCCAGGGATGGGGCAGCCACAGCTTCTCTGAGAAATTCCCATTTTTCCAAGCAGCAGCTCTTCCCTGCCATAAAATACCTCCACAAACTCCTGTAGAAAAGAGCCTGGAGTTGTTGAATTGCCTTTTTCTCCCTCAAGGTGAGGTTGGATCGGGTCAGTGCAGCTGAATTTTGGGTTTAGCTCATCCCTGGACTCCAGGGACCCCCTCCTGCCTCACATCCCACAGTTGGATCCTATAATGAAACTAAACCTAATTCCAAGCCAGGTAGGACAGGGAAGGAGAAAATTGTGAAGATCCTTCCAACCCAAACCCGACTGGGATTTGATTCCAGCCCCAGCAGAGATTCCAGTTCTCTTCCAATCCCAGAGCAGGTCCCAGGCAGGCCAGCACCGGCTGTAATTCTGCTGCAGCTCCACAGGATGCCACTGTTCCTCTCCTGGCCCTGCCCAGAATAAATCACCCGGAATAAAACAACCACGGACTGCAAAACCCATTTACAGCAAAGGAAAAAAACCCCCTCAATCTGTCCTTCCTCCAGCCCCTCCCACCGTGACAGCATCTCTGGGGTGCTCGGAGGAAATGAGCACCAAACAATTCCAGGAGGGAGCCGAGCTGGGAAGAAATGGCCTCAGTTTGTGTCACACCAGGCCTGGCAGCTTTGAAACCATCTCGTTCTGGCCTGGCAGATGGGAGAACACACAGCTCCATCTCTGCTGAATCAAAATCCACTGTCACATTTCTTGGGTTTGGTAATTCCAATCTCCATTTTGGCTGCTTAGAGAAAAAAACCCACCCTATTTTAAGGAAAATTTCACCAGAATAGCACCTGATTTAGCAAAAAACAATACAATTTACCTCAGGGTCTGATGAACTCCCTCCTTATCACACCCCCTGCAGCTGTAACTTTCTATTTCCTCTACTGAAAGAAAAAAAAAAAAAAAAAACAAAAAACCAAACCCAGTCGAAAGAGCAGAAACTTTGTTAAAAATATTTATTTAAAAAAATACAATTGTTTTGCATGTCTGGTTGCACATAACTATTAACATATGATTGACTTGAATAATTTGCTACAATGCTTTTTTAAAGCCAGCTTGCATTATACAAAGCAAAAATCCCTCTGTCAGTTCTTACATAAAATAGTTTTCTTTAACTATTCCCACCCCGTATTTTTTTTTTTATTAAAAAAAAGATTGCAATACATTGATTTTGTTTTTTAGTTTGGTTTTTTTTTTTCGTCGTTGGTTTTTTTTTTTTGGTTTTTTTTTTTTTTTTTAATTTTTTTTGCACAAAAAATCGAAGCAATAGAAAGCAGTCACCTGATTTCTCAGGAAAGACCTTCACGATGTTTGAATAACAATTCCCAAAGAGCCACTGCCAGAGGCAGCGTTTGTCACTTTGAAGTGTCAGGACAGTGCAAAGGAAGTTTTGCATCTTTAGAAACTTCGCCTCCCCGCTCGAATTCAAACCTGAAATGTGCTCCAACAACTCCATCCCTGCCCTAAATCCAGTTGCTCAGACTGTGAATTTTCAGGATGATTTACACGCTGAAGGTCTTCCTAAATGTTATCTTGGAAGGTTAAATAAAAGCAAAAATTTAGTAACACTGAACAATTACTGAAAACTTTGGCTATTTAAGTACTTGCATTACATACCAGCATTTTTTTTTTTAAACACAATGGCATTAAGATACTTTTAATAAGGTATTTAAAAATAAAAAGGTTAGACTGAGAAGCAATTCTGTCCCAGGCAGGGTCACCCAGCTGGAACAAGGGGTGACTTTTACAGGTGTCTTGTCCAGAAAAGTCTCCAGTGTAGGAAGTTTCAGACACTCACTACAACATAACTTTGCCTCTTGAATTTGTACTATATATATATATATTTATAGAGAAAAGAAAAATGCAACTCTGTTCTGGAAAGAGCCACTGGAAATGTTCCCCCCCTGCTGCCTGCAGGGGAGTTCCCATCGCTGATTGTTCTGAAAACCCCAGGAAGGTGAAACCGGCTCCAGCCCAGAGTTCCAGAGGGAGGGATCTGCTCCCAGCTCCCAAAAAAACCGCCCAGAGCCCAGCTCAGCCTGAAAATTCCAGCAAGGAATCCACACCAAAATCGCCTTCCCAAAACAGATGTGCACTTCTGGAACGAACAGGACAGCACTGGCACACGGCACCACAGCTGCATGGGGGTGCTGGAGTTGCTAAAAATTGATTTAAATCGATTTAAATCCCTCCGAGACACAAAAACCCTGCCCAGCCCAGGGAATCTGGAGCAGCTGCTGCTGGATCTGTGCTGATTCCCAGGATTCTGGCCTCCCAGGACTCACTCCCAGATCAATTCCAGCTGCCCTGATCTCCTTCAGGGGACACAACCGCTGTGTTTCCCTAGAATTTTTCCCCCCCCTTTTTTTTTTATTCCCAGCTTGATTATTCCAAATCAACTTCTCAGCTCCAAAACCAGAGGGGAATAAGCATTAACTGTGCTACTGTACCCATCACAAAGCACTGTGACGTACATAAGGCCATCTGGTAACACTGCAACAGGCTACAAAACAAGTTTGGAAAAGGGAATTTTAGGGTTTTTTTTTTTTTTTNTTTCAAAGCTTGGAGGGTTCAGGGCATGCTAGGGAAAAATAAAAAAACCAACCCCACAACGCATCCCAAGGAGCTCAGAGCAAAGCCAGGGACTGGAATCTCGGAACCCCCCAACCCCAGCACACAGCACACCCCAGGAACCATGCACAGGCCACCCTCGGAGCCTTCCTGTGTTCCAAAAAAAAAAAAAAACCCACGGAAAAAAAACCCTAAAGGAAAATAAAACACAGAAATAAACAACAACAGCTTCCAGTTATTGGTACAGCACTGCTGCAGGGACTGCTCAAGGGCTGAAACGGCCCATGGAATCACCTCCAGCCTCCCCTCTCTCCTGTCTCCACTCGGATCCCTGCTTTCCAAAGGGTCAGGATTCTCCTGTTCCACCCCTGCTTTGAGATGAAAACCTCCTGCAACACAACCTCAGCAGAGAAGTCTTTTAAATCCAAGCCCAAACTTGAGTTCCATGCACACAAAACGACTCAAAACCACATTTAAGACACTTTTTTTTTCAGGGGACGTGGCATCCAACCATGTCAAAAAATAACCTTTGGCAGCTCACGCTGGGGCAGGATTGATTTGAGTGCTAAAAGAGACGAAAAAACCCCAANCTAAAAAAAAAGTTTGGAAAAGGGAATTTTAGGGTTTTTTTTTTTTTTTTCCCCCCCCAAAACTACAAGGAATAAATCTCAACCCTGTTCACAGAGAACGAAATGTTTCCAAAGTGTATTTCCTATAGAAAAACTCTGTGCAACTGAACAACAGCAGAACAAAATAAT
>VZRQ01001315.1:80455-98055 GCA_013397975.1 Machaerirhynchus nigripectus
CCCTAAAGGAAAATAAAACACAGAAATAAACAACAACAGCTTCCAGTTATTGGTACAGCACTGCTGCAGGGACTGCTCAAGGGCTGAAACGGCCCATGGAATCACCTCCAGCCTCCCCTCTCTCCTGTCTCCACTCGGATCCCTGCTTTCCAAAGGGTCAGGATTCTCCTGTTCCACCCCTGCTTTGAGATGAAAACCTCCTGCAACACAACCTCAGCAGAGAAGTCTTTTAAATCCAAGCCCAAACTTGAGTTCCATGCACACAAAACGACTCAAAACCACATTTAAGACACTTTTTTTTTCAGGGGACGTGGCATCCAACCATGTCAAAAAATAACCTTTGGCAGCTCACGCTGGGGCAGGATTGATTTGAGTGCTAAAAGAGACGAAAAAACCCCAAAAAAACCTCACCAGGGAGTGCAAAATATCTCAAAGTGGCGACTGCAGAGTGCAGAATCTGCTCTGAGGGAGGATGGGGATATTTATATGGGTTTTTGGGAACGCATCCTGCCAGGCATGACCCACGTGTGCTCCAGGCAGAGCCGTCCCAGTCACGCTTAAACACGGAGGAATCTAAAAAAAACCACAATTTCAGCTCTCAGAGTGTGCTTCTCATCAGGGCCTGGAACAGCTCCACAGGCAAAATCTGCTGCTTTCTTTGGGAGGGGGAAACAAAATTCAGTTCTGGCCGCTTTTAGGGTGGTTTTGTACCAAAATAATGGAGAGGAAGCAGACATTTTGCTATTCCAGCAGGGAAATATTGGAACATCCAAGGACAAACAGGGCCTTGCCCACCTGTGGTTCTGGGCAGGCAGAAAAACAACCTGCAGGGAACACATTCTCCTGCTTCCTGCTTGTCCCTGGCATAAAGGCAGGAAAAACATCCCTCACTTCGGGATCCGCTGACACCAAACCCCAAATTTCACCTTCCTGCCGGAGTCCGTCAGGGAATTCCCTCAGGAGCTGCAGGAACGGGCAGCGCTGCCCTCACTGCGGCTTCGTGGCTCCTCTGTCGTGCCCCTCCTGACTCAAACCAGGCTCTGGAGGAAGATCTGGTTCCGTTCCCAAGGATTTTTCTCCGTCCAGAGCCGCCTCTCCCCTCCCCGGCCAGCACCGCTCACTGCCGGTGGAATTCCGTGCCCAAAACCGCGGATCCAAGGCGAGGGGACATCCCGGAGAGCTGCACCACACTGTCCCTGCCTTTTATCCTCCAACCTTCCTGTGCCTGCCCTGATCCCATCACTTCCAGCCTGTCCCACTCCCCTGGGGCTGCCCCAGTCACCGATCTGCGCACTCAGCTAATTGCTGCTTAATTAACTCCAAACCAAACCATGAACACCTCATCGAACTCCTCCTGGAGAGCTCCTGAGTGAATCCCTCGTGGATTTTGGGCTCCTCTGCCAGGTGGGAGACCCTCAGGGGCTGCTGGCAACAGCCCGCTCTGTGATTTTTAAGACAAAATAATCCCATCCCCACCACCCCAGAGGCCAAAAAGTCTCTTTTTTCCCCCCATTTCTGCTCTTCCAGATCCGTATTCTGTTCCTCACACGGAAGTGAGGAAGGAACCAGACCAAGACCGTCACCCAAAACTCAAACACCAAGTTTTGGAATACCTGTGGATTTTAACAACATTCCCTGCCCCACTGCTGGGGTCGATTTCCAGAGCTGACAATACCAAGAGAGCCTCTTGATACAACACTGAGATGTTTGTAAACAAACCTGCCTTAAAAATGGAGATAAAATTGCAGAGAACATCAAAAGCTGCTAAAAAAAGGGAGCAAGAAAAGGAAACTTAAATGAATAAACCACGGGAGACAAGGGAGGGGCAGAGCTGCAGCTCCTGATCTCAGCTCGAGGAAAAGCTCCAGCAGGGGATCAGGGCCCTTCACTCCCATCCCAGCTGGAATCCCCGGGGAATCCCACAGGGACGCAGCTCCCTGGGCTGGGGGAGGCTGGAGAAGGGAGATCTGCACCTCAGCAGCTTCGCTGCCCTCAGAGTGAACCTCATAAACCCAAACCAATCCATTTGTGAGACAGCTGAGGTTTGAAAATGCATCAGAGGGAGAAATTACCCCAACCAAGGCCTTTCTGTTGGCACACACCACTCCACTGTCCCAAAGACTGCATGGATCCGGAAGCCCTGGGATGCTCCAAGTGAAAACAAGGAATTGTCCAACTCCAGGAATTTTATCCCTTCCTGACCTTCTGCAAAAACAGAGCTTGAATGTGCCAAAATCGGGGCACAGGAGTCGCATCCCCGCTGAGGACAGGTCTGGAACAAGGCTCTGAACCTAAACCTGCTGCGAAAAAACCCCAAATCTCCTCCACCACCCTCTTCTTACCAGGATCACCCTCCCAGAGGTGATCCACAAAACCAAGTCCACAAAACCAAGGCTACTCCAGCAACAAGACCCCAAGGAAAAAAGCTTCTGTAACGTTGCATTATTTAATCTGTTTTAAAATCACCACGGTACAGAACTAAAACAGAATCTACTCTAACCCCACCTGCCCCACGCTAAATTAAAAACAAGTTGTGAGGAGCTGCACGAAGCTGCTCCTGAAGTGACCTAAAGAACCAGCAGTTGACAGAGCCGAGCCCCTCCCTGGGGAGGCTCTGCCAGGAATGTGATCCGAGGAAAAGCTGGCAGTTACCTGTCAGTGGATGTGGCTGATCGGGCAGCACACGTGCAAGGAATATTCCCTTAAGTGACCTGAAAAATGGCAGTGGAGAAAAGGCAGCGAAAGCTGCTCCTCTCCCACCTCCTCTCCCTTTTCCAGGAGCTTTCCCAGCTGCCTCCTGAGGTTATCATCCTACGTGGACTCGGATTTTTTTCCTTAAGAAGCCAAAGCAATCCCGCTCCCGCTCCGCCTGCTGGATTTTACCTGCTGGAAACCACCCCATCCAGGCTACACTTCCACAGGAACTCGGCATTCCCAAAGGAAAACCTGGATCTCAGCCAGCTGTGGCAGTGCAATCTTGGGGAAGCTTCTTGGAGAGGAGCAGGAGCCCGGAAAGAGCATTTTTTTGGGTGTGACCCTCTGCCCAAAGTGATAAAAGTTCACAAAGAATTAAGTGCACAAATTTTCACTTTTCAACAGCTGAACTTGGCTTTTCTCCACGGGGGGACAAGGGGGAAGGGAAGCAATTAAATTGCAAGTTTTTAGTGCTCATCCATGAATTTTCAATTCGAATCCCAGCCTGCAAATGTGGCTCTCTCCAAAGTCCACGTATTTGGTAGGCGTAAAATCGGCCAACCTAAACCAACCAAAGTGCTGCTATTTATACAGAGCCACAGAAATTTCCCAGAGCAGGCTCCAAACATGCAAACCAAAAGAAAAAAAAATTCCAGATGCCTGCTCTTCGTGATCACCTGCAGCTTCGCTTCTGCATTTCAAAAAAAAAAAACTAAAAATAAGATTAAAAATCAAAATCAAAAAAAGGTCAATATTGCACATTTTAAGAGCTGCTGGCGCAGGAATTTCCTCCTGCATCTGCTGATGTCTAAACATGAAGCGTTTCTGCCTCTGCCAGGACCCAGCAGGGACATAGGTCACTCCATGAGCTCACTCCCTGCTTCTCCACCTGGAAAAGGAATATTTTTTTTCTCCCACTTCCCCCCCTGGGCAGGTGGACAATGCCCAAAAAAGCGACTCTGCTCCACCCACCTGGCCCAGGTGTCACGTCGGGAACACACCAAAGTGGTTTTTCTGTATCTCAGTGTCGGGCATAGAAAGGTAACGTCGCTGCAGGGAAGGAAAAGTCTTGGGTGTTGTGGCTCCAAAGGGAATTCCAAGCCCGCGAAAAGTGGCAAAAGGAAAAACTCTGGAAAAGCTCGAGTTCGCCACTTATCCACGGAACAGGTGCAGTATTTACAGCAAACACTGGCAGCTCCTCGTGCTGGAGAGGGAAAAATCTTCCTCTGCTCACGGCAGCTCTGAGGATGCTGAAGGAAAAGAGATGTCTCCATCTGTTTTCTGGGAATATTTTAGGGAGATCCTCTGACACCCCCAGCTCCAAACCAGAGGTTGCTGCCTGCCATCAGTCCCAAATCAGAAGGACACACAGACCCACAGCCCAACACACCCAGACTGAGGGAGAGGAGAATCCCTCACTCCTTTCACCGCCCCTCAGTTCCCTTAAAAGGCCTCCTGAGGTGTAAAAATCCACCTACAAATTCCACCTCATCTCCCGTGGCTCTGGAAAGCAATCCTGCATTGTTAATCCAGGACACCAACGAGGTGAGAGCAGATTTACCAGAACCCCTCGGCCTGGTTTGGGGTCAGTGCTCCCTCCAAAACAAAAGCAACAGCTCCACTGCAAAACTTGGGATGAGAGCTGGCAAAGGAGGAGCTTCTCCACGTGGGGAAAAGCAGGAAGCTTTTCCAGAACTGTGGGGAAAGAGGAGCAACAGAAACGTTGGGATGTCGCTGTTCCCACCCTGCTGGGGTCTGGAATTCCAGGTCAGGCAGCAACCTCCTCCCCAAAACCGCAGGGAAAATCTCCCCATCCTGCTCCTCCAGCAGGGAGGTCCCAGGCTCTGGAACAGGTCTCTGGCACAAGAAATGTTTGGACTCCAGCATTGAAACTCTGTGAGAAGCGGCAGGAGCTCATCCCAGCGCTCACGGAAAGGGAAGGAGGGCAGGGAAGCATCCAAACCCCAGCCCTGCCTCTCTCCTCCCAGGGGCTCTTAGGCCACGCCACCACTCCACAAAATTGTCCCGGACACAAACTTGGAATAAATCCTTGAAAAAATTTCTCCCTGCAAGAAAAAAAAAACCAAACCAACCCCAAAAAGGACAACGCCAGCAGAAAAGCCCCGGCTGCTTTTGTTGCTGCACGAGTTCTGGTGCCTGCGGGGCGGAGCTGAGAGCACACACCCCTTTCCCAAGCATTTCCTGGAATGCCAGCTTCCATCAGGATTCAGGGTTCTCCTTGCCAAGCACAGGAAGCAGAAGAACAGAGGGGTTTGTCTTGGTTTGTTTTTTGTTTTTTTTCCCCCAAGAAGTCACAGAGAAAAGCCTCCTCTGGTGCTGTTTGCTGCAGTCAGTGCAGGCTCAGCTGCTGCAACACCACCCAAAATTCCTTTTGGACACGGGGAAAATCTTCCAAACCGAGGAGGAGAAGAGACTGGAGCTGCAGCTCCTATTAAGGCGTTTGCATAAACATTCCCAACCTGGGTTCTTCCAAGAAAAGGGGGGGAATTTTTGCAAAAAAAAGGCATTTTTTGATTCGGGAATGGCAGCAACTGCGATTGTTGAGAATCTCTGTGGAATTACAAACTGCTCGTTTTAAAAAAAAGGTGGTTCAAGAGAAGTGTCCTGTCTTTGCCTTGCTTGCCACTGACTGTGTCCTTTTCCAGGAATTCCATGTGCTATGTCTTCTGGAGATCGGGGGAGAAGGGGCCGGGGGTGGAGGGTCCATCCAGTCCAGACAGGGTAAAGGGGCCGTGACTGTTCAGCACTGATGGAAACTAAAAGACAAAACAAGAATCATCAGGCAAAAAACCCACGTTCCTCCCATATCCGTGCACAAAGGAGGGGAAAAAAACCCCAAACCCTACAGCAAAATGAAGAAAAACCACCCCAGACTTCAGAGAATCCTCTCGGCTCCTCACTTTTAATTTATATTTTTAATGCCAAGCAGTGTCACGGTGACCCCTGAGCTGAGCCCTGCCCCATATCCTCATTAATAAGTGATTTAATCCAGGTTGTGGGGAAAACAGGGTCTAAATTGTCCCTCAGGTAATTATCAGCTCTTTCCAGGGTAAAATATCCAGTGTCATTTCAGCCCTCCTTGTTTATTCCCCATCCTCACGGTGCAGATGAGGAATTTCCTTCATCTCCATGGAGATGACAGATCCCAAACCCAGAAGATTTAATTAAATTCTTTCATTTCAATGAAATGAAACAAAAATTAATTCAATTGGTTAAACTCTACCCTTTGCCTCAGCAAACCCGGGGAGCAGATGTGGTAATTCCAGTGCCAGAGCTGTAATTCCAATGCCAGAGTGGAAGGTGAGGGAAAAACACGAGAATTACAACTAAAGGAGTTGGTTTTTTAAAATATAGGGGATTTTTGTGCTATATAGTAAAAAAAAACCTGGCCTTGGGCACTTCCAGGGATCCAGGGGCGGCCACAGCTTCCCTGGGTACCCTGTGCCAGGGCCTGCCCACCCTCACAGGGGTGAATTTTATGGATTTCTTCCATGAAAATCATCAACAACTGTGCCCCACATCATCACAGAGATCAAACACACACTCTTCCTCCTCACTAGTTGTGAGATTAATTAACATTTTTCAGCAGGAACAATTAGAACCATCAATAAGAGTAGAAAAACTCCGAATTCAGGAAAAACCCAACCAAAAAAGTTACGGGGAGGAAAATTTGTACGAGAAGAACCGACCTGAAAAAGACAAATAAACTCTCTCTAAAGCAGTCTGCGCTGCAGTTCATTTAAAACATTCCTGGAACACCAACATTTACAATATCCTGAGACAAAACCGGGCAAACACTAAAATTAACGCTCTCAAAAGCTGACATGGGGGTAGAAAACAGCGGCTCCCATTTCCTTCCCACAGAGGGAAGTTGGGATAAACTGATCCCTGCAAGGGTTGCTGGGGAAGGGACTGAAAATCCCTGGAGAAACCAGCCTGGGACTCACCTGGAAGAGGGTGTTAGCACCTTGCAACCTGGCGGGGCTGAGAGGAGCCACGGGGCTCAGGGTGCTCCAGAAGTGGATGCTGGAGAGCAGAGGGCTGGGAGTCAGCAGGATGGGAGTCTGAAAACACAGGAGGAAAGCAGCTGTGAGAGCCTTTCCTATGGAATTCCAGCCTTTCCCATGCAATTCCAGCCTTTCCCCCTGCAATTCCAACCACAGCTGCCACAGATTTCAGGAACTCCCATCTCCTCCTTCCTCCTGCTCCTCCTCCCTGCCAGCCCCATCCGGCTTTCCCTCCCTCCCCTCGCTGAGCAATCCAAGCCCTCGTTTCCCAAATCCTGCTGGAACCCACGGCAGGGCAGCTCCTCCTCCAACCCAGCACCTGGAAAAGTGGGATTATGGATTTAAGAAGGAAAAGCAGCAGGCACACGCCCGCTCCTGGTGCCGCTGACAATGCCAGCAACAACAACAGGAGTTTCCATCCAGCTCCTGAATATTCCAGGTTCCCCAGCCAAGCACTTCCCAGGGTGCCAAAAGAACAACTCCACTTGGATTTTGTTGGGTTTTTTCCCTCTCTCTTCAGCCATTTCAGTTTTCGAGCAGCACCTTCCCCGTGGTTTCACTCTAATTCCGATTTATTGCAGGGGAGAGATTACACAGATCCAGAATGATTTAACAGCCCTGCTGGATTCAGTTCTCTTCCAAGTTTTCCATGAGACATGAAAGCTTTCCTTTCCCACACAAAGATAACGACCAAATTAAGCAGCTGCTCTTATTGCTGCTCGCTCACAAGACTTTGGCTTTAACTAAATGCTACCAACTGAGTGAAAAAAAGCTGAACAGACACCTCTGTTTTTCTCTGGTTTTGAAGGATTTTCAGGCCCAGCTGAAGGATTTAGGGTTTCTGGAATAATTCAGTATTCCCCATGGCAATTTACAAAGATCCTGCTGGGGCTGGTTTGGGTTCTGCCTCCACACGCCAGCCCTGTGTGCACGGCTGCAACAGCACCTGGGCACGCTTTGGGGTGAATTAACACCAACTGGGAATCAAACTCGTGTTTGATTAAAAAGGAACAACCAGGGAGTGACATCCTGAGCTTTGAATCCCTGCACACAATAAGCATTCATTTTCCACTTGCTGTTCTCAAGCGTAGCATCACCACTGCTGTAGGTTTGAAAAATGAACGAGAAAAAAAAAAGAACCCAGGAAGGGAATTTGGTTACCTGAGAGAAAAGTGCTGGAGTAAGAGAAGCAGTTGGGAGAGAAGGACTCAGGATGCCCAGAGGGCTCGGATCGCTGCCTGTGATGACCAGAGTGGGAGCCAACTCCAGCCCTTTGGGTTTTTTAGATCTGGAGAGGTGATTGGCAAACTCCTTCTCCAGCACGGCTGAATCCTGCTGCTCTTTGGGCTCCGGGGATTGGTGCTGGAGGCCCTGGGCCTGCTCCAGCTGCTGGGAAGCCACGGATTCGATGTCCGTGTCAATGTCCAGGTCGGGGTTGGAGCTCAGGGGCGGCGAGGGGGGCGTGGAGGGGACCTGGAGGGTGGGAGACACCGAGGATATGGGGGGGGTCGGGCTGAAGCTGGTGCTCAAGTTCGGCAAAGGTGCCGGAGGGGCTTCGGGGNGTGACAGCCACCGCAGACGTGGTGGACACCAGGGGGGCGGAGGGAGGCTTTTTGGAGGGCATGGTGACAAACTTGATGACAGAGGGGGTGGGGTCCTGAGGTTTCTTCTCCGCCAGCTTCTCGGCCGGGTTCTCGATCTTGATGGACCTGAAGAGCTTCACGCTGGAGGAGTTGAGGGAGTTGAGGGTGAAGGAGGAGTACAGGCCTGAGTGGATGTAGTCGTTGCGGCTGGAGGACTTAGCACAGGACTGGGATTTCTCCTTCCCACAGTTTTCCACGTCCTTGGGAGCGCTGGTCACCTCCCCAAAGCCGGGCATTTCGGGGTCTCCCTCGATCCGGCCCACGACGAGCGGATCCATGTTCAGGATCTCCGGGTACGACACGAACTTGTACACAAACTTCTTCCCGTTCACCTTCTTAATGATATTCTGTGGGGAAGAAGGCAAAGTATATTTAGACCTTCTTCAGATTAATTTTCTTCCTACAAACACTGCCTAAAATAGGCAGAGGAATTAAAGGCTGTAATCTTTCGGCAAAAAAAAAACCCCCAAAACAAAACATAAAGTTTCTTTTTTTTCCTGTTTTAAAAACACCCTGCGTGTTCCAGCTCTGCTCCCGGAGCTGGCAGACATAACACTGCAACAGGTGAGCTCAACCTGACACTAAACATACTAAAAACAGCCTAAAAATGCTGAGAAATCCCGTTTAACATCTTAAATTAAATAAAAGATGCCCATTACCTCCATCAAGGATCAGTGAGCTGGGTACACTAAGGGTAAGTTAACAGAACTTGCTAAAGGGCTTCTCCAGGATTGCAGAATTGAGAGCTCATACTTCAAATCAAACCACCTTTATCCTTAATAAGATGATAATAAAGGAAAATAAGCAGCTGAACCAGTCAGCAGAACGCAGGCTCATCAGCCATTTCAATACCACAGAGCAGCATCTGCCAAACCCGTTTTGCTCCTCGGTGAGATGCCACACACGCTTCGGACCCGAGATTATCCTCATTTATCATCCCACGGTGGTTGCTGGGATCCCTCAGCGCACTGAGGCAGATCTGTGCCACCCAGTAAGGAACAGCAGCGACCCCCCCTGCCCCAGGCCGAGGCTCCTCAGGAACTGGGGGTTATTTTTATCTGCTCCGCTCACTCGAGAGCGGTCGCGGGATAAAGGGAAGCAAAGGTGAGACTCCAAGCTGCTGGATAAACAAAAGCTTCTTACTCTGCTAGGCTGAAAACAGCGACCAAAACAAGGGTGGAATTCTGAGTACACAGAGGAAATAAAGAGACTTTGGGCTGAAAAATGTTTATTTTGAAGCCACTTGGTAGAGAAAGCTGCAAAAAGGTCTCGAAGTGGCGCGACAGGCACCCTCTCCATCATCATCCTCTCCCAGTGTTGCTTTAACGGGAGTGCTGAGGATTTTAACCCTTGCAAGGCTGTGTATTTTTGGAAAGGGGATTAGGATCCAGAGGCAGATTTGTTATCAGCAAAGCCACCGAGACAACAAAGCCACCAGAACCTCCCGGAACAACCGGCGAGGAGGAAACAGCGCGCCGATAAACGAAATTAAAAACCAAAACGACACCTCTAAACAAAGCAGCCCCACTTCCTTCCACCTGGCACAGGCACGGCAGTGACACCCCTCCCCTGCAGGAGGGAATGCAGGAGCAAACAAAGCTCCTTAGGCTGCTAAGAGGGATGAGGATCAGGATTCCCGCCCTACCTTCACGTAGTAGTAGCGCAGCGCCCGGCTGAGTTTATCATAGTTCATGCTGGGCTTGTTCTTGCGGATCCCCCAGAGCCTGGCCACCTCCTCTGCCTGCAGCAGCTTGAACTCGCCGTCGTTGGAGGTCCAGCAGATGATATTCTTGTTCTGGGGCTCTTGGAGCAGCTGGAGGAGGAACTGCCACAGGGTGATGGCACTGTCCATAGCAGAGAGCTGCAAATCACAAAGGCAGGTTAAGCCCGGAGCATTTCCCTGCTCTCCCTACAAGGGGGGGAAAACGGAGCAGGGATTGTTATTTCCAAAGCCAGCAAGAGTAAAAAATTATTAGTCACCAGTCGTGAAAGATGTTCCCTGCAGAACTGAGGGGCCGAGTGCCAACTCTGGCGTCTCCTCCCACATGTCAGTACTTTTCACATGGGTTATATTTAGCCTCATTTAACTAAATCAGGTCACTTTGGGTAAGTTGCAGTGAGTCACTACCCCCAAAAAAATGTTTCTAAGTTGTTCCATGTTCACCCACTCCGGCTTGTGCTGCCTTGTGAGAAACAGCTCAGGTACACCCAGGTAGGGATCAAACCACCCCCTCACCTCCTCCGTCCCGTACCTGCTCCCAGCTCCGAGAGAACTCAGCACAGCGAGGAACTGCAGAGCTCCAGGAAGAAGATGCCAGAGCAAAACCAACTCGATTTTCCTTCGGTTTCCATTCCTGCCTCTTTGCCAGCAGCTCTCTCCATCACCCCTAATCTCTCCTTCAAATCTTTCTTTTCCAGGTATCACCCGTTTTTTTTTTTTTTAATGAGAGTAAACATGAAACTAAATTAAAATTATTTCACACACTGCCTTTGCTCGGCTCTTAACTCCTGCCATGTCTTACCCAAGTCAGTGATTTAGGCTGGGACTTTCTAGGACTGATATCTGCCAGTTGATTCCTGCACTGAAGCTGTTGATGCATAAATTCAAGGACAGACCAGGCACAGAGATCGTGTTTTACCTTGACCATATCTGACTACACCAAACAGTATTTCCACTAATATTTTTAAGCAGAACACTCATCATTCTGTACAAGACACGCTGTGGATTAAACCAGGCAAAATATTAATTCAGTATCTCCTGCAGATTCTGCTAGTCCAGAACTGTTTCATTAACGCAGCTTAAACTTCTTTATGTGAAATAAAAACAGAGGAAAAATGCTCTGGAATAGTGAGTTACACTAAAAATGTCTGGATATATATAATCACTGTGTTTTTCCCCCTAAGTAAAGGGGGTCCAGGGGCTCTATCTGGGTGAGTTTGATATTCAAACACTATTCCCAAGCTCCAAAACAAAGGCATCAAGCCCAGCCTCGGGGAGCAGGAGCCAGGCTGGTGCTGCTTGAAGCCCCCGAGCACCCAGGGCTCAGCCTGAGATCCAGCCGGGCCTGCCAGCTCATCTCCGCTCCCAAAGCCTTTTATTCCAACCTCATTAGTGCCCAGCACTTAGCCAGCCCTATATAAGGAAGGGAACCGTGTCCACGGGAGAGGCTGAGCACTCAGGGAGCCCCGGGACAGGATTAGAGCTGACAGCTCACCCAGGGCTCTCCGGGGATCGGGGTGCCCGGGGGCAGGTGCCTTTCTGGGCACAGCCCGTGGCACTGCAGCCCTCCTGCAGAATCCCTGCCTCGTGGCTGGCGTGACATCGATCCAGCCAGGTAAATTGCTGCAATTAACACGGAACAATCTCGAAATGAAGGACACCCACACCCCCTCGTTAGGCTGGCCCGAGGTGCTTTCCGTGTTAATTACTGCACACTGTACAACTCCCTGCTTGCCCAAATTAATTGCTCGGCACTCGAAGAAACTGGAGGCTGCGCTTCCAGACTTTTCCCACACCGCTCTGTGCCGTGCCAGCTGATCCATCCAGGATTTAGGGACCAGGCAAACACCTTAAAACCCCTCCACGACCGCCCGGTGGTGCCGTTTGCCACCAACGCCGGGGCTCTGGAACGCCGTGCCCGAGCCTCGGTACCCACGGGGATGATGCAGCCACACGTGGTGGCGTGGAGAGCACGAGGACTTGGTTCTGCCACCCTGCAGAGCTGTCAGGAGCAGTGAGATGTGCTAAGAGAGAGCAGGGAAACGAAGCTGAGTGATTATTCCCACGCTGCGTTTATCTCCAGCACTCCGGGAGCACTGCACCAAACGGCGCTGACTGATGCAACGTGGAAATCAGATTAGCAACAGGATTTCACAGTGGCAAAGGCTTTTTTTTGTTGTTTTTCCCCACCCCTCCTGCTAAAAATCCACGCAGCTTTCATCCCAGAATTGAACTGGTGTTATTTCGTGAGGCTGCCTCCCTTCAGGAAGTCCCACCTTGCTGTTAATTCCAAAGTGACCGGAGCCAAGCGCTGCTGCCCAGGTCACAGCTGCTCTGGAATCCAGCTGGAGATGCACAGAGCTGCCAGAGCAGCACAAAGTTCTGTAAAACAGCACACCCGGAGCGGCCAGAACGATGGAAGAGACCAGATACTAAAAAACAAAACAAACAGGGAAAAAAAAAAACCCCACCTTTCCCAGAGATGAGCATCGTGGTTCTGAGGAAGCGTTTACCAAAGTTAAAGAGTTCACGCTGCTCAAACCCTGCAGTTTTCCAGCTGGAAGGATCCTCCTGCCAGGGGCAGAGTTACAGACTGTACTGGAGTGCAATTTTCATCAAGTTCCTCCTGATGTTTCTGGCACTTGCAGCTTCAGGCGTGTCACGGTTCTGCCCATCACCCGGAGGACGCACGGCACGGCCCCAGCTTGAAAAAGCCTCGTCCAAGAAACATCAAAAGGGTGGAGAGGTCTCACTTATTCCCTGGCTGTCACACAACAGGAGCAGAGAGGACTCTGGAACTGCTCGTGGAGGGGTTTTACTGGGTACAACAGAATGAATATTCCTCTTTATGGAATGTTCGCTGCGCTCGCCTCCGGGGAAGGATGGAGATCCCGCAGTGCGACCTCATGGAAACCTCAAAGAAATGGGGAATTTGGAGTTTTTCTGGAGATTTTATACAAAGAGAAGGCCAGACAACAACCTTGGTCAAAGCAATGGGATCACAGGTGGATTTTGCCCCTTCAGAGTCCAGGAGCAAGCTGGTACTTGGGAAAGTCCAGTGTGTATTAGGAGACAATGCTGTGTTATGAACACATCTCATTTACCTTTAGAGCAAAATTGCTTTGCTACAGCATAGGAATACATCCAAAAAAATGCTGTTTCTGCAGGAAAAAGCAGAATATAACAAACCATCACACGAGATGTAAAATTAAAACCAGCACAGGTGAGCTGAGCACTTCTCTTTGTCTGAGAACCACCAAACGTGGGGATAAGATTTTTCCTTCTCCAGCAGCGGGGGCAGGAGGCAGCTGCTGCCTTTCCTGAGCCCTTCCTTTGGCACTGCAGGGATGAGAAGTGGCTCAAGAACCCCCTGTCCCACTCCTACCCTACCTCACTGAGGGTCAAATGTTCTCTGTGTGATCTGTAAACAGCATTTCAACTTTTCAAATTCCCTCAGAAGGCCCCAATCTGCTCCTCTCACAGCTCCCCACCAGCACAAACCCCCCCTGAGCCCGGCTGCTTTTCCTCCACGAGGAACACACCAATAACTACAAACACACAAAAAACATCCCTTTGCTGAAGGTTCTTCCTCCTGCTGAGAGCCCGTGGAGAAAGGAAAAGGCTTCAGTGGAAAAGGGAATGAGGCAGAGAGGCAACAGCCTTTCCCCTCCTGCACCATGTGAGCAGGAGGGAAAAAATAGTTGCTCGAGGCAGAGGGCAGCTCTGCTTTGTAATGAGGGAGCTAAAATAGAGCACTATTATTGTCTTGAGATCTTCTCTGACGCCTACGGGTGACCCTCGGAGTTCAGCAGGAGCTGGCAGGGTTTGGCTGCACAGCTCCAACCTGAGCCTCCTCCTGCTGCAGGCCTGGGCTTTGCAAAGCCTTGAGCTGAGCCTGAAAAGCCAGGATTTGGGGTTTGTCTCTTTGCTGGTGGCTTGTCCTCGGTGTGATCCGCGGGGTTACGGAGCCCGGGGGTTTGGCTTTTCCTGGGAATGTCAGGGTGCAAGCAGGGCTGGCACGGAGGATTTAGGAAGTGGCACCATCGCCCCCGTGGGCAGCAGCGACACTGCCTGTGGCACAATAAATCCAAATATTCACCCTCTGTGCTCCAGAAGGATCCCTCTCCACGCCCCGAGAAGGGAGCAAAGGCAGGATTAGGGGGGTTAGGCCTGCCCTAAACCCCTCCTTCGAGGTCTTCTGGCAGACCTCCTGCGCTTTGACTCAACACCAAATAATCTCCCAATAATCTTTCACCTCCATTTGTTGCAGCAGCCTCTGGTAAAGCATCTGCAGCCTGATGACTTCTGCAGATGGGCTGAATAAAAAGCCTCGTCAGGCCCCCACACAGGAACAAAGGGTCAGAGGAAGGGAAGGATGTCACAGCCACGCAGCGAAATCATCCCCAGCGCGGCTGGGCTGGCTCGGGGACAGCTGTCCCGGTGTCACACGGAGGGGACAGCCCCAAAAGGCGGCTTGGGGAGCAGCACCGAGCAGGGGGAGCTCGGGGAGACACAGCCACAGCTTCCAGCTCCGAAATCAAAACTGAAATAAAGGCAGCGACAGGTCCGGGGGAGCTCCCGGTGCAGGTGAGCAATTCCAGGCCTCAATTCCAGGAAATTCCAGGAGAGCGGAGCCTGCTGTGATCGCAGCGTGCCAGCTCCGAGCTGCTCGGCCTTTGCTTCCCAAAGCCATTCCCAGGGGTTTTCAGGGCTTTGGGAAGGCCACGGCGTGTGAGCAGGAGGAATTCTGCGGACAGCAACTCCCGCTCCGTTGTGCAACATTCCCGGGGCCGCGAGGCCTCGGCGGCTGCTCCGGGAAAACAAACGGCGGCGGTGGGTGAAGGAGACTTTTGGAGGTCACGGGCCCAAGTCCACGCTGCAAACCTCCAAGTCTGAGCAGGGTTTTCCCCTCTCTTTGTCCAGTTAAATGACAGAATAAACAAAAGGCTGCCCCCATCCCTTTTTATTTCAGTGGGAGGTGTGATGTGGCTGAGGAAGTACCCAAATCAAGCGGTTATCGCAATAAAACCAAGCCACAATTTCAGCAGCGATATCCCATTCCTAAGAAACCCTTCCTAAAAGCTTTTCCAGCTCCCGGGGCTGTGGCTCACCTGAACTGCTACTTTTAGGATTTTATCGATTTTAATTAAGTTTAGAAAGAGCTTACTGTCAAAAAAAAACCCCAAAAATCCACAACCTACTGCCCAAAACTCCATACCCCGATGCAGTGGGAAGCACAGAGGGAACCGAGTCCTTTTCCAGAGCACACAGACAGGTGAAACTCCACACAAAAGCCTCTTATATGTGTAAAATAAAGGAATTAAACAAAGAATTCAAACCAGAGATGCAGAACTCTGCACCTCCCTTAAAAAAATTCCAACCCCCTGGCAGCATTCCAAGTAGTAATCAAATTATATCTTCTTTAATAACCACCTAAAATCAGGTAAAAATAAGGAAACAGCACCCCAAACTGCAATGAATTCCTGTTTTCCCCTTGGCTCTGGCATTCCCAGCACCGTTGTTCCCAATCCAGGCAGGAAAATCAGCCTGTTGTGAAGGAGAAAGCGTGGTTATCAAGGCAGGAAGTTCCTTGGAAGGAAATGCTGAAGGATGTCCTCATGATAAGAGCTGCTCCAGAGTTTTCATTGCCTAATCCCACTCCAAGCCTCTCTTTTTTTTTTTTTTTTTAAACTCAAAACAAATGTTGCAATAAATTTTGTCTGCCTGGCTCAAAAATCGAGTCACTTGAGACGAAATTAAGGTGTTTTAGCAAATATTTGGGGGGGTTAGGAACCAACTGTTTCAGCTCTTTAAGCCCTGAGGAAGAAGTATTTATTTTTCCTTTGTATTTTCCAGTTTTTCCTCAGGGTTTTCTGGCCTTTCTGAATTCGCCAGGATCGGGAACAAACCCTGAAGGACAACAATGACATCAGGATTTCCATGGGACTCACGGCTGCAGGCTCAGGTTGGCAGCAGATGAGCCAAACAGCTTTTTGGGGATATTTTAATCCTGACGCACCGACCGAGGGGCCCCCTTTTGTTATCAAACACGATTTGGATTATCACGCCTGACTTTCAATGCTTAACCTGACGGAAAAAACAGCAAAAAATGGGATTTCAAAGCCCACTCCATCGAATTCCTGCAGCTGCTACAATCACTCTGCTCCTCCACCGCTGCCTGGGGATGCCTGACATCCCAACACTGCCACTTTTATGGACAGACCTCCTTCCCCTGATTTACCACACTTGGATCAGCATTACCCCTTTCCTACCTCTCTTTTTTTTTTTTTTTTTTTTTTAAACAANTTTTTATTTTATTTTAGGCTGTGAGAGCGCAGGGGAGGTTTAGGACACACAGAGGGGAAGGGAAACTTCAAAACCAAAACGCCTTTGATCAGCTGGTGACCCTGCTGGGGATTGTTCCCCAGTAAGCCGTAAAAACACTGATTTCCTGGAAGCTCCTAAGGAGATTACACTCGCTTCCTCCTCATCTGCCACCACCATGGGCCGAGGGCAGTGTTTATCGACAGCACATTAAATTGGCTTCCAGGGGCACAATCCCTCTCTGCTGGAAGGAAAAGCATCCCCGGTTCAGAGCAGGAATAACCCCAAAGCGCGGCTTGAAAGGCTTTCTGTCCATCCCCACCGGATCGCGGAAAGGAAGTCTCGTTTCAGCTGGAAAAGCTTCCCCCGAACAATGTTTATGGTACACTCAGCCCCGTTGCCATGGCGATGGAACAACTCTTCCCTGCGAACAGGCGCGGGGACCCTAAAAATAAACAGCCCGGCCGAAATCACGCACCCGCCGCCGCGTCCGGAGAGAGAAATCCCAATAACGGCTGGAGCCCGCAGCCTGCGGAGCAAACCCCTGCCTTCCTCGGGAGCTGCTCCTCAGAGATGGGCACAGCTCTGGGCACAGCTCTGGCACAGCTCTGGCACAGCTCTGGCACAGCTGGGGGGTGGAGGGAGGGAGAGGCTGCTGGAGGGGGCCCACAGGTAACGCGTGTGTCTGTGTGTGTGTAAGTGCACACCAAATAAAAAGCAGGATTTGCATACTTTCCCCTCCGCCTCCCCTATTGATGTGGGCAGGAATCCACCCAGTTCGGAGAGGGGAGTGCGGGAGGATGAAAAAAAATAATAGTGGTGGAGTGAGGAATTAAAAAAAAAAAACCCCACCCGCGCACAAGCAGCGACCATTGGATCCAACCAGCCCTGGGAGGCAAATAACCAAACCCTGCCGCCACCAACAACCCCTGCATCCAAACAACTGCTGGACTCAACCAACAAACCCCCGCAAAACCCGAAAATCTCCAGGATCCCACCAACCAGTTCCTGGATCCAAAAATTCCCTGGATGCCACCAAGCAGCCCCCGGATCCAAACAGCCAAGCCCCGGACCCAAAAATCTCCCGGATCCCACCGACCAACGCCAGCACTGAAACAACCAAGCGGCTCAACCAAGCCACCCCTGGATCCAAACCAACCCCTGGGTCCCTCCAGCCGCTGGATCCAACCC